>OX336389.2:1209089140-1209665458 GCA_946902985.2 Meconema thalassinum
TACGTGAGCTCATGGAACAGGCTCCCATATAGAAATGTGCGACGTTGCCAGGTATCTCATGTGCTGACACACTCCTGAATACAAGGCACAAAGAAAAGGTGTCTCGTGATTTTCTTTCGATCCGGGCCACCTCGTGGTGTAATGACTGTCGCCTCGGAGGTCTTGGTTTGATTCACGGCTCTGCCGAGAAATTTCATTCTGTTCTGAGGGCTGGAACGGGGTCCACTCAGCCTCGTGAGGCAAAACTCAGAAGTGGTGGGATCGATGCCCACCTCAACCATCTTGGAAGTGGTTTTCCGTGGTTTCCCAACTTCTACTCTAGGCAAATGTCTGTAGGATTCCATCCCAAACCTCACCTGAATTACTAATACACGCAATAATACAGCCATCACAATAACACAGGTTATAAGACACCACGACGTCCCAACTCTTTCAATGCGCATTTTACTCAGGCGCGATCAGCGCACGGTCTTCATTGCCTTACAAGAGAATTCAAATTATGCAAATACTTGTATTCAGTTTTAAATAATTTATAGGTGCATTTGACCTCGCTGTTCCGTCTCTCAACCAGCAATTACTAACTAAGTAATTCACGTTAATTAAGTATGGTACGCTGAATATTTGCAATGTTCGGCTCAAACTCAGGGGCGTAGCCTATATAGGAGGGGGGACTGTGGGGGCTCCAGCACCCCCTGAAAAGAGCCAATAAAATTATTGAGAATGTGTTTCTTTGGTAAAAGCATAAATAAATTGTAAATTTGGGTTGTACCCTAATCTTAACTTATTGGCTAAGTTATAAACAATATTAAGATTGAAATTAGACTACCTCGTGGTGTAGCGGCTAGCATTCTTGGCTGGCGCCCCGGAGGTCCAAATTCGATTTCTGGCTCTGTCAATACATTTTAATTCTGGTCTGAGCGTTGGAACTGGCTACACTCAGCCTTGTGAGGCAAAACTGAGAATTCCACAGTACAGTACGGTACTTTTGAGAAATACATTATCAATTTGTAAAAAACAAAAACAAAAAACAGTTTACCTTTCTGCTGAATAAATTGACAAATATTTAGATATTTGCCATTCATACTCCATAGGCCCAAATAGAAAATTCATTAAGTATAAAATTTTACTTGTGTGTTGTGTTGTATTTTACAACTTTTTTTGTATTGCCACTAATTCTAGACTCCATATAAATTTAGAATTTTACAATTAATTCTTATCTTAAATCATTACTCAAAAGTTATAGGCCTATGCTGTAAGATATCGGTTGATATTTCTGGGTATTTTGCGGTGACAATCCCCTGAGAATATTCACAATTTTCCAGGATAGTCAGCCCCCCCCCCCCTCCCTCCCTCCCTCATCCCCCCCCCCCCCCCCCCTTCCCCCGAAAAAATGTACAGACGCCCCTGTCGTGTTGGAAGCTACTGTAGTCTATGTTTCAGTGTTGTTTTGGTAAAGTGTTATTCTCCGCCCAATGTACTGTAATAGGGCACATTGTGTTGACCGACTGAATAGCGATTCTATTGCTATTTTACCGCGTGATGTTCTCTTCTCACCAAATTCATGCATAAATTCTTAGCCGTTAGACTATTGACCGAAGATACCGTAATTAAATGTTTATAAGGCGTACGGTAATCCTCTTAACCCTTAATTACTAAACTGTGCCTAGTGATAGGAGCTTTTATCATATCTTATAGCTTTCCTTACTGAAGATTTAATATAAATTAATACCAATGGGTATTTAATAAACCTTAGTCAATAATAATTAAATTAATATACATTGTTTAATAAAAAGTACCAGGTTTGGTCATATTATGGCTTTAATCAGCGGTGTTGTTCTAAAGAACTTATGTAATTACGAGGAAAGCTTTATTGTTAATATTTCACTTGGGTTTACGGTGAAAAATCGTATAAAGATAGTTAAAAACAGACGTGTAAACATGTGATTCTAATAAAGATAATTTTGTAAGAATTACATATATAAAAATAATTGGTATTGTATTTTCATATAAATAATTAGTCTTAATATGTCTTTAAAAATTCTTTGGAATTCATCATGTCGAAAATTGTATTTTATATACACACATCAAAAAAAGTTTTGCATCACCTCGGTTCCCAGATCTCCGGCATATAGACGTTGACTGTGTATATTGTATCCAAGATACAGTCCCTTTGACTGTTCATAGATGTCACTAAAACTGCTCAAAGATGTAAACAACCATGCATGAGCAGGGCCTATTAGACGGAGGGGGTACGACAGCCGATCAGTTCCAGTCATTCCACCAGGACGAAGGTACGCTGCTCATGTTGTCTGTAGTTCTACCATGCCTAGAAGGTCAATACCGCAGTTCGATCGCGTCCGCATTGTTACTTTGTGTCAAGAAGGGCTCTCAACAAGGGAAGTTTCCAGGCGTCTCAGAGTGAACCAAAGCGATGTTGTTCGGACATGGAGGAGGTACAGAGATACAGGAACTGTCGATGACAGGCCTCGCTCAGGCCGCCCAAGGGCTACTACTGTAGTGGATGACCGCTACTTACGGATTGCCGCTCGGAGGAACCCTGACAGCAATGCCACCATGTTGAATAATGCGTTTCGTTCAGCCACAGGACGTCGTGTTTCAACTCAAACTGTGCGCAATAGGCTGCATGATGCGCAACTTCACTCCCGACGTCCATGGCGAGGTCCAGCTTTGCAACCCCGACACCATGCAGCGCGGTACAGATGGGCCCAACAACATGCTGAATGGACCCCACGGAATTGGCATCACGTTCTCTTCACCGATGAGTGTCGCATATGCCTTCAACCAGACAATCGTCGGAGACGTGTTTGGAGGCACCCTGGTCAGGCTGAACGTCTTAGACACACTGTCCAGCGAGTGCAGCAAGGTGGTGGTTCCCTGATGTTTTGGGGTGGCATTATGTGGGGCCGACGTACGCCACTGGTGGTCATGGAAGGCTCCGAAACGGCTTTACGATACCTGAATGACATCCTCCGACCCATAGTGCAACCATATCGGCAGAATATTGGAGAGGCATTTGTCTTCATGGACGACAATTCTCGACCTCATCGTGCACATCTTGTGAATGCGTTCCTTCAAGATAACGACATCGCTCGACTACAGTGGCCAGCATGTTCGCCAGACATGAACCCTATCGAACATGCCTGGGATATGTTGAAAAGGGCTGTTTATGGACGTCTTGACCCACCAACCACTCTGAGAGATTTACGCCGAATTGTCGTTGAGGAGTGGGACAATTTGGACCAACAGTGTCTTGATGAACTTGTGGATAGTATGCCACGGCGAATACAGGCATGCATCAATGCAAGAGGACGTGCTACTGGGTATTAGAGGTAGTGGTGTGTACTGCAATCTGGACCACAAATGCTGAAAGTCTAGCTGTATGATGGTACAACATGCAATGTGTGGGTCTCATGAGCAATAAAACGAGCTGAAATGTTGTTTGTGTTGATCTCTATTCCCTTTGTATTTAACGGTTCCGGAACTCTTGGAACCGAGGTGATGCAAAACTTTTTTTGATGTGTGTACATATGCAGTGGCGGGTACAGACCTTGCGGGACCCTGGGCGATATGATGAGGGGGGGGGGGGGGGGCACAACAATAGGAAATAAAAACAATATCAAATCAAATGGAAATTAAGTTTTGTAATAATAATAAAATAAAGAATAGTTACTATATTTTGAATATACTACAGTACATTTTTCTTTAATAATATGAAAGAAACCTTTAAGTCCCCTTGAAGAAGATTATGTAAACTGAAAATGAAAATCCACAGCCTGCTTCCAGTCTCCGACCGGGTCAGGAATGGAATGAATGAAGCCCCCATCTAGCGGCGAGGATATGAACTGTGCCGGCTGCCGAGGCCTGACGCACTCCTCTGGGACAATGATTAAATGAATGACAGATGAAATGAAATGATAGTGGAGAGTGTTGCTGGAATGAAATTCTGACAGGGAAAACCGGAGTACCCGGAGAAAAACCTGTCTGCCTCCTTTTTGTCCAGCACAAATCTCACATGGAGTGACCGGGATTTGAACCACGGACCCAGCGGTGAGAGGCCGGCGTGCTGCCGCCTAAGCCACGGAGGCTTCCCGATTATCTAAACTATGAAATATTAAAATATTACTTTGCGACTTTTTTCCCGGATGAAGTCTTATCATTTCACTGAAATCCAAACTTGCTAAACGTCACGGGAGGTCATAGCTGCACTGAAAAAAGAATATGAATTATAAATTGATTTGAAAAGTTTGAAAAGTATAATTAAGTTAATTAATCAATTCAATTTAAAGCAATCCATGGCGCGGCGCCCCCGGGATCGCGGGGCCCTGGGCAGTCGCCCTCCTCGCCCTCCCCTAGATCCGCCCCTGTACATATGCAATATTACTGTATCGTGAGATGGTCAACAGGGTGTGAATGTGATGAATACAGGCTCTTTGTGGAGTATGTGCAGTATGCATTTATGTTCTTGCTCCACCCCACGAACCGCCATTATTCACGTAGAACACACTTCACACTCTGTTGACCATCTCAAGACACAGTAATATTGTATATGGACATAAAAATACAATTTTCAACATTATGAATTCTACAGTAGTTTTAAATACATATTTGGACTAATTTATAGGAATATAGCCTACAATACCAACTAGCCTATTTATATGTCATTTTTGCAATTTTTTTATTAGCTTTACATTTGTTACAGATCTGTTTTTAACCATTTTTATAGGATTTTTCATAGAAAACCCAAGTGAAATATTAACAAAAAGCTTTGCTCGTAATTACATTAGTATCTTAATGTACGACCAAGGCGAAATGTAAATATTATCTGTCAGAAAACTATACTATAATGCGGCTCATTATATCAGAAGTTTTCATTATGATACAGTTTCTCCCACCAATCAGAGCTCAAGAAACAGTTGTGTGACCAATTAGGCGAGGATAGCATCGCACCTACGCTGACGTTCACGGCCTCCTATTTTAAATTTCACTGCGTGTTTAGTGTCATACATAATGGGGTGTTCGAGGAGGCCATGGTCGAATACAAGGTATTCTCTGCGTCCCATGCGCTCTGTTCAGTACATAAAACTGGCTTCGTTTTATAAACATACTGGTGTCGTAATTATTGCCATTATAGTCTTGTTGCATAATGTAGCCTACTCTTATAACAACACCGCTGAAGAAGGCCAAAATATGGCCGACACTGGTACATTTTATTAATCAATGTATATTAATTTAATTATTATTGACTAAGATGTAACACCAATTATCCGTTGTTACTAAACATTCGTCCTAGAGACTACATTCATTGCTAGCTCAACAATTCTTTATTATGTGATCTAGGCCCATATTGTGTACATCGTAATATTGCATCTCTTTCAAAGCTTTTCAGCCAGCTTTAGCACTTTCGTGCTATTACCTGATGCTCGATAGATACTGTACTGAATGGTCTGCGAACAGTGACGACAAAATAACAGTCATGCGACGCTTATCTGTGGGACAAAAGGCACAAACTTTCCTGTAGTTCTGTGGCACGGTATCCATAGTTTATGCTGGTATAGCTGCTGCTTATCGCGGTTTAAGTGTACGGTATTACATCCAACATAACGTACTTAACATTCGTACCTCAGACTATCAGAGGAACAATCCAGTCAAACTCAACAATGACTCGTTATGAATGGTGTTGTGAGAGCCGATGAAGGTACTGGAGACACCGGTCTCCTCGCGTAAGCGACATAATTCACAATGTTGCCAACATGCGTAGTCTCTGGGCCGGCGATAGACCGGTGTAGGGGGTGCTACAGTACCGGGGCCCTCGGCCCTGAAGGGGCCCGGCCCGGGCCCATTGATGTAATGTAAATTTTTGTGGTTGGTCCAGAATTCTAGGCCTACCTCATCCAGTTCCATCCGGGAAACTGGAAATGTGTGTGGCTATTAAATTAACTTGATTTTTAATTATACCATACAAATCACAAAACAAACTTAAGTTGCAAGCTTGCTGTTTGAATAATTGATGTTGGCAATGATGCACAACAATCTATGAAGCGCATGAGCGAGGATTTCCGCACCGAGGAAGGATTTTCCCCGCTGTCCCAGCACTGGCCGCACTGTGCTTTGTCATCCACTGTCAGTCGATTGTCTAATCCAATAGTAATACGTTGTGTTAGTGATTCGCTACGGTTTGTGTGATTTGTATGCGTCAGTTTTAATGGTGTCAGTGTGTAATATTGTTCGATTACAGATTACAATTTAGAATGCGTATAGGCCTAGTCTTTATTGAAACTTACTATGAGTTGCAATTACAAACACAAATCAGGTGCTCAAAAAAGGAAGGAAAGAGAAGACAGGGAGTTGAAGGAAAGAGCATCGAAGAAAGGCCAGCTATCGCTTGGACAGTTTTTAAAATGTCCTCCTTCATCATCGTCAGTTATAGAAAAATGTAACATTACTAATAGGTCCACCGATAGTAATAGCTATAAAGTAGCCTATATGTTTTAGCTACAAATGAACAACAACAAAATGAAATCGAATCAAACAAGGAAGAACCAGTTCCCATCACTGAAACAAGGACTCCTAGTCCTATTTAGCCTGTGTCGCCTACGAATATTGAATCTATCAAAGGCCACAAACCGCCTTTACCTTTAGGCCTACCAGACAAATATGTTGATGTAGATGACCCTGCTTTCGATAGCAGCCGAGACTTAAAATACCCTCATGTTCCTTTGCCTGAACAATTTCCTGTGGATTCGGTAGGCTATTCCGTTCCTGAGTCGGTCTTCCAAATGAAACTTACAAATGGTGAACTGATTACTCGTGATTGGCTTGTTTGGAGCAAGGTTCAGAAAGCGTTTTACGTCGTCCCAGCCAAAACGATCTTCGTTCGCTCTTTCTGAAGGATATTCTGCGGAAAAACGCTGGAAAAAACTCTTCAATAAAGTGCCAGAACATGACAGTAGTTCCAGTCATAAGAGCTGCTATGTTGAGTGGAAGTTAGAGGTGATCAAACCAAAAAATTATAAATGGCTAACGGACTTAATCTTTCACTCCATTCAACAAGAAAAGGACAAGTGGCGTGATCTTTTAAAGTAACTTCTTAATGTCACTTTAAACCTAGCTGAAAGAGGACTTGCTTTTCGGGGTAGTATTGATAAAATCGAGAACTCTTCAAATTGCAATTTTTGGGGGAATTTTAGAACTGCTGGCCAATTATGATCCAGTTTTGAATGAACATTTAAATAGAGTCCGCTCGTTTCAAGAAAAGGGAGAAAGAATGCAAGTGAATTATCTGTCTCATGATATTCAAAATGAGTTTATTACTCTTCGCGCTGCCCAAGTTAAGAAGAAAACTTAAGAAGAAAGAGAAATTGCAAAATACTATGCCATTATAGTTGATGCAACACCAGATTCTGCACATGTTGAACAGACTGCGTTTCTTTTGAGATACGTTTGTTTGACTGAATATGAAACTCAGCCTTACCAAGTCGAAGAAAGGCTACTTTGCTTTACCGACTGTACCAAAAAGAGTGGAGAAGCCATTGCAGAGCTTATTTTAGATAAGCTAAAGTAGTTTGACATCCCATTAAAGACTGTAGGGGTCAAGGCTACGACACTAGGAGTAACAAGAAAAGAGCGTACAAAGGAGCTCAGGCAAGAATTCTGTCTGCTAACAGTGAAGCAGTTTACTCTGCTAGCACTTGTCATTCCCTGAATCTGTGTGCAGAACAAGCAGCGGAGAGCTGTGTGGCTGCAGTAACATTCTTTGGAGCTGTTCAAAAGTTGTATAACATATTTAGCTCCAGCCCCAAAAGATGGGAAATTTTGAAAGGAAATATACCAAGCTCCCTTCACTCGATGTCGAAGACTCGCTGGTCTGCTAGAGTAGACAGCGTTAAACCAGTCGCAGCTCGCCTTCCAGGGATAGAAGAACTTGAGGCATTGACTGAACTGAGCCTAACTTCTGAATGCCATCGAGCCGTTAAGGGATTGAAAGATATATTTCAAAGCCTTCAAATGCTTTCGTCTCTTTTATTCCTCTTCAAGTTGTTGGGGCCATCCTATATTTTTAGCCACTACTTCAGCTTCACTATATATACGGTTGCACTCTTCTAAACGAATATATGGTATATAATGAATAATAAATATATACCGGTATAATATATATGATGTATTCTTACCTTGAACCAAATAGACGCAAGAAGAAAGCATATGAAGTAGTGGCTAAAAATATAGGATGGCCCCAACAACTTGATGAGGAAGAAAAGAGACGAAAGAAATGAAAGAGGCAAGCTGATGAAGAGGATGACAGTCATGAAGACAATAATGATGCAAAAAATAATTTCAGAAATTATGTGTTCAATGTATTTCTGGACAGTAGCATACGGGAAATGACGGTGCGGTTTCGATCAGTACAATCTCTTTGTAGTGGGTTTTCTGTTTTGTGGCAATGCAATGAAATGGCAGATGTATTAATTTCGAAAAAATCAGCTAAGCTTGTAAGGCGCTATTCTAATGACATAGGAAACGACCTTTCTGATGAATTACCAAACCTGAAATTAATTTACCAAGCTAACTTTGGTAGCAAAACTCTTACGCCCTTGGACCTTCTCAATAAAGTTAAAACGTTAAATTTGGAAACCCTATTTACTAATCTTAATGTAGCATTGAGAATATTTGTTACCATACCCGCAACAGTTTCTCTCTCTGTTCTCAATCGCGTAAAAAACGTTTCCGCTCGACAATGTGTCAAAATAGACTTTCAAGCTTGGGTGTTTTGGCTGTTGAAACGGAACTTGTGAAGTCTACTAATTTGGACAATATCATCGATGATATTTCCCAGAAAAAGGCCAGAAAGTGAGTCTTAGGCTAAGTTAATATAACTGTTTTTATTGTAGGATTGTTTTGTACATGTACATATATTGTGAGTCATTAAAGATGTAAGTTTATGGTGAATTTAGTGTTTTAAAATTTTATTTCTAAACTTTCAGTTCAATTTACAAATAAGGTAATGGAAACTTTAAAAATCGATCTTAAAAACAAATTGATTGGATTTTTAAGTTAAAAAATAGCTATATGAACTGCATTGTTTTTAAAGTGAATGGGTTACTGTTTATTTGGGAGTGAGAATTAATAAAACGAATTGATGATGATGATGATAATTATTGTTTTAAGGGGCATAACATCGAGGTTATCGGCCCCTAATGATCTGGGTGATAGCGAAAATGAGAATGAAATGGAAACCAGAACGAAAATTATGTGAGACGGAAAATACGTACAAAGAGAAACTCAGATGGAAACAACTCACAATATGGTCTTACAAAAGGGAATCTAGAACGAAAAGATTCACAAAAAGAATAGATTGAAAAAGACCCACAAAACGTAGGCGAGATTCAAAATACGTACAAAATGCAATGTAGCGTCCAAATACCTACAAAATGCAACTGAAATTCAAAATACTTACAAAATGCAAATGAGATCGAAAATACGTACAAAATGCAATTGAGGTTCAAAATACTTACAAAATGCAATTGAAATTGAAAATACACAATGCAGTTCAGATTGAAATATCCCAGTTCCAATCCAAATTATTCACAAAGTGCAATTGAAATTCAAAATACTTACAAAATGCAATTGAAATTGAAAATGCTTACAAAATGTACGGTAGATTCAAACGACTCATGTGGATTGACAATACTTACAAAATGCAATTAGGTTGAAAATACTTTACAAAATGTAATTTAGATTCAAAATACCCACAAAATGCAATTGAGAATCAAAATATATGCAAAATGCCCACCAAACAAAATGCAATTTAGATTCAAAATTCGTGCGAAATGCGGTTTTGGTTGAAAATACTTACAAAATGCATTTTAAATTCAAAATACTCACTAAAAGGCCCGGCCACCTGCATTGAAAGACTTACTAAAAAGCAATTTAAAAAGGAAGCTTTTAGTTTAACGTGACCGTTAATCTTGAGATCATGAGCCACGGGACCTCCTTTTTATGTGGAATCCGAACCACAGGACATGGCATTTCACTTCGAAAATCTCACATGCATTGACCAGGAATCGAACCCGGACCGCCTTGGTGAGAGGCATACAGCTAGACCGCTGAGCCACCACGCTCCCAAAAAGCAATTTAGATTGTCAATCTTTACAAAATGCAATTGAGGTTGAAAACAATCGCGAGATGTAATTTAGATCGAAAAAACTTACAAAATAAAGCGTAGATTGAAAATGCCTTAAAAATCGCTAAAAGGGAATTTAGATACACGGTGAACCAAGTAACAAAAACAGTGCGGGAATCTTAAAGAGAAAAGGAAATATAATGCGAAGAGGAGAGGAGAGAGGAGAGGGTCCGCCCCAAAGTTAAGGTACAAAAGGGGAAAACGGAATCAGCTCAGGAATCCCTCGGGGTCGCCAACTCCCGAACTCACCAGCCGTGAGCCCCTGAGCGTGTAGCATTATCTAGGGTGCACCAGAAGTGGTGGGGCTACATACACCCTGCCTCCTTAAGGGCCTTGAGCACAAGGCAGGAGGTAAAAGGAAAAGAAAAAGAAGGCTGACCCCTCACAGAAGGAGGGTATCAGGAAAGATGAGACAAGGGCCAATTAAGGCGGGAAAGTGAATGATGATGATGATTATGATAATTGTTGTTTTAAGGGGCCTAACATCTAGGTTATCGGCCCCTAATGATCTGGGCGATAGCGAAAATGATAATGAAATGGAAACCAGCACGAAAATTAAGTGAGACGGAAAATACGTACGAAAAGGAACTCAGATTGAAACAACGCACAAAATATTCTTACAAAAGGGAATTTAGAACGAAAAGATTCACAAAAAGAATAGATTGAAAAATACCCACAAAATATAGGCTAGGTTCAAAATACATCCAAAATGCAATGTAACGTCGAAATACTTACAAAATGCAATTGAAATTCAAAATACTTACAAAATGCTAATGAGATCAAAATACGTACAAAATGCAATTGAGGTTCAAAATACTTACAAAATGCAATTGAAATTGAAAATACACAATGCAATTTAGATTAAAAAAGGCCGGTTCAGATTCAAAATACTCACAAAGTGCAATGGAAATTCAAAATACTTACAAAATGCAATTGAAATTGAAAATGCTTATAAAATGTACGGTAGATTCAAACGACTCATGTGGATTGACAATACTTACAAAAAGCAATTTAGATTGAAAATACTTGACAAAATGTAATTTAGATTCAAAATACCCACAAAATGCAATTGAGAATCAAAATATGTGCAAAATGCCCACCAAACAAAATGCAATTTAGATTCAAAATTCGTGCGAAATGCGGTTTTGGTCGAAAATACTTACAAAATGCAATTGAAATTCAAATTACTCACTAAAAGGCCCGTCTACCTGCATTGAAAGACTTACTAAAAAGCAATTTAGATTGTCAATCTTTACAAAATGCAATTGAGGTTGAAAATAATCGCGAGATGTAATGTAGATCGAAAAAAAAAACTTACAAAATGCAACGTAGATTAAAAATGCCTTAAAATCGCTAAAAAGGAATTTAGATACACGGTGAACCAGGTAACAAAAACAGTGCGGGAATCTTAAAGAGAAAAGTAAATATAATGAAAAGAGGAGAGGAGCGGAGAGGAGAGGGGAGGAGAGGGGAGAGAGGAGAAGGTCCGCCCCAAAGGTAAGGGACAAAAGGGGAAAACGGACCCAGCTCAGGAATCCCTCGGTGTCGTAAACTCCCGAACTCACCAGCCGTGAGCCCCTGAGGGTGTAGCATTATCTACGGTGCACCAGAAGTGGCGGGGCTACATACACCCTGCCTCCTTAAGGGCCTTGAGCACAAGGCAGGAGGTAAAAGGAAAAGAAAAAGAAGGCTGACCCCTCACAGGAGGAGGGTATCAGGAAAGATGAGACAAGGGCCAATTAAGGCAGGAAAGTGAAAGACTCCCTAGGCCTCGGATAACCTAATACCGTCGGGGTCGGAAGAGAACAAGAGTTGACCAAGGGAGGTCGACAGGAAAGAAGACGGAGAGGAGCCCGGCACAAGTAAGTGGAAGCAATGCCGGACTCAGCTGGGGTCCCATGGTCGCCAACCCACGCCTCACTAGATGTGAGCCCCTGGGGGGTAGAACGAATTGGAGTGCTTACATGATTTGACATTAAAATTTACAAAGATATGGTTTAAAATCGGTAATGCATTTTGTGGAGACTTACAAATATATGTGTATGTATAATACACTAAATACATGGCTGTGATTAGTGAATTTGGGTTGCAAGAAAATGCATAAATGGAAGGGGCCCGAAATACCTCCAGCACCGGGGCCCGCGGCTGTTCTCTCCGGCCCTGCGTAGTCTCTCAGCGAATATTGAGGGTTAATGCCAGCTTCACAAGCATAAGGCGTGAACAATGAAAACACATTTGCAATAGAAGCACATAACTTGGGAAATTGTTGTATCAGTTCTGCTTAGGGCTGCCAGACGTTCCGTTTTACTCGGAACAATTCAGTTTTTTTCTTGTTTTGTTCCGCGTTCCGTTATAATCATTAACGGAACGCCAAATATTCCATTTTTTGGTTAATTAGATAATATATTCGATTTCCCACCAATTTCCAAATGTTCCGCTTCTGAATTTATTGTAATATCTAGGTTGTTTTCTGGTGATACAGGTGCAAGTTTGAAAGAGAAAATGATTTCTCTGTGTCAAATAGATTGGTACATGTTAGAGATTTATTAGGGGCAACAAAATTGAGGAATATCTTAGTCCTTGTGAAGTCAATACACAGCATTTTCCCTTCCAATGCTTTTACGGAGAGAGATTTTTCTGTCATGAATATCAAATGAAGAGATGATAGAAACAGAAGCTCCATTAGTTTGATAAAACAAGAATTGTTCACATATTACAATTATGACGAGCATTGTAGTGAATTTTATCAGAAGGTACTTACAAATAAAAATACTTGCAATGGGTCGTTCAAATGAAAAGCATTTGTCAGTTGCTGGTGTCATATGCCTATATGATATGTCAGCAATATCGAGTTTTTATTTTGTGTATTTGATGATGTAATGTTAATTTAATACATATGTGTATTATTTATTACATCATTTAATAACCTTGATTTAAAAAGTAACAACGTTTTAGGACGTGTGTTCCGTTTTTCCATTCTTGAAATCTGGCAACTCTAGTTCTGCTGCTTTGACGCCGTTCAATGCGCTCGTCGCTTTGTTAGTATTTTTCTGTTTATTGCGTTTCAACAGCTCGCGCTGTTTTCTTCAACGACTCGCCGTTCCAATCACTAGCCTAGCGAGTATCTACGATCTGCTTAGCCACTTGGGCTACCTTCGGGGCAAAGCCTCAACTCGGGCGGCCGGAGCTTCGAGGTAGAGCAGCATGTAGGGTATTACCCGTTTAACATTTGATTGCCGCTTAGCCTGGCTGCGCCACCGTTTGTTAATTATTGTAGCAGGAGCCCTGCGGGGTAAGGAGAAGGACACAGTGATGACACAGTGCAAGTTGCACATAAGTCAAGCAGCATTGCGTGCGCTACCTGTCTTAGAAGCGCAGATAAGCGTCATGTTACCACGGACAGCTACTGTAGCTGAGTCATATCCTACTCGAGCAACTGTACCTGTCAACGAAGCAGAGTGACGTGTGACACAAGTAAACAGAGAATAGTTCCCATCTCGACCGCCGGCAATCAATTCGTGAAAGAGTAATATTGTATGTTACAGTGTGTTTACGTACCGAGTGCCCGATGATAAGATTATTGCAGTTCATATGCCTAGCAAACAAACAAACAAAGGAGCATGACTGTGGAGATAAAAGATAGGGAGATTGAAACAACATTCTGATTTTACTAATAGGTCATGACTCAAGCCGGAAGATGGTGTTTTTGCAAGTCAAAGTTACGATGGGCTCTTGTGTGTACCATGTGTTGAGTGTCAGAGATAACAGCGAGAAAGAGAGATAAACAGTCTCTGGCCTCGGGCTATATATAGACCACCCTCTGTTATGCGATTCTACACCCGTGTGAGCCTCAGCCAGCCTTTGGCAATCCGGGGGCACCCCAGACTGCAAGGCGACCGATCGCGATGTTTTAATTACCAGGAAGTCTATATTATTATTATTATTATTATTATTATTATTATTATTATTATTATTGACCGGAGAAGATGCCCACGTGAGGTGCAAGGGCATGGGCCAGGCTATCTCAGGACTTTGAAGACAAGTGGGATCGAACCCTACCGCCATCAGTCCATGAAATGGTTTTCCGTGGTTTCCCATTTCCAATCCCAGGGAAATACCGGAATGATAGGCCACGGTCGATTCCTTCCAACTCCTTGCCCAGCAAGTTGAAATATCAGCCACATTTAGGAAGTGAAGGGAATGACAATTGGCAGTTTCTGAATATAGGTGTTGCTGCAGTCGTAGCTTGCCATGTCTAAGGTGCGTTCAAAAAGTAACGAGCCGGAGGCTGGAATGCGCAAACCGGTGACTACATCGGCTAATCGTGGCGTGTGTAACTAGGTGTGGTTCCGACCAGAGCGTGGAAGGTCACAGCCCGTCGCTAGAGGGCACGCGTGCACGTCACGTGACGATACAAAGCGAGCAGCAGCTTGCATCAATCGTCCAACGCTGCCAGTCGCATTGCAAACAGTGACATGGAGGCGTCAACGGAAGAGCAAAGAGGTGTTGTTCGGTTTATGACAGCGGAAGGAGTTCGGTTTATGACAGCGGAAGGAGTAGGGGGGATGGACATTCATCGCCGAATGTCACAAGTGTACGGAGAACCCTGCATGTGCATTGCAAGGGTCAAGGCGTGGCTCAAGCGCTTCAGGGAAGGACGGGTGTCGTTAGCCGATGATGCCCGGTCTGGGGCACCCCCCTGCATTACCGATGACAACGTCCAGCTGGTTGATGCACTCATTACCCAGGACCGCCGAGTGACAGTGAACGCCATAGCCGCCGTGGTCGCTCCACGACAGTGCACGACCTCATACGGCCAACACAGTCACGGCACTACTGCAGAAATTAAAATGGGAGGTTATCGGCCACCCTCCATACAGTCCGGACCTCTCTCCCTGTGATTACGCTATGTCTGGTCCCCTGGGGCTCTGCGCGGCCAAATATTCACCTCAGACGCCGACGTCCAGCTGTACGTTCGGAACTGGTTCACATCGCAGCCCAGGGAATTTTATGAGACAGCCATTCACCGCCTCGTGTCACACTGGGACAAGTGCCTCAACAGCCAGGTACTGGTTTCTGTAATTATGCCTCCGGCTAGTTACTTTTTGAGCGCACCTTATACATTAATAATAACGCAACAACTATAGAAGTGCTTCAGACCAACTGAGCAATAATATCTGTAAATAAGGTTGACACGTTACACAAGTTTTTACAGACTTTTGTAATCTAAAGATTGTAAATGAAAATCCACAGCCCGCTTCCTGTCTCCGACCGGATCAGGAATGGAATGAATGAAGCCCCCATCTAGCGGCGAGGATATGAACTGTGCGGGCTGCCGAAGCCTGACGCACTCTTCTGGGGCAATGATTAAATGAATGACAGATGAAATGAAATGATAGTGGAGAGTGTTGCTGGAATGAAATTGTGACAGGGAAAACCGGAGTACCCGGAGAAAAACCTGTCTGCCCCCGTGTTGTCCAGCACAGACCTCACATGGAGTGACCGGGATTTGAACCACGGACCCAGCGGTGAGAGCCCGGCGTGCTGTCACCTAAGCCACGGAGGCTTAATCCAAGGATTGTATACACTGTATATTTGAACATAAGTGTAGCCTAATACATAAACATCATACCTTATCTAAGCCTAAATGAGAAGGATCTGATGATGATCGCGTGACGATCGAAACATGTCATCCAATTAAGTACACCCCCTTTTTTTTCGTACATAAAGGAGTGTTCTTTTGTGATAAATATTCCATGTACATTTATTTCAAGTTAGCGCGTTTAAATACTTATTTTCCCGCCTAATTTAATTGGGCACAATTTGTGTTGGTCAAATGAAGGGCTGTCTATAACAGGGAAAGTAGAGGAAAATCAGGTGCTATTGCTGATATAACAAGCGACTTCTCGAAAGAGTTGGGCAGGAATAGTTATATGATGGAAAGCTTGGTAACACTTTTCAGCGCGATTATTAAAGGAGGTAGATTTCCGAGGGCGTAGCAGGAGGGTATCATTAATCCAATATATAAGAAACGAGGAGATAAATCAGATCCAAGTAATTACATGCATAGTTTTGCTTAATCTGAGTAATCTGAGTAAAATGGGCTATACACCCGTGTTTTAACGAAGCATTTAATGGCGTGAGCGGAGAGTTGTTTGATGCTCTAGAGACTCCAATCAGGGTTTAAGAAAGGGATGAGAACCTGTCACAATATAATGCTGGTAAAGACGTTGATGGAAAAATAAACAACGAAGAAAAGAGGTAAACTGTACATCACAGCAATTGATTTAGAAAACAACTATTTATTAAGTGAGCAGAAAAGCTGTCATTGCAAAATAGGGGAAATCAGGGTGTCAGATAGCAATTGGGAATGTGTATTCGGAAGTAAAATATGTAATTAAGGATAAAGATGATTTAATCGTGAGAGAAGATCCAAGAAGATGACATACTGGCTTTCAAGGCCATTACCAGTTGAAGTCAAATCTGGGATTAAAACATGGCTGTAATCAAAACTAATGTTTTTCAGTCAGTCAACACGATTGTACCAAATTGTAATGGACGTTTCCCTAAACCTGAAAAACATTTACAAGAGATTAATAAATAAATTCATTTTTTCAAAGGCATTCATTTCGATCACTAAGACAACACTGAAAAATTGCTTCCAACATGATAATAACAGGGCTGTAAATTATCACCGATGCTTTCTTCTTTTCTTTGCTATTTATTAATGATATTTTCGAATCTAGCAGCTTTGCACAACAGTCCAACGCTTGTTTGTATGTTTGTTTGGACAATCTGATGTCACGGGTCTAGTTTTGGTGCTCACTTTAGCGCCCGCAAATACGCAATATCGCCTACTTATATAGTATTGACGAGGTTGCGAAATACCGTGAGATAGCCATTTAAAAATTAATCCACTCAAGACTATAGTTACGGTGTGCAAAAAAAAAAAAGGATGCTTGTAGTCATGTGGAATCCGAACCACAGGACATGGGATTTCACTTCGAAAATCTCACATGCATTGACCGGGATAAGGGAAGTGAACTAGCCAAGAATGAAAAGTGGCTCATAATGGGCCACACAATATTAAGAGACTAAAAAAATGCGAGTATCTAATGACGATACTGGCGAGCAATGGAAAATGGACAGAACAAATTAAAAGAATAAAATCGAAAGGGCTAGTGGCATTGGCGAGTGTTAACGTAATATAAAATAAGCTACCAAATATTGACTACACCGTTCAAGAAAGGTATTCATCCCCCAGGGGCTCACATCTCGTGGGACGTGGGTTGGCGACCACGGGGCCCCAGCTGAGTCCGGCATTGCTTCCACTTGTGCCGGGCTCCTCTGTCTTCTTTCCTGTCGACCTCACATGGTCAACTCTTGTTCTCTTCCGACCCCGACAGTATTAGGGTATCCAAGGCCTAGGGAGTCTCTTCCTTTCCCACCTTAATTGGCCCTTGTCTCATCTTTTCCGATTCCCTCCTTCTGCGAGGGGTCAGCCTTCTTTTTCTTTTCCTGTTATCTCCTGCCTTCTGCTCAAGGCCCTCAAGGAGGCCGGGTGTATGTAGCCCCACCACTTTAGGAGCACCCTCGATAATGCTACACCCTCAGGGGCTCACGGCTGGTGAGTTCGGGAGTTGGCGACCCCGAGGGATTCCTGAGCTGGGTCCGTTTTCCCCTTTTATCCCTTACCTTTGGGGAGGACCCTCTCCTCTTTCACTCTCCTTCCTTCCTTCCAAGTCCCTCAATCCGCATTCTTCGAGGGTTGAGGGCATTTCTTTTCCTCCTATCCTTTTTTTGCCTTATTCTCCTCTCCTTTTGTTTTCCATTTCTTCTTCTAGTATGTAGGTTAGTAGTTAGTTTTAGTTTTAAATTTGCATTTCATTTTCATCTTAATGATCACCCAAACCATCAAGGGCCGATAACCTAGATGTTAGGCCCCTTAAAACAACAATTATCATCATCATCATCATCATCATCATCATCATCATCATCATCAAAGGTATTCAATGCACTTGCCGTATCAAAAGTATTAAATGGAGTGAATGTACACAGTAGAGGTATCCAAACAGATGACATCTCGGCCTTCACGGCCATTAATTATCCTCCAACAAATCTTAAGAGGTTTCTGCTGCGGGGTTTCGCCTAGTTACACCTGGGTTATCGCAACAAGTATCCCACCGGTAGTGAAAGATGCGGTGGTCCAGGCAGGGTGTACCAACAGCCCTAGGCGAAACCCCTCCCAGGCACGGCGAAAACCAGAAGATTTGCTGGAGTATTATTATTATTATTATTATTGATTTCATGATTTGTTTCTTCCACGACCACAGTGCAGTGATACAAATGAAGGTTTTGAGTTAGGCATTGCGCAGATCAGGAACATTGATGTTTCATTGCTAAAGTTCTGTTTCCTTCCAAAATCCCTTTCCTGATCCACCCTGAAAAAGAAAAAAATAATGGGCATTGACTGCATTACTGAAATTATAGTGCCTGCCCCGTGGTGTTGGGGTAGGACACCTGCCTCTCACGCGGAGGCCCCGGGTTCGATTCCCGGCTCCGTCAGGGATTTTAGAAACTGACGTGAGGGCTGGAACGGGGTGCACTCAGCCTCGTGAGGACAATTGAGTAGCTGTCGGACAATGAGGCAGCGCCCCGGTCACGAAAACCAAGATGAACGGCCCAGGGGACCCGATGCGCTGACCACGCGTCAGGCCAAATGGCTGGGCAGCGGTGGCTTGGTGAGCCAAGGCACTTCATGGGCTGTAGTGCCAGCTGTTATAATAAAATCATAGTCCTGTGGTCACAGCACCAGTGTGCAAAGCCGTAGATGTCAGACATATACTATAATTTCTCTAACTTTCATCCACATGGCTTGCACTATTTGTGCATTACAGGACCAAATAGCCCAAAAGCCTTCATTATTATTGTATGTCTACCCCTTATTATTCCCGTTTTTCCAACGGGGTCGGGGATGAGATGCGATGGAAGTCTTTGTGGCGATGGTTTTTACGGCCGGATGCCCTTCCTGACGCCAACCTCATGAGAGGAGTTAATGAGAGATGAAATGAATGATGGCGAATGAAACTGGGCAAGGATGTGGAAGGAAGCGGCCGTGGCCTGTCAAAAGGTACCGTCCCAGCATTTGCCTGGTGTTGAAAATGGGAAACCACGGAAAACCACTTCAAGGACGGCCGACGGTGGGGCTCGAACCCACGCGTCTACCGAGTCAGCAGAGAGGTTGGTCCCATGACCTAATGCTGCGCTTTAGCCAGCGTAGCCACTACTGTCGGTGCCTTCATTATTATTATTATTATTATTACCGAGAGCGGTAGTTAAGCTCGCTAACGCGCTACGGTAGGCCATGGCTAGAGAGCCCTGCGTGGATAAACAAAACGTTATCCGCATCCGCACGTTTGTTATCCGAATCCACTGGCATTACAATAATAACTGTAATTTACTAGATAAAGCATCAAGCATTAAAGCAACACATTTAGACATTTAAGGAGAAATTGGTTCCCCTAGGCCAGGCTGTTCCAGCCGAGCAGCTCGCCAGTGAGCAGCCGAGTACTCGCCGCCTTGCGTGAGTAAACCTGCAACATGCAATACAGCTCTGCTGTGGGGGCTACCGTCACTGCGCTGTGAATACATCAAGACTGGCAGGAAGCGCATGGACTTGTGTTATGACCTTCGCCCAGTGACGTATTGGCTATCACCCCCAGTCCCTCTCCAACCGTGCTCCGAGCATCACTGCTGACTACTCGCGTGTACGCATACTCAAACTCGTGGATTTGGAACAGCCTGCCCTAGGCTATGTTTGAATCGCAAGACAATGTTGACTGAATTTTGTCCGTCTGAGTAAAAGCTTCTGAAACAGCGGGTGGCTACTTACATAGCCGTCGGATATAGCCACGCAGGTAAGTGCAGGTATAAAGGCATAAGTCAACACTAATTGAGGGTATTTCCCGGACTGGCTTCTCTCACTTCTCTATTATTCTCATACAATCCAAGCGAAAGCAAAAAGGGAAATGGTAAGAAACGTAAAAGACGCAGATCTTGGCAAAAACTAAAATTAATTAAAAATAATCCAGTTCAATATTGTTTTCTAAAAACAATCCGCAAATTTACTTTGAACATTATCCGTATCTTATCCGCTATCCACACAGCCATGCTACGAGGGCAGATCAAAAAGTAAGTTGCACTTCCCAGTTATGTCCATTTATTACACCACCTATACAACAGCAACACGTCTATAACGACAAACAATGGAACTTTACTTTTCCACATAGTTACCAAGGGACTCCAAACATTTCTGCGAACGCACAACCAACTTGTCTATGCCGGATGCATAGGAAGTTCTTCCTGCGTTCTACAACCACACGGAGACAGCGGCCTTCACCTCCTCATCGGTCTGGTAACGTCGACCACCGAGCTCCATTTTGAGCTTACCGACCAGATGAAAGTCACCTGGCGCTATGTCGGGACTGTAGGGTGGATGTTGCCAGACCTCCCACTTGAAACGCTGCAGCAGTTCGCTCGTTTGGCGGGCCTTGTGAGGTGTTGCGTTATCGTGCAACAAAATCACCCCGGCGGTTCTCTTTAATCGCTTTACGCAACCGGTGCAACGTTTGACAATACGACGCCGCGTTGATCATCGTTCCTTTCGGCATGAATTCCACGTGCTGCGTCGTGATTTCTCTCAGGTGAATGTGCCGGTTCTGTTTAATGATCGCATTCACACTGTTGACATTTGCACGGGTCCTGGACGTTGCGGGCCTGCTCTCGCGATATTCGTCCCTGATATCCGTGCGTCCGGCTTCGAATTGCTGACTTCACTTTACGATCCCTTGCCGGGAAATGGCCCGCTCCCCATACACAGCACTAATTTCACGATGAATGTCCGTGCAATTCTTCCTTTTGGCCCATAGGAATCGGATTGTCGCACGCACCTCATATTTGGAGTGAACGTCCAGTCCACGCGCCATTGCATTTGGCCGCTATTCACAAGGCTACTAAAGTACAGAGGTTGCCTCAATATGGAGCTCTTGGCGAGGGGACCGCGGGGAGAAGGGAAAGGACGTGACGTCACTCGATTCCTCGTAGCGCGCGAGGCGCGATACATGCAAGGAAAGTCAACTTTCCCACACATTATATTGTATGGATTTCAGTAGTTTAAACATGGGGTTTAAGCCCTTTTGTTTATAATCATGTCAGGCCAAAGATGTGCTGTTGTGCCCGTTTAGACCGGAGTCCGCACGACCACATATGCATTTTACCAATAATCAGTCAGCACGAGGGTCAAAATATCCCGGAGCGCCAGATGGGTTAAAGCTAATCGCAAAAACGACATCAAATGAAAAAAATGCTTTACTGATTTTTGGCTCAATGCAACAATAAGGATAGAAGGAGATTCAATTGGGCGTAACACATCAAGTAAAATTATCTCATTTTATTTTGAATTTAAAATTGACTGCAAAAATGCTCAAAGCAGCATCACTCACGTGTGGCGATCCACACTCCTATTTACACAATATACAGACATTTTCCAAACACATTTGACAATTATTTTTGGAAACACAAGTCTGATTAATAGTCCTGTAGACTGTGTTCCAAAATTATTTATAATTAATGATTAAATCCAGTTCAAATTTAATTGTCTCTACTGGAAATATCGTAGTTCACTGTTTGAATTTTTACATAATATTAACACTCGTAGAATAATTGTTCATAGAATTTTTAACTTTCACTTATTTTTCCAGTTTCAAAAATATATTGTCGAAAAATATTATTATCATTGAATCAACACAAATTATTTACACATATTAATAACATCTGAAAAGTATTTGACCTTGAGCATAGCATCGAAGAACTGTGCGAAGCACAACAAAAATTAATTGTTCTTCTGACATTAAACATTCGAGAAGTGACTCGATTATGAACTTCAAGTTCCTAACAAAATATATGATTTCTGAATCATCAACTTGATTAATTAATTGTTGAACCATTCAACTATTTGATTTTCCACTTGGAATCATCATTATAAAAAATATTTATATTCATGGCCATTTTTAGCAACTTTCACAACTTGCAATTCTTCGACAGAATGCGGAAATAAGAATTGTAATTTCATAATAAATTCATTTAGTTCATGGCACTAGGATTGAAATTATCCTTCAAATTATTCGTGGTTAAAGAATTATTTTTAATTGGCAGTGGCCCATTCTATTATTTTCATAAGAATACAATATTCCAACAACAACGGCAAAGGTCTTCCTCTGAAGAAGAATAAACTACTATCATGACAAATCCGGGTTCTAGCAAAATCAAAGTCTAAATGGAATCCGTAAACAAGGTTGAAATAAGAACTGATGGTTTCTAAGAAATAACCTTCGGGTCATTCATACGACGAAATGTGTAGTTCCAATACTCCTACTATAAACCTGAGCCATCGAACCTGCTATTTGATTGATGCTCGAAAAAAACCTCTTCATTCCTGCGACTTAAACATGCGCACCTGGGAATGGCATTTCAACTACTCCACACATATAAATTTTCTTCCCAAAATGTATACAATAAATCAAGCCACTGCTTGTTATCAACACTGGAAGATTAATAAACTTACAAGTTTATTTTATTTTACCATTCAGTTCAACCCGTGAATTTACCATACTTATGAAAATCAATATTTCACTTTCGAGTGTATTTACGTCATGATTTTATATAAATACAAAAATATCCTATTTGATACAAATATCAATTGCTTCCCGTTTCATGCCTCTCCGTGTTATCTGAAAAATATACTTCGCTCATTGCAAATATCAACTGTTCAACCAGAACTGAAATGTTGGTTGAATGCGGGCTTGCGCTAACCACTCTCCTTCGGAAAATCTCCTGTTCCAAACTAGAAATGATTAAACTACTTCATAGGCTCTCTCTCAATACATATGATTATTAGAAAATATAATATCCAAGAATTATTTAGAAAAATTATAAAAATTATTATTATTATTATTAGTGGATTATTATTATTATTAGTTATATTATTTTAAATATGTTTAATTATCATCTCATTATGTGAGAATCCACATGTTCGAATCTTCGAATATGGAAAAAATATCCATTCCTCAACAAAAATAATTTAACTCAACCATTACATCGACGGTTTTCCGTGATATCCCTAAAATATGAAATATTCAAATAAATGCTCGAAATGCTCGGTCATCGATCCTAAACTGTTCTGAGTGCTGAAAATACTCAGAATAACTCTAATATGTCTTGCGTAAATCATTGCAAGATTTAAATACGAAGAAAAATAAATGTGTTGGTCATCTGCCGAAAAATAGTTTGTTCCAATTAGCTAGGCATAATATAATTCAAATGTGGCTTACATTTCTTGATGGTCTTGAAGCGTAGCGAACCTGGTCTGTACCAGATTTATCCATAGACATGCCCTATCGGACAAGCACGTATAATCCTTGTATCGGCCGCCATTATATACCCACAATCCGTCTTGTCAGACATAGTGGTAGTATCTCTTGACGTTTGAATTAACTGTTGTTCCATTTTAATATGGGCTTCTATCAAAGCCATAACAGTTTGTTTAAATGGGGTCAGATCTAAGTGATCTATTCTTAGATATGTCAGTTGTAACATAACTCACGGTAATCTTATCAATACAAGAAGACACTGACAGTCTAACCAATCAACGGCTGTTTTGAAGATCGTTCCCTGGGCATGGTTTAACACCATCTACCATGCGCTAAGCAACCTGTAGATTCCCTTGCGTAGACTAACGAACACCACCGTGATCGACTGGTCTTCAGTGTACTGATAGATCGAAGTGGTTAACAAGTTACCAATATGAAAACTGACTGAAATGGACTAAACATCCAAGTATTAGGTTATTACTGGACTGTGACAAAGTACTAATTCTAGACAAAGTCTAGCATATGTCCATGTAGAAACATAAATATTTCCACTAATGTCTGTAGAAAAAAAATTCAATCACCTCAGTGATTCTCCTCGCCGGAAACTTACTAAGTTCCACCTCGTAGCGCAGCACTTTTGTGACTATCACAACTTTGAAAATAACTTCTGCGTAGATCCGGCAACCATGTGCCTTGGCTCAGCGTAGCAGCAACTTGCTAGGCAAGTGCTTGTGTCGAAGTGAGCTAACCATGCCTGCGCCAGCCGGCTTTTATTCAAAACTGCCAGGGTCACGCGTCATCACGCTGAAATCTAGAAATCCTCATATCTCTAGTATCCCTGGTCCGATTTACTTGATACTAATTGCATTCTCTTTTATTTGGCCGTGCCAGTAATCTGATCCAAGTCTCAAGTCTCTACTCCATGGCTAAAAATTTAATCAATAAATAGCCTCGACCTCTGCTATTACTCGCTACGTCACTTGACATGCAGTTAGCGGTATATTCTTTCCAATTGCTTCGAGAAGCAATGTAGCGCGATATTCAAATATCTCAACTTTCAAAAGCGGCTGTAGCCTTTCCCTTGATATATAGGTGTCTGAATCTTGGAATACCCATTCCTAGAGTTGGGCACACTGTGGTAATTTGTCACAGTTATTATAAAGTTGGAAATGACGTGTCGTTTTTCACGATGCCAAAAGACGCATGCCTTCGCAATCAGTGGATTGCTGCATGTAAGCGAAAAGATCATTTCAACCCTCAAACAAGTACAATATGCTCCCTCCACTTTAAGACTGAAGACTTTGAATTAGACTACAGGGCCTAATTGCTTAATATAAAGCCAAGGTTTCCAAGGAATCTAAAACCAAATGGTAAGTGAGCCTAGCTGGCCTACCGTTTTGATGACCTGCCAGGATGATTTTAAAGCTGTTAATATTTTTGACATATTTCGTATATGGTATTTTAGTGGTTGGAGCACTAGCTTTCAAAATACAATGGCTGTATTATCAAATCATAAATGTAATCGGGAGGGTTAGCTTAATATTTATTAAAAAAACACTTGCTAGGCCTACAACTACATACATCCCACGTGAACTTTGTTGTTCTCATATTACTTCCAGCTGTGCCAACGCTACATTTAACTCCAGATCACACCAGTATAGGAGAGTCATCATCAAGGAAGCAAAGATTAATAAAAAGGAACCAGAGGACATTGTTTCAAGATCTACTCAGAGAAGAGAGTGAACAAAATTCAGTGAGTGAAAAAGAAGTACCATTTCAAACCCAGGCAGATAACAACAGGTTTGCAATTCTACTTGAGAATTACTACAGGGTTTTAGAATAAAGTGAGCAGTTAAGAAAGCAATGTTTACAAAATAGAGCACACATTATTGATTACCAGAAGCAAATTGAGAAACTAGAAAAAACAGTTGAAGAATATCAGCTAAATTGGGAAATCCTCTCAGATAGTACTGAACCAGCAAGTCATTGGTACATTCTCAGGGGTGCTGAGTAAAAGCCAAATAGATATCATCATCAATAAAAAGAAGCACGTTAAATGGACTTCAGATGATATTTCGACTGCATTTACCATCAGATATCTCAGCAAACGTTGTTACATTTACCTCAGGCAAAAGCTACATTACCCTTTACCAGGAATTTCTTCATTGCAGAGATGAGCTTCAAGTTTAAATTTGAAACAAGGGTTTCTGGCTGATGTAATTCGTGTAATGGAAGTTACAGGCCACACTATGAATAGTTTTGAGAAAGAAAGAAAAAAGACAGTTCTCTCTTATGATGAAATGAAAGTGTCAGCTACATATGATTATCAAAAAAGGATGAAATAGTAGGTCCTCATTCATACATGCAAGTTATTATGGCTAAAGGACTTTTTTTCAACTGGAAACAGCTTGTGTACCTCGATTTTCACTCTGAAATGACTAAGGATATGCTTGACCGAGTGACTATCGAGCTTGAAAACGATGGGTACAATGTGGTAGGTAGCCTGTGTTAGTGACTGTGGAGGTGGGAACATGGGTTCGTGGAGGGAATTGTCTATCTCAGTGAACTGCTCTTCTTACAACCCCCCAGTAACTCAAACAGCCTAAATACTTTTCCGCAGATGCACCCCATTTGCTAAAACTTATCAGGAACTGGTTCTTGGATTACGGCTATATTCTAGGAAACGGACAGAAAGTTACCAGTGCTCCTGTGGTAGAATTAGTGAAACAAACCAATTCTGAGATAAACTCGAAACATAAACTGACACCGAATCACATACAGTGTGAAAAAAAAAAGACAAAATGTTCGACTAGCAGCACAGCTTTAAAGCACTACATACCAGGTCCAGATAAATTACTAGCAGAGGCAACAGGGGATTTCATAGAACTTGTAAACCAGTGGTATGATATGAATTCATACCGTCCTAACCCGCCTTTACCAACAAAAATAACCCATGGTTTACTAATTGAACAGCAAAATATAATTTTGGACAAGATGGAAAATTTCATGAGCAATTCTCTTTAGATTGGTAAAAATTCTTGGCAAATATTCCAGAAAGCAGTCATCATTTCAATAAAATCCCTTCGACTTCTGTATCAAGATATGGCCGGTAGGCATAATATAAAGTACATTCTCACACATAGGCTAAATCAAGATGTAGGCCTACTGGAAAACCTATTTTCACAATTGCGGACCCATGGTGGCTTACACGATCATCCTTCTCCCCTTGTCTGCATTTACAGACTGAGGATGATTATTTTAGGGAAAAAATCCAGGAGTAGTTCAAAAGCAAACTAACACTGCTGATCCGGATTCAGATGAATATTTAGTTGCTAAAGCACTATACAAAGCTGGCATAGTGTCTGAATCAAGTAACGTGCTTCCAGAACCAACCTTCGACAGCAATGTGCAACCGGAGTCCTTCATTGCCAATATCATGGAACAAAGTGAAGAAGATGGCAAGGCTTATGTTGCTGGGTATGTAGCCCACAAGTTCCAAGATAAATTTCCACAGCTTGGGAACTTAACCTATGGAATGTAAACTCAACACGATTAAGCAATACCAACCTGGATTAAACACTTGAGGCTAAACACGGTGGTTTGACCGATCCCTCAGAAACTTGGCTAAACCAGTTTCGGCACATTTCAGCTACATTCGTCACATTTCACGGAAAATACGGATTTCAACGAGGCAAGAACGTTCTAAGAAGAACGACAAATTTAGTGTCGGGAGAAGTTCCTGACGTACCGTCTGATGTGGTTGAGGCAGCTGTGAGAACAATTTTCTTCATCAGATTGAAATATTCCAATTCTATCTTGCATAAGAAAAGGTTATTGGAAGTCACTAACACCAGCACCAATGATAATATAATGCTACCGAGTCCAGGCGAATTTCCAAGAAATTCAAGATCACCACATAAAATGTAAGTAGACTAAATTCAGTTATTTTATCACCCATTTACCAATAATTTCATGAGAATAAACTGTTCTTTGCATACTCAACAGCTGATGTTGACAGTTTCGTTACATTCACCACATGGCGCGTTTGGTATCTTGTGACGTCATTCGCCTTCCGAGCGCTGATTGGTGAGTGAAAATTGAGGCAACCTCTGTAGTTCATAAGCCTTGCGCTATTCACACCATACAAGAAGAGACACCACAGCGACCTGCCTAACAGACGTGTGGGCAGTGTCTGTCCCTTTCTCCGCTGTGCCCACGTTTGCGACACACAGCGCGCTGCTGCAGCGCGTGAGTGCAACTAACTTTTTGATCCCCCTTCGTAACAATATCCACATGGCGAAATATGTTGCGGATATCCGCGGGTTTATCCGCATCCGCACAGGGCTTTAGCCAAGGGGACAAGCTATTTGCGGACTCTGTAGACGTGGGGTTCGAGCCCCACCATCGGCCATCCTTGAAATGGTTTTCAGGGGTTTCCAATTTTCAACTGTAGGCAAATGCTGGGACGGTACCTTCTAACAGGCCACGGCCACTTACTTCCACATCCTTGCCAAGTTTCATTAATCTTCATTCATTTCTTCTCTCATTAACTCTTCTTATGAGGTTGCTGTAAATACCATCGGCCACATTGCCTTTCATCGCATCTCATCCCCGACCCCGTTGGAAATGGGGAATAATAAGGGGTAGACAATTATTATTATTAGGCTATTATTATTATTGTCATCATTATAAACAATATAAACATTTGCATTAAACACGTACAATATTTCACCATCCCTACGAATGGCCTTTATGAATTTGGGGATCACATAAGAAGAGTCAACGGAGAAAAATAAGCATGTCATTTTGAATCAGTTTGTCAGGAGAAGCGATTGAAAGTGCGAAACGCCTGGCTGTGTAGTGCACAAAGATGATCACTAGTAACTGAGATAATATATTGTGTTATTTGTAATATATTTTTAATTGTTAGTACGCACTATTATTGTAGTTGCTGTTGTTGCTTATTTTAGGGGCTGCAACATCGCGGTCATATAGCTCGTTTTTTTTGGGGGGTGTATCTCTGGAATTTCTGTGATAACCTGTGTTATTGTGATGGCTGTACTAGCGGTGTATACGATTGGGAAGAAGGCGGCCGTGGCCTTAAGTTAGGAACCATCTCAACAATTTGCCTGGATGAGGAAAACAACGAAAAGCCTCTACCTGGATGGCTGAGGAGGGAAGCGAACTCTCATCTTCTCAGTTAGCTTCACGAGGCTTAGTGTACCCCATTTCACCCCTCAGACCAAAATTAAAATTTCTTGACAGAGTCGAGAATCGAACTCGGGACCCCTAGGGCAACAGCCAAGAACGCTAGTCGCTACACCACGAGGTGGTCATAAGTTCCCGACTCTGCCAAGATATTTTAATTCTGGTCTGAGGGCTGGAACGGGGTACACTAAGCCTCGTGAGGCAAAATTGAGAAGAGGAGGGTTCGATTCCCACCTTAGCCATGCTGGAAGTGATTTCCCCACTTCTACTCCAAGAAAATGCTAGGATGGTTCCTAACTAAAGAAATAACGACGAATGCCAGATATAAACAACAGAGAAATAACAATTGCCATGATTTTAAGTTCTCATTGCTGGTCTGAATACTGGTCTACAACATGAATCAAGCACTCTCTCTCTCTTTATGGGCAATTGTCCGATCTTTATAAGCTAATGACCATCAGCGCTCATGCCGTATAACTTTTCATGTACAGGATGCGGCAGAAATAACTGACGAATTTCAAACGTAAATAGCACAGCAACGCAACACGATATTCACAAATTTATTGTGCACTTTAAAAGAGCAATGTTTGCCATTTGCATCATATACACATACACACTAGGTTTTGAAAATAATGTCATCCAAATGTCGACCGCCCCTTTCGATGCACTTCTGAAGCCTCTCCCTGAAGTTCCGCATGACCCTCCTAGTCATGTATAGAGGTATTGCCTCGATTTCCTCACGGATAGCAACTTTCAGGTCGTGTAGTGTTGGAAGACGTGAGCCTTTAGGTATCCCCAGAGAAAGAAATCGCAAGGGGCAAGATCAGGGGAACGGGCTGGCCATGGAACGTCACCCCGTAAGGAGATTAAACGTTCTGGAAACATCTCTCTGAGGAGATTGCGTAAAGGCATGTCTCACTGCACGGATATTCTCTGGTGTTCTAACGCTACGAGGTCTACCAGGCGGTTTCGTTTTATCACTTGAACCAGTTCTTCTCAAATTATTCACCAATACCAGAATGATATTCCTGCTTGGACCTTTCGCATGTCTATGTAACCTAAAGTGTTTACGAAATAAACGCTGTGTTGTGGTAACAGAGTCAGCATTTTTTAAGTATAGCCTACGTTTCAATCACGAAACCTCGCTGCTCACAACTCCACGCCACGCCATGCTAGCGACTGACTAGCCTTGACAAGGCGATGCACGTGTTCTCCCAGGCCACGCACACATCGACAATAACACCTGCTTAAGCGCTGTGGCCAATACAGGTGTTAGATCTGCCGCTCCAATCTATGTAAAAAAAATGGCAAACACTGCTCTTTTAAACTGCGCAATAAATTTGTGAATATCGTGTTGCGTTGCTGTGTTATTTACGTTTGAAATTCTTTAGTTATTTCTGCCGCACCCTGTATATCCTACAGCTATGTATTCCCTCCTTTAGTTCATTTAGGACAAAAAATGAGACATCCATCATAATTTTCATTGGATCTTCATAATATTTCTTTCCGATTGGACCAGAATGTACTATATGCTAAGATTCATCGAGATAGAGAAGTTCACGTTTGGTATGTTCCCTTGTTGGACCGTAAGGTTTTGTTTATTATATTATATCTTGCAAGTTTCTAGACATTCTGGCGAGTCAAGTGGGCAGAAACCATCTCACAATTTGCTCTCGTATCTCAACGTTGTTTAAGTTTTAATTGCCACTCGAAACTTCGGTTTGACGTCATTCAATGCCCTGGAAATTATAGCGATAAATTCATGACATTATGCTATGAGCCTGTGGAAGATGACACAGTGTTCAGTTTAGGCTGATGTGATGACGTAGTTTGGAACACAGACATTATTGTTTTCAGAAGGCATCTGGCTGAAGAGTGGTGCCCATTTACGCGCATTCCACCATCAACAGAGATAGCCGAGCCCTTAATGAGATGCCAGACACATCCAAGTTCAGTTTGTGTGTGTTTACGTTCCGCTGGGAACAATCAAAGTAAAAGAAAAACCAACTCGTGGCGTAGTTGCTAGCATTCTTGGCTGTCATCATGGAAGTCCGAGTTCGATCCCTGGCTTTGCCAAGACATTTAATTCTCGTATTGGGGATGGAACGGGATTCACTCAGCTCCATGAGGCTTAACTGAGAAGAAGTGGGTTTGACTCCTGCCTCAGCCGCGCTAGAAGTAGTTTTCCAAGGTTTACCGCACCCATTTCTACACCAGGAGAATGCTAGGTTGGTATCTAAATTAAGGCCACGGCCGCCGATTACCCAAAATCCTAGCCTCAATTACAAATACACACACACAGGGGTTTCATGAACACGATTTCACAAAGACCCTAAATGAATCAACAACAACAAATATTGAGATCTTACTTAGCCTACTTCAAAGCAACCCGGTGTGTGTAACATTTGTCTGATAAACTGTGTTATTGTTAGTAATAGTACAGTATGTAAAAAAAGAAGTAAAATACATTTTCAAAAAACTTTGCTTAACGGCCCATTGAAGGTCTTCGTTTACTGAGCGACCACTGCTCAGTCATACGGCGCAGATTTCAGGGTCACGCGTGGTCATTGCGACGTGTCCCCTCGGTCGTTATTTTTGACTTTCGTGATGCCTTTCAGCTCAAACAGGTACTCTTCACGTAAGTTCTAAAATCTCTGACGGAACCGGGAATTGGACCCAGGTTCTCCTGGGTACGAAACAAGCAGTAGTAGGCTATATTAACTAATAATTTAGCCTATGATTGGTATGTGTGTCCCTGTACTTGAGAAAAGCTACCATCCTAGCATTTACGTGGAGTGAATAAGGAAAAATCTGAGGAAAAGCCTAGAGGAAGGCCACTGACAGCGTCGGGATTCAAATCTAGGATCTCCAGATGCACAACTACTGGTCTTCGCGTGACTTACTGTCTTCAATTACGAATAGTGTATTTTACTGTAGTTCTACGTGGGCGACTGTGACAAAGGTGGTGATCATGATGATGGATACACGGTGGACCACATCAATCTGGCTGCACTCAATCAGTCTGATTGAAACCAGTCCTCAACTGAAAGCCTGGGGGCGTCCAGTCTATGCACGCTCGGCGTTCTATAGAGCGTCTCTACCTCAAAAGACAGTATGGAATTAAATATAGTATTTGCCTCTCACTCGCACTCCTATGTCCTGCAATTAGCTTCGTCCTCTTCCACTCCGGCGATGTTGCCATTTCCCAATAATTGAAAGTGACAAATCTAAGAAAATGTTTGCGTGATCTTATAGAGAATTTTCCGCTCTTTATGATGATGTAAAAATAAAAGCCATAAATACTTAACACATGACCCAATTTTCACAATTACCATATTTTAGCGCGAATCTATATTTTTGCAGATATATGAAACTTATCACGCCGTAGATAATGAACTAATGATCGCAACACATCATGAATTTATTTTTAGATTGCCTGATGTTGGTAGAAGATACTCTATTTCTCAGGGCAGTAATTATTTTCTTAGTAAGAAAGATATGATTGTTTTTTCTTAAATGTTACTTGAAAAATCTGAGATGGTATCACAGAAAAGTTACGAAGAGAGAAACTTTTTTTGCTTTTGACTTTACGTTGGTGACTAAGTGAGAAGAAATGTTCATTAATATCTGAAATAATTTTTAAAACAAACCAGAGCTCGATATCAGATAGCATTCATAAGTTATCACACTTATTCCTCCCGCCCAGCGCTGACGCTGCGAACGCTATGCTGAGCCGCACGCCGGCAGGCTGGCTCCTGCCCACAGATTACCTTAGGCCCGTACCACACGACACTAGTTAGCATGGAAGCTTCTACCAGTACGGGTATACACTCTGATATAGACACGTCTAGCACCGTGTGATATGTACCTTCCATGCTGGGTTCTGCCTTCCATAATAGCCAACATGCAACTCACGAAATTGGACAGGTGCCATTTTTCCTGGCAGTTTTCATGGAAGTTTGAGTACAACAAGCAATCGAATTGCTTTTCTCGTTCTGGTAGAGATCCTAGGGGCAACATAAACTAATAGATTTGTTATGTGGGTAGGCCCACGAATAAATACATCAGAATGAAACTATATTTTCTGTAAACGGCGTCTGTGTGAAATCCAGTAAATACAGAACGTGTCATATTATTATAATTATTATTATTACTATTCTTATTATTATTCTAGGATATATATTGAACTATTAAAATTCTAATAGTTATCACGAATAGTATCCGTCCATGGTTTTGAACAATATTTTGGGAAAATGGAATTTTAAATGAGATAAAACATTTTTACTATCGTCCTCGTAGATCATGTACACAAAACTAAGTTGAAATCTTGCTGTACGATGTAGGGAGGATATAATAAAATAATTACAAAGAAGTAAACATTTTCGCCGTTGGATAGCCTTGAACAAAACGAGTGGGCGCGATACCACACGCACAATTTTCCAATAGACTCCATAGCTTTCTAATATTATCATTTAGAATTTCACGGCCGTCTAAATGATAATATTAGAAACCTCTATGGGAATTATGGATTCCATAGCTTTTTGTTACGCATCTTATTGACCCGTATGGTTAAATATCCAATTATTACAGTTTTATCTTAAATATTGATTGGAATGCATTCATTCAGTACCACGCATGTTTTCAAATGTACTTAAAGCAAGTTTCACGACCGCTTTGCGTTAATAATGCGAATTAACTTTAAATTTTACCCCCAAACGACAACCGTCCTCCATGTTGTATTTCTTACAACTTGGCGCACGATATGCTAGCGTGTGATACATTCGGTCATAAAAGCAGGTGTACTGACGAGGATGTACAGTTACCATACAGGTTTTTGTATCGGCGATCACAACAGCGTCCTTGCCAGAGAGTGTCGTGTAATACGGGCCTTACTCCTGCCTCTCTTCCCTGGGCTGGGCTGCCTGCCCTTACTGCCGGCATGGCGCTGCAACTGCTCTTCGCCGCGTCCGACCTAGTCAAGTTGGGATAGTCAGCGCACCGAACGTAATGTACACAAACAAACTGTTCGTCCAATGCATCCGACATATCTACATTACGTTTCGCGCATTTCTCCGTATAGCGGTAATTTAAGATTACATGCTTAGCATTAAAGCAGTCGGAAATGCTAATACGGTATGGTGGAACTAATTTCGGTAGAATTATTGTTTTAAGTCTTTCCTCGTTTTCATTTTGTTTCCGTTTGTTTTCATATTTACAATATAGGCCTACTGAATACCGTTTGACGTTCGACCGATCAACCACAACACAGTAAAGGCAGTACGGGAGGGAGTGAGACGGGGAAGTGTTCAGCAAATGAAAGAAAAACATAACAACGTATTCACAACAACACGTGGTTTCAACTCAGTGGCTAGTTGGCTTCTGAGCGCGTTGAAAGTTGTGTGTGTGTCATCGTCTGCTAGTAGCTAATAAACTCGCTCAATGGAAACTAGCCTTAAGGCTGCGCGATCACCACCGCCGTCAATCGCAAGGCAAGAGATGGCAGCACTATTACCGTTTGACAGCCGCTGCATTTGTGTTAGTGATCTGTCTACCCTTCACTTACCACCTACTTCCGCCCCTACCTCTCCTCGTCACTCAATGTCTTCTCTCTCTCACTGATAGCGTTAGACTGTACAGGACACTTTGTTTTACATAATAGAAGATAATGAATACTACTACAGAACTGGCATATGATACTTTAACTACCCGAAAGAAAAAAAAAACAAATTTTTGTGGTGGAGGTGGTGGTGTTGGTGGTGGTGGATGTCGTGAGGGTGATAAGCAGTACAATATAATGGACGTAACATTTAGATAATTTTCCTCTGATGATAATAATGATAATAATGAATAGGGAAACTGCTATTTACTAACTACAGCACTGACACGTGTAATTTACAAACACATTTCTAAAAATGATTAGAAAATGGAATAAGCGAAATAAAAGACACTGCCTAGGGCCTATATCTCATTGTCTGTAAGAAATGTAGGGACCAATAGTGTCGTCTTTTGTCGCATAGCGCCGTAGGAAAAGAATCAGAACACTTTGGAAAACTTCGGCTGTTCCGAGCTCCTGAGGTAGCAATAGTATCATTTATGGCCACATAGCGTTCCACGATAAGTTTCGGAATAAATTACGGTAAATTTGAAAGCACCAACGCTTATTGCAGCTGATAACCTCAATGTATTGCACCAACACCATTGCACTTATACAGATGCAAAATATGTTCATGATGATAACTGTTTTAAGGGGCAAAATAAGTCTTTTTGCACTAATTACTCCCCATGACTGCAATTTATAAGCAGCGCAAGATTCAACTATTTTCGCAATTCTGCACCGGAACAATGGTAGGGGCGACGTGATGCAGCCCGAATTGCCAGTATACAATAGACTTATTAAAATGCTCTTACATTTACACTACTACGGACATGAATGATTCTAGGGCCTTAATACGTGATTTTCAATTTAAGTTTGTTTGTTATTCTTTTCAAAGTGTATGTATAATTTGGTGCAATTAGGAGGAACGGTGTAGATTTGTGATAAAGGGCCTAAATGCAGGAAATGGAGTGGTCTGTCCGAAATTTAAAGTGGACAGTGTCATCCGCAGGGTTCCAAAGGGTAAGTGTACAAAATGTGATTCAGATCGGTGAAACGGTGTAGATTTATGCCAATGGACCTAATGCAGGGAATGGAGTGGTCTGTCCGAAATTTCAAGCAGACGGTGTTACTCGTCGGGTTCCAAAGTGTAGACTAAGCATATGAAATTTGGTTCAGATTGGTGAAACGGTGTAGATTTGTGCCAAATGGCCTAAATGCAGGGAATGGAGTGGTCTGTCCGAAATTTCATGCTGACAGTGTTACTCGCAGGGTTCCAAAGGGTAAGTATACAAATTTTGGTCCAGATCGGTGAAACGGTGTAGATTTGTGCCAAAGGGCCTAAATGCAGGGAATGGAGTGGTCTGTCCGAGATTTCATGCAGACAGTGTTCCTCGTAGGGTTTCAAAGGGTAAGGATACAAATTTTGGTTCAGCTTGGTGAAACGGTGTAGATTTGTGCCGAAGGGCATACATGCAGGGAATGGAGTGGTCTGTCCGGAATTTCATGTAAACAGTGTTACTCGCAGGGTTCCAAATGGTAAGTATACATATTTTGGTTCAGATCGGTGAAACGGTGTAGATTTGTGTCAAAGGGCCTAAATGCAGGGAATTAATTGGTCTGTCCGAAATTTAAAGTGGACAGTGTTACCCGCTGTGTTCCAAAGGTTGTGTATACAAATGTTGGTTCAGATCGGTGAAACGGTGTAGATTTGTGCCAAAGGACATAAATGCAGGGAATAGAGTGGTCTGTCCGAAATTTCATGTAAACAGTGTTACTCGTAGTGTTCCAAAGGCTATGTATACACATTTTGGTTCAGATCGGTGAAAAGGTGTAGATTTGTGCCAAAGGGCCTAAATGCAGGGAATGGACCGGTCTCTCATACATTTCATGCAGACAGTGTTACTCGCAGGGTTCCAAAGGGTATGTATACAAATTTTGGTTCTGATCGGTGAAACGGTGTAGATTTGTGCCAAAGGGCCTAAATGCAGGGAACGGAGTGGTCTGTCCGCAATTTAACATAGCCTAATCTATTCCTCTTGAATCTGGCTATCATATAAAAAAAGAATTTTCGAATCCGACTGGTAGTTCCAGAGATTAGCGCGTTTAAACCAACACCACCTATATACAAGGCCTTTGCACTGAATTGAAAATAAGCAAGATGGCGGATACCGAAGGCAGAAGTTTGTGTTCATACATTTGTTGTTGTTTTTGTGCGATTTTTTCAGTTTTTTGCTGTAAAATATGGTTTACAAGTGTTGTGTTCTGAAGTGCAGGGGGAATTATGATCATGAGAATAAAGTTCGAGTGTTTAAGTTCCCCGAAGAAGAGAATTTGAAGAAACTTTGGATATCAGCTATTAAGGAAACATTGTGTGGTAAGTAGGCTACCAATACGGTACACGTATTTTAATTATCTAAGCAGTGTTAGCCTACCGTACCACATAAATAGCCGATATACCGGTAATCTTAATAATGTAAAGAATTACCTAGGCTGCTATAAATAGTTCTAAGAACTATTTCATTGCCTTGCAAGCAACACGTAAGTGACCAAGCCTAGTCATTTTAAGGTTAGAGTTGGAGCAATACTTTGCATTTAGGCTAAGTTTCAAATAATAATAATGAACGGTGTTTCCTCATTAAATAATTAATAAACGAATCTCCCAACATGCGAGGCACGTTTGTTGTGCATGGGTGAATTAAACATGTTGTGATCAAATACTGAAACTGTTTTAGTGTGATAATTATAGATTCATTTTTAATGCATGCATATTGAGAATCGGTGTTCAAAGCTAATGATTTATATAATTGAGTCTGGCCTCACTGGAAAGTCATTTAATATGCACCACAAATTGCTCAGATTCCTGATTAAGTAGGTACCTAACCCCTTTATTGCTCCCAGCGGAGATGTTTTAATAGGAAATTCCCCAGTGAAGGTAATTGTTTAAAAGCAAGATATAAAATATAAGTAGACCTGTAGCTCAATAGTTTGTTCTAAAACTAATCTTCTGATACCGGTACCTTATAGTACGGTACTCGAGACGAAAGAGTAGGACTAGAAAAAAATTTAGCCTATGGTACTCAATGATTTACAGTACCGTATTTATACCTTGGTTGGTAATTTATATTTTTAAATATAGGCTACTCTATACATGCCAGAAATCATTACTATTTCCCTAAATATACCCAGGTGTGTAGGTTACTTCGATGATAAGCTGTATTCTTTGCATATTCATAACATTTTCTTGTCCAATATACAACTTTTTATGGAATTATCTGCTGAATTTTACGAAATTTGGTCAGTTATCATGAACCATATCACTAAGATATTTCACAATTCATTGAGTAATAATAAATACATTCCTAGATCACTTGGAAAGTGCAGCAGTTATCTCACTAGGACCCAAAGAGCCCAATGTGGCGATGTAGCTCAGAATGTAAGATTAATTATCGGTAGGCCTATACACTTTACTTCAATGAATGTTACTCAGTATGATTCTTTTGCAAATTGCAGGTTTGTGAACTGCATTTTAATGCTCAAGACATTCGACAGAATACTGTATTCAATTGTGAAGATGGCCAAGAGATTACACTCCCATCAAAAGTGCCAAGACTTAAACCTGGTGCTGTTCCATCTCGTCTACCAAATTGAATCAGTGACCCATGCATCGTATCCTCTCTTTGTTAGTAATGAATAGAACTCACTTTAAATAGCCCAATTCTATCATCACGTGTAGTATTTCAGTGTTCCAAACCACCGCAGTTCCCTGCAGTCAGCTGATCGAGATGTTGCTGTCAACAATGTGATGTCATCAGCCATCTATTGGATGTATGATCGAAAAGACATTCAAATAAAATGCAACGACCTCGTAATTCTGCCCCTTAAAACAACAATAACTACCGTACCTAAAATTCAATCTTCTCCTGTGATATTTGTAAATATTTTCTAGTATAATACCTATTTCATCCAGAGTTTTTCAGTTGTCATGTTTGATCTGAGGAGTGAATTCATGCCTGCCTAGTAGCCTAATTATAAAATATGTTATATTATATTTAATGACAAAAGGTGCATCCTGTCACTGTTATAATTACAAATCACATTTTTACAAAAGTTAGCCTAATTTTATAATATGCATTGTCAACAAGAATCAGTACCCCACTTCAGTCCCTCTGTTGTGTTCAAAATCATTTTCAATATTCCTCTACTCCAGTATTTTAAATGTGATCATTGCAGTTGGCCTTTAAATGAATCCAATATAGCACATTGTGGTTCCCCATCTACCGTATCTGTCTTCCAAGGTACTTTGTTTTTCACTTTTTGCTACTGTGCCTGAAATTAACAATCGCCCAATAAAACTGGAGCGCCTGTTTTTCCAAAATCACCGTACCAAAAATAGATACACCCTCCAGCTACATAACTGTGATCCACCCGCTAGGCTTTTAGAATATTTCTATATGCCACATTGTTTCTGGTAGTAATACAAAACCCAACTTGAAAATGGCTTTTGAATACCAGCCATTTATGTGTCAAATTGATTTTATGGCAGATGTGTATTTTGATCTCTCTGTTAATAGTCAGCCCAAAGGCTGGTTGGATCCTCAACAAGCACCACTGTAAGTTATGCTAATAGAAACCCACAAAGCAGCACCACGATGAGACATACTAGGCAAGGTTCCTCTGTACAACTTGAGTACAGTTAGTGTCAGTACTGATGTACTGTGTCAGTACTGATGTACTGACTCAGTACATGGCACCAGCCATACCTTGGTAGCTTCCACATAATCGCAATCATGAATGAGATGAGACATTAGTGAAAAGCCACATTTTGCTCTAGCCTGTGCGACAGACACAAAAACACTACAATCATCAAGAGATGGCACAAGTAAATATTTGGATCATGTTTGTCGAATTTCAGGTTGTCATACTTATTTCCGATGAGAAGATGCAACTGTTTAATTATATACTCTTATTAGATTCAGCTACTCCTCTATTCACACCATAAATATATCCATTCAGCAAGTATGTCAACAGACAATCTTGACAGCTTATGAAATTTGAAATCAATTTTATTGTTTTTTAGTCTAATAAGTGAATTTAGTTTCAGTCGGTCTTCATGTTAAGGGATACTGGGACTGAGTTTTCATATTTCTGTAATTATCAATGGATATTATTCTAATTTTACACACATCACTCAAATACTAATATACACTATGCTACTGATTTACACTTTTCGATCTCTAACCGTTTAGGAGACATGATTATTTTTATATAGAAATTATGCAAATTTTGAAAATGGTCCTTGCGTTAAACAGATAGAGGTAGCTCATTTATCATGACTTTCCCATATAGATATTTAGTATGAAAGCAATCCTAGTGATTGGTTTTAAGTTCATATTAATATTTGTTGAGATATAAATTAACAAATTTCTCAATTTATTTATCCCATTAATTGCCTATTATTTGAAAATTAAAATATGTTTAATGGCAAAACTATGAATACTACAGTAAAACTAATCACTGAACTTATGGATGCATTAATATAGAATATGAATACAAATTTTCATTATTATAGCAGCAAATCTAATGCGCAAGGACCAAATGTTGTATCAAAAAATGGGAAGCCGCGATAAATGGACTTTTATAAAAACATGCATATTCTTTGGTGATAGGCTTTCAATTTTAGGTAATTATCAATGGATATTGTTTTAATGTTCCATACAGCACTCTAATAGTAATATACACTAGACTACTGATTTACACTTTTCTATCTCTAACCGTTTAGGAGATATGATTATTTTAATATGAAAAATATGCAAATTTTGAAAATAGTCCTTGCGTTAAACAGATAGAGGTAGGTCATTTATCATGACTTTCCCATATAGATATTTAGTATGGAAGCAATCCTAGTGATTGGTTTTAAGTTCATATGAATATTTGTTGAGATATAAATTAACATACAGTATTTCACAATTTATTTATCCCATTAATTGAAAATTAAAATATTTTTAATGGCAAAACTATGAATACTACAGTAAAACTAATCACTGTGCTTATGGATGCATTAATATAGACTATATATAAAAATTTGCTACATTATAGCCACAAGTCTGATGCATATGGGGCGAATTTTGTTCCAAAAAATGGGAAGCTCAGAAAAATGCACTTTTATAAACCCATGCATATTTTTTTAGTTATCAGCTTACCTTGTCAGCTAAAACTGCCCAGCACCATATGTCAACACCCTCTTTCTTGCTTTTCTGAGCTCCTTATTAGGAAATTAAGTACAGAAATACTCGCCTCAATGAAAGTCCATGAATAGGAGGCGTTTAGATACCATGCACTAGACATTTCAAGAATTCGCTGGGCCTTTAATTATGGCGGAATTTGGAAAAGACTTTCACTAAATTGCCCGCTGGAGTCAGGGGCATAATTATATCAAAGAATAAAAAAATCAATATTTTTGCAATTTCTGACAAAAACTCAGTCCCAGTGTCCCTCTGTACCCAATTAAATTGGGCGAGGAGTAAAACTTTTCAATTCACACTTGCGTACAGGACCTCTAAAAAATACTTGGATTAATTAAGCACTTAAGTGTATAATTAATCCAAATAATTTTTCCACATTGACAGAAAGTTGTGAGTCGATAGTCCTACGTTTTACTCCCCGACCAATTTAATTGGGCCAATTAACATGTGGAGCAACTAAAATGCAATTAATTCATTAGATTATGAGCGCAACATTGAAAAATGACTTCGAAAAGTTCAAGTTGTATGGACACCATTTTTGTGGCACCAAATATTAGAATGTTATCCTGATAGTCTTGAAATAGCCTATTATGAACAGTCTCTCCTCCTCTCACCCTGTCTGTTGCATTTCTCCACCCTTTGTAGCCTTACAGCCTCAATATATTAGAAAGCCATCCACTGTGTTAAAGTTTCATTGTCTCTAAAACTTATACAGGATTGTCGGCCTCTCCCCCCATGTGTCCAATGACATTTCAAATATCTTCAAGCTCAAATGAGTGCCTTTTGTTATGGTTTAGAAAGTCATACCTCACATATAAAAATATTTCGTTTAGTAGTGTAGTCATTGTGCTTCAACAGCTATTGGATCAAAATTTAATGCTTTTCCGTCGGTCAACATGATTGTATCCAATTGTAATGGGTGTTTCTCTACTCTTGAAAGAAATTTACATGAGAGTAATAAATACACTTAGATGACTAGTTTTGACATAGATTAATAGCCTGAGTGAAAAGGATCTGATGTGACATTGTGTGTTTATGTGAATAGCCTACTATATATTTTAAACTAGCAGAGACATTGCTGTGTTAAGGGTATTTTATGCTCAACTTTGCTTCCACTCACAGTGTATGTAAATATTTAGGATGCTCTGGATATAAATGATAATAATAAAATATACACCTCATATTTGTAGGTGACAGGTATGATGTGCAATAAATTACTAGAAAAAAGCCAATCAAATTAAGAAACTGTTGCTTTGGTAAGAGCATAAAGTAATTGTAATTTCGGTTGTACTCTAATCTTAACTTATTGGCTGTTATAAACAATATTAAGATTGAAATTAGATTAACTCGTGGTGTAGTAGCTAGCATTCTTGGCTGCCGCCCCGGATGTCCAAATTCGATTCCCGGCTCCCCCAAGAAATTTTAATTCTAGTCCGAGGGCTGGAACGGGGTACTCTCAGACTTGTGAGGCAAAACTGTGAATTCCACAGTACGGTACATTTGAGAAATAAATTATCAACTTGTAAAAAAAAACACTGTTTACCTATCTGCTTAGTAAATTGACAAATATTTAGACATTTGCCATTCATACTCCGTAGATCATAATGGAAAATTCATTAAGTATAAAATTTTATTTGTGGGTTGTGTTGTATTTTACTTTTTTTTGTATTGCTAGTAATTGTAGGCTATATAAACTTTGAATCTTATCTAAAATAATTACACAACGTTATATGCTCTAAGTTATTGGTTGATATTTCTGGGATTTTGCGGTGACAATCCCCTGAAAATACTCACAATTTTCCAGGATAGCCAGTCCCCCCCCCCGAAATAAAATTGTATATACGCCCCTGACACTGGCTGATGGCATCATCATAATAGTAAATCTATAATTTAAATGATGAAATGTGTACCCGGAAGTTTTCGTGATGAAGACACAGTTGTTTATATGTCAAGTCCAGATATCTAGCTAAAAACCTGATCTTATGTAAATATTGAACATAACTGTATCAAATGCGTATATTTTACTGCTGTTAATTTAGCGCTATGTTTTGTGGCCAGTGAACTGTTGACATAAAATTGATCCAGAAACATTAAAATAGTGTATGTTTCATTTTTTCCTACGGTACGGTACCTAGTTTCCCGTGAGGTTTCATTTTCAGGTGAAGGATGAGAAGAAGCTTATTCAGTAGGCCTAGTATATTTGTTACGTAAGTAAAGGTAAGAAGGATGAAGTCATCATAATAGCCTAAAAATGCTGCCGACTACGATGTATCAGTTGGAAGGAACCGATCATATGGGTCATGGCCTGCGGCGAGCTCCAGCAGCTCTGCCTACAGTGCCCGCCATCTTGTTTGAATGCAAAGGCCTGTTATCTAGGTGGTGTTGGTTTAAACACACAAACACACCTCTTCAGCTTTAGACTTGTATATATATTATTTTGATATATTTTGAAGATTACAACTCACATAAAGTTCTATTGATCATAAACATGTTTTATTCTGCTAATATAACTTACAGAATTTTATAAAGTAACTTATAAATAATTTTTAACATTCTGTAAGGAGTAATGGGTGAGATAATAACACTTCTACGATTTCCTCTAGACTGTGGTCGTGTAGCCTGGCAGGATGAGTCAGTGATGGATGAGGGGGGGGGGGGGGGGAAGCTGCGATAGCAAAGGTGTTGAAGGAGAGGGGAAGGTAGGTGCCCGAGCGCGCTCTTGCCCAAGACCTTGTCTTGTCGCTGTGTGTATGCGCGCGTGTGTGTATGTGTGTGTGACTGATTCAACCAGCGTTTTTTAGAATCTGAAAGGTACATGCACTACGGGTATATCGCTGAACCAATTTTCTTTATCAAACTTTTCTACTGCTCAGAATAAGATCCACTTCAAATTAATATAATTTTGAAGTTAATATAACAATTTTTTCTCACTAAAAATGGTATTGAAATCTGAAGAGGTTAATACAACATTTGAATTTCGAAATAAGAATTGTTCCTATTGCAGGTACTACTACAGGGATTGTTGTAGAGAAATTTCGGTGGCTTCCGATTATTAGTTTCGTCGTGGTGAACGTACATTTAACGCTCAAAATAGCCAGTTTGAAGCCATGTCCTCGGCAAACGAGCCGTCGTTATTTTCTGCAAAACGCATATAATGTCTCACAAAGACCTACCGGTACATTAAAGATTAAGAATAAAAATAAGAATAAAAATAAAATTTTAATTTTTGACCGCACAGCCTTAAGCATTGGTAAACAGAATCTGATGATGACCGCAGGGTGATCGAAACATGTCATAGCCTTAGTAACCCTCCTTGTTTGTGTTTAATTAAGATATAAATAATTCATGTAATATTTCTTTCCGGTTAGGGTGTTTAAATATTTGTACTCCCCGCTTAATGTAATTGGGCACAATCATGTTGACCGACTGAAAAGCATTCTATAATGGATAACCAGGCAGCACAGAAAAATGGCTTCCAATACTTCAATAACTCCCAATTTATTCTAATATTGACGTGCTTGCAAATTGAAACAGCAGTTTTATGAGTACATAAAACCCTTCTTCCATATACCAGTACTCTTCTCATCGCGAATATTTTTACCGACTACTTCAGTTATTGCAATTTTAATCAAATTTGGAAACCTGCATATGAAGAGTCCACGGGGAGAAGGGGGGATGTCACTCAAATTGGAAAATCGAGATATCAGCGTGATCTGGTACGTCTCTTTGCGACGTATTGAAGGCGCATTGTGTTTGGCTAACAAGGGGAGGATAGATGCATGGGTCGCCGATTCGAACCATCTTTAGTACACGTGTAGGGCATGGCCAGGCGTATACCAGGTGCAAGTAGTAGCCTAAGGTGGCTTCTCAGCCGTTTCCGAGAAATTAATTAATTGTAATTACAGTGCGGCGCCTATGTGCGCTGTACGCTAGCAGGAAGCCAACGAGCGCGTGGTGCAGCGGTAAGAGCCCTGATTCGTAGGCGTGGGATCCAGGGATCGATGGATCGAATCCCACCGATGAGCCTTTGCAGTGTGTCGTGTTTCTTTTCTTTCGTTGTAAACATTGGCAATTCGTACAACTGTAGGTGTCGTGAATAATGTTTATTTTGCAGTCAATTGTAATAACATATTATGTGAGCGGGAAAAGAGATTCTGAAATCATCGTACGGGGGTCAACGTTTGTGACATTACATAATATACAGTATCGGCATTGCAAATACATTGGTATTATACACGGTCTGGTGTATTCTATTATATGTATACATGTATACGTTCAAGGCCCAGTCTGTTCCGTTCATTGCACGTCTGTAAACCATCAGACCACCCCGTACCCCGCAAGCAGTGCCTCATGCTATGGGTATTGGTTGGAAATTGCCAATGGTTACAAAAAAGAAACACGACACACTGCAAAGGCTCAACGGTGGGATTCGAACCAGCGATCCCGCGCTTACGAAGCACAGCTCTTACCGCTGCACCACGCGTTCGTTGGTTTCTTGCTAGCGTACAACGCACAAGGACACCGCACTGTAATTGCAATTAATTAATTACTCGGAATCAGCTGAGAAGCGCACCTTACTACTTGCAGCTGGTATACGCCTGGTCATGCCCTACACGTGCACTAAAGATGGTTCGAATCAATGACCCATACATCGTATCCTCCCCTTGTAAGAACAAGGGGGGTCGTGAGAAAATGATGTTTCAAGTTGGCGCGTACATATAAGTAATGAAACTTTAAAACTCGTTTCCTGAACATTTTACATAATTTGACATTCCCCCCCCTCTTCCCGTGGACCCTTCATATGGTAAAGAAAGCCTACTAACAACACTCGATGAAGAATGACGGGACCTGAGAAATCCACAGCACGCTGCCGCCACAGGCCGAGCTGTGGGACGACACACTGACGTCACTACAGCGTTTATATGAAGTAATATTTAAAAACTTGATTCAGAGTATTTTTTCATGTCTCGTCAGTTCTGCACGTTTCACATGTATTTCGTTCTTAATTTTTCCACATATCACCCTAATTAGGCCTACACATTTATAAATCCACTGAAAGTTCTAGTTATTTGTAATAAAAGTTGCGTTCAAAAAGTAACGAGCCGGAGGCTGGAATGCGCAAACCGGTGACTACATCGGCTAATCGTGGCGTGTGTAACGAGGTGTGGTTCCGACCAGAGCGTGGAAGGTCACAGCCCGTCGCTAGAGGGCACGCGTGCACATCACGTGACGATACAAAGCGAGCAGGAGCATTCAGCAGCATGCATCAATCGTCCAACGCTGCCAATCGCATTGCAAACAGTGACATGGAGGCGTCAACCGAAGAGCAAAGAGGTTTTGTTCGGTTTCTGACAGCGGAAGGAGTAGGGGGAACGGACATTCATTGCCGAATGTCACAAGTGTACGGCGAACACTGCATGTCCCTTGCAAGGGTCAAGGCGTGGCACAAGCGCTTCAGGGAAGGACGGGTGTCGTTAGCCGATGATGCCCGGTCTGGGGCACCCCCCTGCATTACCGATGACAACGTCCAGCTGGTTGATGCACTCATTACCCAGGACCGCTGAGTGACAGTGAAAGCCATAGCCACCGTGGTCGCTCCACGATAATGCACGACCTCATTCGACCAACACAGTCACGGCACTCCTGCAGAAATTCAAATGGGAGGTTCTCAGCCACCCTCCATACAGTCCAGACCTCTCTCCCTGTGATTACGCCATGTTTGGGTCCCCTGAAAAGGGCTCTGCGGGGCCAACGATTCACCTCGGACGCCGACGTCCAGCTGTACGTGCGGAACTGATTCACATCGCAGCCCAGGGAATTTTATGAGACAGCCATTCACCGCCTCGTGTCACAGTGGGACAAGTGCCTCAAGAGCCAGGGCCAATACTGCTAACATACAGGTACTGATTTCTGTAATTATGCCTCCGGCTCGTTACTTTTTGAACGCACCATATAAATACCCAAAAAGACTATAATAAAGGGATTACAAGAAATTTCGCATATATCGCTATTACTATAAAATCGCCTCCCTAAGTATATTCCATTAAATAAACAAATTGGTTCTGTAACTCTGTTAAGTGCTGTGTAATAATCCCGCATCAGCACTATCTAACATGTGGCCTCACCATCCTCTAAAATATATTTTGCCTGCAATCAATACTTTACATAGCCTACTGCAGGAGCAAACAGATTATCTGAAACCCCTCTGCACACACAGGTACTTAAGTGATATTCTGAACACCTGGTGCACTGCCAGAGCTCTCAAAAGCGCAGTGACGGCCTCACCCTTGCCTCACCTCGCCGAGTTACGAATAGATCAGCAAGTGCTGCTCGGGCCCAAGCTCGATGAACTTGCGGGGTGAGGGGAAAGAGCAGGGAAGGGTCAGGCGAGAAGAGAATGATCTGTCAACAGCCCACCGTGATATATGGCATTTCTTTCTATTCCAATACTGCTAACATTGGGCCGTAGCTCAAACCACTGTGATGTTAGGAATGAGTGAGTAAGTCACCGACCAATGTATTTGGTTCTGTACTATGCACGGACCGAGAAACCTCATCACTCGTGAATACCACTACTCATAGTCCGCGATGCACATTCCTCTCAGGTTCACGCAGCTTAGACCCGAGCAGTACAGTACATTGACTTGGCGGTAGATGTGGCTTCAGGAGAAGCCCTAAGCAACAGGGATGTACCAACGTTCGATCCTGCATCCTGGAGCACAACCGGCAGGAGCCTTACTACTACGTCACGTAGCCGGTCTATTCACATAGTATTGTACGAATTCACATTTCGCTCATTAAATAGTCTACAGTAGCGTCATATCTCAAAAATCAGTTTAATGTGTTTTCATATGTACAGGGTCTTTCATATAAAATAAGAACGCCAAGCGGCGGTTTTGTTATCCGCAGCTACGGTGGCCTTGGCCGAGCTTAAGACGCGCCACGGCCCCCTGCTTTCAGCGTGTGTACAATCCTATATGAAATATTACCTTATAAAAGATTCTGGAAGTGTCATCCTTCCTGGATTATACAGGCATTGTATCTGTTAACCACATTCTGGCTGACGCGAGTGAGTTCTGCCACTGTAATGTTTCTGATCTTTTATTTTATGTCTTTCATTGGGCACTAAGCCAGTAATATCAAACTTATTTTCAATTACGTGAATCTGTGCTAGTGAAGGTGGCACTTCATCAGGAAATTGCAGAACAAATGCATCACGTACCCGCCGAGCTGACTCGTACTTAAAATAAGTTTTACATACAAAAATACAATGTTGTAATGGTAACTGTCTCACCATGTTATCATATCATCTGAGGTTGGGACTGGCGACTGAACACCTGCACGTTTATTGCAAGGTCAAGTATTCCTATACTATGCGCGCGCTTTCAATACTATAGCAGGGGGCCGTAACGCGCCACAAGCTCGGTCCAGGCCACTGGAGCAGCGAATGACAAATCCGCCGCTCGTCGTTCTTATTTTATATGAAAGACCCTGTACTTTTAACTGTAAAAATCACACATAGCGTTTCTTTGTCCGAATATGTCAACTGCATATTAAAAATACTTCTTACTAGAACGAGAGAAACAAAATCTTTAAGTTCATTTCCTGTAAAGTGGTGATATTTGAGATATATTATTGCATATTATATATATATTGTATATTATATTGCATATTATCTAGTGTAGTATTTAGCATGGGCGGTGCGTCATTAAGGGCCGAAAGGGCCCCGCCCACCCTGGGCCGTTAGGCCGTATTGCACAAAATTTGTTTAATTATGGTCTATAAAAATACTTTAAATTACAGATATTCTACTTAAAATAAGTGTTTTTCCCTTCTAGAATCTCTCAAAGGAATTCTGTATACATAAACTCATCCCTAGCTTAAGATTCTGAGTCTCGTACGGTGAATTGTCATAGCGAGGGCCGCTCTACAGAAACTCCCATGGCTTGAGGGGCCGGGTGGGAAACAGTGGACATAGCACTGCCTTGCACGCGAACTCTTCTGTGCTGTGAAGGGATTTTCCTTTCTCTTCAAGGGCCTGCAGAATGGGCCCATAGCATTGCTTTGAAGCAAAATAGAATATCTCTCCGACTCACTTCCTGCTTCTGTCTCCCGGATTACGGGAGAAAGGTCTACCCCACCCCACGCCCTTAAACAGGTATTCAGCCATTGTTCACAGCTTGCTGACTTAGACAAAAATATATTTATACATTTTCAGTTGTCTGGTGTTCCAAGTACAGTACTAGGTGTATTAGTAAGTTTTGAAGATGAAATGAGTTTCTATAAATTAATGTGTTTTTAACTTTTGTGATACGGTACGTAGTTTTTTTTAGATATGCTGATGTGTGCGACATAGGAAAATGAAAGTGGAATTTTTATTAAATCCATTTTCTTCTATACCGCTGAACACAAAGTTAGGAATTTAAAAATGTAGAATCTCATCAACCAAGATGATAGATAAATTTGCTTCAGCTAAGCACAGGAGAGGTGAATAAGTTATATTTACAAATAAGGACCCATGTGAGTACAGTATTTAATGCATGAACTATTTATTATAACTGGTTTCAAATCTTGTGTTGTGTTGAGTGGAATGATGATAATGGCAATATTGGCAACAATGAATGTCAAATATAAAACAATATTTAATATGTAACGACAATAATATCATCCGGCCTACCATAAATTTTTAGTCAGGAGCCGCCCCTGGTATTTAGTATTGTTGTATAAGGTGCTTTCAGAAAGTAACGAGCCGGAGGCTGTAATGCGCAAACTGGTGACGACATCGGCTAATCGTGGCGTGTGTAACGAGTTGTAGTTCCGACCAGAGCGTGTAAGGTCACAGTCCGTCGCTAGAGGGCACGCGTGCACGTGACGTGACGATACAAAGCGAGCAGCAGCATGCATCAATCGTCCAACGCTGCCAGTCGCATTGCAAACAGTGACATGGAGGCGTCAAACGAAGAGCAAAGAGGTGTTGTTCGGTTTCTGACAGCGAAAGGAGTAAGGGGAATGGACATTCATCGCCAAATGTCACAAGTGTACCGCGAACACTGCATGTCCCTTGCAAGGGTCAAGGCGTGGCACAAGCGCTTCAGGGAAGGACGGGTGTCGTTAGCTGATGATGCCCTGTCTGGGGCACCACGCTGCACTACCGATGACAACGTCCAGCTGGTTGATGCACCCATTACCCAGGACCGCCGAGTGACAGTGAACGCCATAGCCTCCGTGGTCGGATTGAGCGTCGGAAGTGTGCACACCATCATGAAGAAACTACTGCACTTGCGGAAAGTGTGTGCCCAATGGGTGCCCTACAGTCTTCAACCACACCAGGAAGCATGTCGAATGGCCTACTGTCTTGGTTGGACGATTGATGCATGCTGCTGCTCACTTTGTATCGTCACGTGACGTGCACGCGTGCCCTCTAGCGACGGGCTGTGACCTTCCACGCTCTGGTCGGAATCACACCTCGTTACACACGCCACGATTAGCCGATGTCACCGGTTTGCGCATTACAGCCTCCGGCTATTTACTTTTTGAACGCACCTTATACATAATGAGCAATGTATACATATGACTGTGGCATTGTGGAACAAAAACACACACTTACTATTTACAATTGAATCGAAGAGTTCGAAAAGCCAGTCATCTCCATTTTTAGCCTATTTTCATTTGAAGACTCCACAGGAAAAACGGGGTAAGTCACAATCTGTAAATTTTTCAGGAGAGCGAATTTAAACTTTCAACACTAAAAAGAAATACCCCAATTGTGGGTAAGCAATATAGTTTCTTTTGCCAAATTTATTTCTTGTGAAGGAAGTACATGTAAAACAAATAAAAACTAAAGTTAAATTATGAGAGGATATGGGAAGTTCTTTCCATTTCCACTAAAAATAAAAACCTCTATCTCTGTGACATTCCGCTTTATTTGAAATTAATTTCAACTGATCTCCAGTTACGATGGCTGACCTCCAGATTGCGCCATAAACTCATTTCCGAAAAAAAGAAAAAAAATGAACTGAGCCCGTTCTTTCCGTGGGGTCTTCATGTATGAAAAAAAAAGGCTTATAAGATCAGCATGGCCACCATCCGTAATATTTTGACGGTTATCATTATCTACGTATCTATTACAGCAATCAGGCTGAAATTTTGTAAGTTGATAGAGGCTATGAACTCAAGTTCACCTATGGTACTTTCAATAACCTGGTGAGCACAAAACCAACATGTCGTCGACGCCAAATTTAAATATTTAATTGGATTTTTCTCGCGACTTTTAATGCGAGCGCTATGAAGCTTGGCTATTTAGTATACGTCACAAGGAAAATCCTTTTAAAAGCCGGTGGAGTTTCTAATGGAAAAGACCAGTGGGATAAATGAAAATATGCTATTTAGTTTTTCAGGGAACTACTTGTTTTTGTCAAAATCTACATTATTTCACTTTCCAGCTCTACTGATGTGGACACACCATTTAGGTTGAAAACAAGTCATCTCGTCGTACTGTGTAGAGGAAATATTTTAGTTTGAAAACATGTCATATCCTCGTGATGAACTGTTCTCTAACCGAACTGGGAAATATTCCATCAGATGGCAGTTGTGTCGCCATTGTATTTTATGACGTGAATATACAGTACATAACCTAACAGTTATTTAGTTTTGTGTTCGCTGATGTTTACTACAAATTGACTGATACAGAGGGCAGTTCTTCAGATGGTGTACCCAAGAAAAGGATAAAAGAAACTATGAGCCACATAAAATGAAAATGGCAAGAGTGAAGGATTCACAATTTATCACAAATATTTCATTGGATGTTAATGCAAATTGATATTCTCTGTACAAAGAGGACACGGATAGTCAGTCTGAAAGACTAGACTTTATATCATTTTAAATGCTAGCAGCCGAGTACCAAGAAGACAGTGCACGAACAGAGTTTCAAGATTCTATTTTGTTTCTTCACTGCCTACTTGATTGTTCTCGCACTGCCTTCTTGAAACTCTGTTATCGCACTGCCTTCATGGTACTCGGCTGCTACATCGTACTATGACGTCACACACTTCAGTGCATTCTCGGTACATTTCGTCCCGTCACCGTAACGTAACGTCAGACCTCAGCGTAACGACAAAGTCGACAAGATCATCTAAAATGATAAGTACCCTGGAAGTGGCTCCATTACCAGTAAAGAAAGCATATTCTGGAAAAGTTGCCACTAACCAAATTTCAGACATCAAGAAAAATTTAAAATACATCCCAAATGAGCTTCTGTCTTTCTACATAGAAATTTGTGTGTGACCCCACATATTGTCATGATCCAGAAGAGGATTTATGTATCGACAGACTTAGTTTGCTACCATAGATTGTAACCATGCTCCTTGAAGATTTCTGAACCTATAAACTTAGTTTAGCTTTTTCAAACTACTGCGCTTTGGTAACTGTTGATACTATGAACTTTAAATGATTTTCCGTTGGCCAACGCGACTGTACCCAAAATCTGTAAGAAACTACGTGATATTAATTATTACTCTTGGATGACCAGTTTCGATCGTCAAGCGATCATCATCAGATCCTTTACACTCAGGCTATTAATCTACTGTATGTCTACGAACAGATACACACTCAGTGTATATATCTCAACCCACGTATTCGTAGATATAGATTGTCGATCAAAACTGGTCATCCAGGTGTAATAATTTATCTAATGTAATCTCTTTCAGGTTTAGGGAACAACGCCCATCATAATTTGGGTACAATCGTGCTGACCGACTGAAAAGCATTTACCTTTCATTTATTAAGTCAACAATGAAAACATGGCCTCCAATACGATAATATTATTTAAGTGACAGAAATATTCGTATATTTTAGGAGCACGTTAACATTGTCTATTGAGTGTTGATGTAGAAAATATTTCATTCTTCAGCAAGTTACTGATTAAATTAAATATTATTGATATTCTTTTGTAATCTGAGGCACATATAATACATTTTAGAGTCAAGAATTATTAATATTACCACTTTTTAAACTTAATGTGAAGGACATTGTAAGATTTTGTACGAGCACAAGTTCTCTTCAAATCTATTTGTTTTTATAAGAAAGTGATTATTGTTATCACAAAATAGTGATGGAATCTTTATTAGCCAGTCATATCATAATGTAAAATAAACAAAGAGCCCCTGTATGTCACAAGAGTGTTAAAAAACTAGTTCATTGTCTGCTGTAAAATTAGTCTAAATGGAGACGACTGGTCTTCGAACTCATGGATTCAAGTTTAGATGGGTTGGCGACACATTATGAGTCATATTAAAATAAGCGTGAAGACGGAACGAACAGTCCCATCAACGAGCCAGTATTAATGGCTTACATTTCGGAGGAATTGGCCGAGGGTGCTGCAACACATTTCTCGACACTGAAACTTAATTACCCTGAGCGTAAATCTGTTACATAGCGACACGGGGTGGATGAGGGCATTACACAATTTCCATTAGCAATTTACCAACGTGCACCAGAGATAAATTGGATAGTAGCATGAACCCATCAACCAACCAACTCTCTTATATTAGTTCATTAAAAAAGGAGAATCTCCCAATCAAATATTCCATTTTAATGTTTTTAGATCAGGGTCAAATTGATGTACCAATTTGGGCAAATCTAATGCTTCGCAATCCGAATGGGATGGGGTGTTGAGGTTTTAACCCCTTCCTCCTTCTATCGGGTGAATGTTTTACACTGCCGCCAGTGAGGCTTCCTTACTCCTGTATATGTATTTTAAATGTGATCACGTTGTTCACTAGGTTAGGTTTGATGTTCATTCATGATACTACTGATGTATTAATCGAGAGAGCTTTGAATGACTTGACTGTCAAACCTAGAAAGGTAGATATACGATTAAAGAAATCTACAGTAAGTTTAAAGTCCCTCAACAAATTCTAGGGCAAATATTTAATTTTGCAGATTCTTTAGTTTAGACCGACTGCATCAAATCAGTCAAAAACTGAAGACTCGAACAACATTACAAAGACCGCCCTTAAGAGGTGGGCAATCCACACAGAAGACCTCGCTGTTCCGCCCCCTTAAAACATCAATAACTAACTAATAACCCATACATTTTGCCTCGTACTGACACATCAGTTGTATTTGCGCCTGCTCCAAATAATATATTCCGTCTCGCATTGCACTATACAGAATAATAGTCTTCGTAAATCTCCATCTGTTGTCGTTGACTGATATTTACTTCCCGCGCACACTACTGTGCACTACTAGGCTTACTACTTCGCAAATTGCCTGATTACAGGTAAGCAAAATTCATATACAGAGTCCGCCAGAAAAATGTGTAAACTCTTTGCGGAACAAAAACTATTCATTTTGTGTTTCTTTTACACTTGTAGTACTGTCTTTAGTTAAACATATGGTTACATGAGATGTTCAAAATGTTCACCGTTGGCTGCCAGACACATAGCAGAACGACGAGTGGTCGCTGCAACGACGTCCGTCAATGTTTGAATGGGGACCGCTGCACATGCCGCTGTTATCTCCTGGCGAAGGGCCTCCAGCGTGCGCGGCTTACGTCGATAGACTTGATTTTTCACAGTTCCCCACAAGTAAAAGTCCATAGGGGTAAGATCTGGCGACCGTGGGGGGAACTCAATGGGCCCTCTTCGTCCAATCCAATGTCCCGGCAGATTGTCATCCAGGAAAGCTCTTACTGCTACATGGTAGTGTGGTGGCGCCCCGTCCATTTGATAGAAGACTGCATCATCGGCTCCGTAAAGCGCACTTACAACTGGTAAAATTAATGTGCGTAACATTCCCAGGAACACTGCTCCAGTGACAGTACCATCAAAGAAAAAGGGTCCTAGTAAGCCCCTCGACGACAGTCCACACCAGACATTAACCCCTGGTAGATTGACCGCCTTGTCCACATGAACATGCGGATTTTCCGGAGCCCAGTAGACACAGTTATGTCGATTCACTGTTCCATTAAGTTTAAACTGGGCTTCATCAGACCACACTAACTTCGTCAGAAATTGTTCATCTTGGGTGACGATTTGCTGATACCATTCGCAAAATTGCCTTCGTCGATCGGGATCACCCTCATTAAGCGCATGCAGTAATCGTGGGATGTAAACTTTTCACTTAGCTGTTTTCAAAATCCGTCGTACACTTGTACTGCTAATCCCCACTTCGCGCGCACTTTGCGCAGCAGACTTCTGTGGAGAATTAGCAAACCTTTCCAACGCGTGAGCCGACAAAGCAGGACTAGTAGCTGTACGCGTTCTTCCCGATCTTCCTCTTAGTGTAAGAAGAATAGGATAAAGTGTGGAAAATTAGTTTATCAAGCTAAAAATTGTTGGAGAGGTTCCTTGAATAGCCTGGATCAAAATAATAAAAGTCCCAAAAATCCCTCATGGGGAACATGCCGCCATCTTGGAAAAATGGCTGCCATCATGGATTTCGTATCCAGCATCGCATTGAACATCATAACTCGGGACCTAAGGGTGATGGGACATGCGGTTTGGTCAGGATAACTTAAAAGAATGCAGGCTATCATTTTGTCACTACTTAACCTAGATAACAATCGAAATAGTTCTTATAAATCACTTAAACAAACTCTCATAGGGTAGCGTTAAAAGCCATATTGTTGTTCAATGTCGATTTTTCACCTTTTACAGTCATGGGATTGAAAAAAGTACCGAAATAAATGTTGTTAAGCACATCAAAACGCACGAAAATATGTAATAAGCACTTTCGTAAACGAAAAATTACGGGTGTGAGAAGTTGTCAAACATGCGCATGCAACTCGAAGAGCGGCGCGCCGAGGAGGGGGGCTTCACAAAGCCGGTGCAACTGGTGATGTAAACATATTCTGTAGGCGCAACTATGCCCCTTTTTTTAATCATAAGTAAAGTTTTGACACTTTTATATAGAAGGATAGCAGCTTATAACCTAATAAATAATAAAAAGCAATAATTAATTTGTTAATACAGTACGGTAACTTTGCGCTTTAAAACTCTCTTTCTTAGCTACGTACTGGTATAACATATTTATATAGAAAAGAAAAGATAAACGTTACTATTAGTAAATAAATTAAGCAGCTATTTGCTTATTTGCAATCTTATCCCACACCATAAACACACTAACGTTTAAGCACATTACAATTTCTTTTGTACAAACACGGAAAAGAGGAGATTCTGCTTCCACGGGACGCTGTAGTGCGGTGTGCCTGTAAAGGAATAAAGACAACTATTAATTATATCGTACGCGTTTAATATTGGTCATGTGTTGGTAAAAAAAACGTGACACTTTCCTTAATCTCGAGGCTTTTTCTTTGGTAAGGTTGAACTTTCAGAGGAGTCGACTCTGCGGCGAGGATCTGCATGGCAATTCTTCGGGGTTGTCCTGTTCCTCACTCGCTATATCGTCAAGAGTATCTGGCTCTGGCTTGTTAGAACAACCATCACCAGTGCAATTGCTGCACATTGCTGAACAGGAGAGACCTTGTCTTCGGCACCGCAAGATCTGCTGCCGCATCCTGTCTTGCACCCACAGCTGATGAGGTTTAGGAGGAAGTCTGGTGCGGGAGGAGATTCTGTTGGAATCGGTGAAAATTTGCCGATTCTGTTCTCCTTCCATCCCCACTCTGTAGGTGGAAGAGAGATTCCGCGCCATTCCTGCACTTGGTGGTAAACTCTTAGGCTAGGCTGTCGAGATGCTGCTGATGTTGGTGGAAGACTTGAGAGGTCGAAGTCTGCATGGAGACGTTGTTTGGTAATGGTCTTAAGGTACTGACAATACCTTGTCTTGATTAGGCTATCTGCAGTTCTACCTCCGTATAACGCTACGAAGAATTCTTCCCCTGCTTTCACGATCTCTTCCACTGCAGCGTCTGCGCTGTTAAAAACAGCAACTCTTTGGCGAAGACCTGGGTTATTGTTTAAAGTATTGAACGCGTGTACTTTCCCCTTCCTGTAGGGATCCGAAGTTGTGTCGCAACCGGACATGGCTTGGAGGAAGAGAAGATTGTCAGTCATGTCTCCAAGAGCTTTCTGCAATTCCGTAGAGCCAAAGAGTTCCTTCGGATGGGCTTTTGATGGTGGCACCAGCATATAGACGTTTCTATCGCGTTCTGCATGGCTCGAAAGAAGTACCAACAAATCGGTATCCTATCCAATAACTGCCACATGACCTCCCTTCTCTGCTTCTTTTATCGCTGTTGTCACGATGAAACGATCAGCATCAGACTTGGCATGCAAAGCTGGAATCCCCTTTTCTTCGAAACAACGACCTAAAAGTGCGACGAATCTTGATTTGTTTGAAGGGTTGGCTAGGAACTGATGCTGCGACGAGACGATTTGCACTTCCAAATCCACCAAAACTTCAGAAGATGACGTCTTGGCACGTCGTCTCATGTGCTCCACGTCTTTCGTGATACTTTCTGAATAGCCGTCGAACACTACAATAGCTTTCCCTTGATAGTTCGCCTTGATGTACGAAATGTAGTTCTTACAAACATCATCGAAGGTTCCCGCTTTCGGCCATACCACCCGGTGCAGGAGATCTCCACCATCAAACACGTAGGTAACGTCTTCGGGGAGACAGGTCATTGGTGCACACAACTTCTCTATCACTGTCCGTAAAGTTGATTTTGTACCTTTTCTCATAGTTGAAACAGCGGCAATAAAGCCAACTCGTATTCAAAGCAAGATTCAAGGTCCTCTTCATTGCTTGTTGGTCTGTCACTAGAAGAGAGGAAACGCCACGCTGACAAAACCACTCGCCCCCATGTCAGGTGCAGCGTACAAAATTACCCTTCCTTGGCAGAGCTGATAACAATTAATCCGATGAAACAGCTGGTTCGGATTTACAGGTACGGTCTCACCTCAGACAACAACGACATTGCTGCAAAGAGTGACAACTTTGTCCTTTCGTTGGAGTTTAACTTCAGCGAACGATTTCCCTTCCAGTTTCTTCAAAGTCGAGGTCCCTATATCCCAAGCTGAGACGCAGGTCACCGTTTCGTCACCTATAACACCAGTTGATAAGGACAACAAAATATCTTGAGGTTTGTTGAAAGGAGAATGTATACGTAGCCATTCTGTGAATTTTTCGAGATGCTTGAAGTCTCGCCTTTGGCAAGCTTGCTTAAGTTCCACGTGTTGCTGGAACGTGCTCGTGTTCACGCCAGCAAAGGAGTCCAAAGCTTCCACCATCTTCATTGAAGCTGGCATTGCATGTATCCAGCGTGCAAGCATAGCATAAGATATACCATGCCCTCGAGTCAACCCTCCTGTTGTCTTAAAATTCTCCATCAGGACTTGTTCGATGGTCATATCAGACCAAATCCCACTCCAGAATGTTGATGAACTACGCACGGTAAAGAATCATTTTTCCACAAACTTCTCGAAATCTCTGGTTGCCATGGTCATCTCCAGGTTCGCCATTTGCTGGAGATAGACGTGGGCAGACTTCGCATAGTTCATATGCCCACCAGCGTGCAGGAAAGGCAGCATCTTCTGAACACAAAGCAAATGCAGTTATTCTTTTTTATATTATTTTTTAGGTTATAAGCTGCTATCCTTCTATATAAAAGTGTCAAAACTTTACTTATCATTAAAAAAGAGGCATAGTTGCGCCTACAGAATATGTTTACAGCACCAGTTGCACCGGATTTGTGAAGCCCCCCCCCTCCTCGGCGCGCCGCTCCTTGAGTTGCATGCGCATGTTTGACAACTTCTCACACCCGTAATTTTTGGTATACGAAAGTGTTGATTGCATATTTTTGTGCGTTTTGATGTGCTTAACAACATTTATTTCGGTACGTTTTTCAATCCCATGACTGTAAAAGGTGAAAAATCGACATTGAACATCAATATGGCTTTTAACGTTACCCTATGTGAGTTTGTTTAAGTGATTTATAATAACTATTTCTATTGTTATCTAGGTTAAGTAGTGTCAAAATGATATCCTGCATTCTTTTAAGTTATTCTGACCAAACCGCATGTCCCTATCACCCTTACGTACCGAGTTATGACGTTCAGTGCGATGCTGGATACGAAATCCATGATGGCGGCCATTTTTTCAAGATGGCGGCATGTTCCCCATGAGGGATATTTTGGGACATTTAGTATTTTGATCCAGGCTATTCAAGGAACCTCTCCACCAATTTTTAGCTTGATAAACTAATTTTCCTCACTTTGCCCAAATGCTGTCTAATATTCCTGCACTATCTGTGAATATCACAAATCGTTCCATGCGTCTCAAACTTCCCAGTAATGCGTTTAATTGTTAGGAGTGTTGGGGGTTCTGTTTCAAACTCCCTCCTCCACTGACGTTGCACTTCAACGGCATGGTAAATCACTTCAGAATGTACTTTCGCTGCTGGAACGTCAAGCGTGCTCCAGCCATTTCGTTTTCCCACTATCGTGATGTAAGTACAGACATCTGTTGAGTGTATTTTCTGTGAAGTCTTCGCTCTATTACAGATTCTTACTAGCTTCCTCACGCAGGCGCATGGATGCATTCTTGGTTCAAAATTCCCACTGTTTTAATGGCAATGCCATCTGTTGTCAATCCACTCACAATGTGAACGGGTGCGCTATCTAAAAGTACACTGACATGTTGCAAATAAATTTTTCGTATATTCGGGTCTGACACTTCTTCATTCATCCATAAGACTCTCCTTCAACTTTTCCTTTACAATAGGTCCATCGGTTAACTTCTATTGATTTTCTCTTCAATTCCCCTCAGGGGCTCACATCTAGTGGGACGTGGGTTGGCGACCACGGGGCCCCAGCTGAGTCCGGCATTGCTTCCACTTACTTGTGCCGGGCTCCTCTCCGTCCTCTTTCCTGTCGACCTCACTTGGTCAACCCTTGTTCTCTTCCGACCCCGACGGTATTAGGGTATCCGAGGCCTAGGGAGTCGTTTCCTTTCCCGCCTTATTTGGCCCTTGTCTAATCTTTTCTGATACCCTCCTTCTGCGAGGGGTCAGCCTTGTTTTTCTTTTCCTGTTATCTCCTGCGTTCTGTACAGGCCCTCAAGGAGGCAGGGTGTATGTAGCCCCACCACTTCTGGTGCACCCTAGATATTGCTACACCCTCAGGGGCTCACGGCTGGTGAGTTCGGGAATTGGCAACCCCGAGGGATTCCTGAGCTGGGTCCGGTTTCCCCCCCTTTTCTCCATTACCTGTGGGGGGCGGACCCTCTCCTCGTTCACTTTCCTATCTGCCTGTTATGGCTCTCCTTCCTTCCAAGTCCCTCAATCCGCATTCTTCGAGGGTTGAGGGCATTTCTTTTCCTCCTCTCCTTTATTTGCCTTATTCTCCTTTTGTTCTCCCTTTCTTCTTCTAGTATGTAAGTTAGTAGTTAGTTTTAGTTATAGTTTACATTTCATTGTCATCTTCACAATCACCCAAACCATCAGGGGCCGATAACCTAGATGTTAGGCCCCTTAAAACAACAATTATCATCATCATCTCTTCAATTCATCCTTTGAACTTCCAACTGAATTCAAATCGAGTGATTGGGGTGGCATATTCATGACTGTGGGGCAACAGCACAGCAGTCTACGCCTTACATTAAGAGCTTTGAGCTTCAAAGTCATTACCTTGACACAACTGGAAAGCTTCTCTAATTCTCACTATTGTGTACTTTACCGCAAATTGTTTTTCTGCACCTCGAAGTTACGTTGGCTCATTATATAAGGCTGTTCTTGACAAAGGAAGCAAAATAAAAAATACGTTAATTAAAAACCCCTAATAATTTTAACGAACACACATTCATGGAGAATTTACCCCCCCCCCCCACCCCTTTACACTACTAGAAAACATCCCCCGTTGGAAACTAGAAACAACATAATTTTGTAGCCACGGGTTCAACAAGGGAAACGTGTTATTGGACCAGGATGTACGTTGCACCATATCTTTAATAAACCAAGGCAGTATTAAAGGTTCCGGGACATTCTTATTAGACCGGGTAGCGCTTATGGGGCTGATTAGCTTACGCGTGGCGAGAATGCAAAAATGTCCAGTATGCAGTACCATACACCATATTAGGAGGCTATAGAATTGGCAGCACATATGTGTTACATTATTCGATGAAAACAGACAGTTAGGAATGCAGGAGGGATCCTTGGAAGATACGAGATACGCGCACACAGGAAATTCCTCCCAGTTCAGTGCAGCCAGTGACGAGAGTAGCTGCTCGCATCCGGACCGCAGGCTACTCAAGCACCTAGGTATACAATCCACTCTAACCTGAACATTTAACAACAATCACAAAGTCACACTAAGCAAGCAAATTTGAAGGTAAATCACCACTATCAGCAGTGGTTACGTGCAGCTGTGAGTGGTTGCGTCATCGGTTTAGTTGGTACCGTGACAGGGTGAATCCCATACGTGTGGGCTGTAGCCTGTCGAAATCGTCATTAGCGAGCTTATGTGTCATCAGGCACTTCCAGCATCTGTTATGAATGGCCGTGGTGAGTACAAAGTTTACTGTTTGCTTGTTATTAGGAAACACAGCGATGACAGAATGCATTCTGCACATAAGTCAAGCAGCATTGCGAGTCATAGTAGCTCATGTCACCATGGACAGTTAAACGATGACAGAGGCTACTTGAGCCGAGTCTACTGTACCTGTCAACGAAGCAGAGTGACGTGTGACACAAGTAAACAAAGAATAGTTCCATCTCGACCACCGGCAATCAATTCGTGAAAGGCTAATATGTTGCCAGCGGCAGCCGTACTGCCAAAGTAACATCTGTAGCTAGCTCTAGCAGACGCATGAAGCGCTGCGGAGAACATTCCCGGACTCTCAGTATATACGTATTGACTAGTTGTGTTAGTTTAACTACTACTGTAACTAAATAAGTGTACATCTTGCAAATAGACTACTATCGTACTTGTAGACAGATTTAATAGCGTAAGTGTAAAGGATCTGATGACCGCTTGACGATCGAAACTGGCCATCCAAGTGTATTTATTAACCTCATGCAATTTCTTTACAGGATTAGGGAACCACGTATTATAATTTGGTACAATCGTGTTGACCGATTGAAAAAAAAATGAAATTTGGAGGACTACTGTATGTTACATCACTGCACGCCACTGCACTACTGTATGTTTTATCACTGCACGACACCGCACTGTAATCTAGATGAGGATTGGGTAGCAGGTGCATTCGCCTGTAGTAGATGTGGGGAAACCACGGAACATCATTGCTAGTCTGGCTGAGGTGGGAATTAAACCCACCTCTTGTCAATTTTGCATCACGAGGCTATAAGTATCCTGTTTCAACCCTTAGACCAGAAATAAATGTGTCAGAGCCAGGACGTGTTTGGCAGAGTTACAGCGATAACACTTCCTTCTGAACTCAGACGCGATAAGAAAAATCAATACTGGATGTGCCCACTGCGAACTTAAATACAGTGCTGAATTCTTCGAAACATGGAATATATCATGCCCGGGATCACTTCCTGACAAGTGAAGTATCGGGTAAGACAGGTCGAAACCTATCTTGAAACTTTGTGGACTCAATCGTTTTACTAGAAGAGGATAACGTGTGGAAAATCAGCCGCCAGATTGAACTGCAAGGATCCGAAATCGTACCTGACATCCTGGTAAGCAGTTATGACGACTGGTGGAGCTGGACATCCTAGCGCTCAGAGTAGTCGCGAGGCGGGGCGGGGCGGGGCGTACATGCTGACTGGAGCGTACGGCTGCTTGGCACCGGCCTCTAGTGCGTGAGCCGTCGGGGCTGTCCGTGAGATTCGCCACATGATTTCGGAGCCTTGCAGTTTAATCTGGCGGCTGGTTTTCCGCACGTTGTCCTTTTATAGTACAACAAAGTTTCCAGATACTTCCCTTGTGAGGAATTGTGGTCCATGCTTGTTGCACTGTACGGGTAAGTTTTTGAACAATCATGTCCCATACATGCTCAATAGGGCTAAGTCCGGGGATCTGGTGGGCCATTGTAAGGTGGAGAGCTTCCCTGAAGATGCATGCATTGTGTACACCGGAATTGTCCTGCAGAAACATATCATTTGCATGTTCACCATCATACGAACAACCACAGGAATTACTGTAGTACCCGGTCACCATTCTGCACCCAACAATTATAAATTGTGATTTCACATCAGAGCCAATATTTTCCCTGACCATAATGCCCGGTGTGCCTCTCGACAATGAGATCTGGGTGGTCCCTTTGCCCGGTACGTCAACGCACACGATTGTAGCAATCCCGCGTGCAAGACAGAGGCTACATTAATCATCTTTACAGCTATATTATGAGAACCGTTGTTTGGAATGACAATTTCGTACATATGTAAATACTCGACGGTGGGAATTCAAGACCTCGTAAGCCACAATGCTGCTTCTTTCCATTCTCTTATGCCTACAACCTCTACCCATAATTGGATATACACTCCCGTCGAACTTTATATTTAACGTTCAATGTCGTCTACACTTGGAAATGAAAACTCAACTTTAAATACAATTTTCGGCGGGAATGTACTGTATATACACATCCGTCTGGGCGTTATGGGCAGCTATGAGGAATAGAACCTAAAGGCCCAGCCAGCATTGTGGTATTGCACTCCCACTGCCAAACGTTTATTATATTATGTTACCTTTGTCCGTCCGATAATGTGAGGAGCAATCTAAACAAAGGACTTACCGGTACCATGGATGCACTAAAATATTGCTCTAAACCTTGCTGTGCCTGATGAATAGCTTTGTCCTCCTTCCTGGTCGCTGGTCTGGCATTCGACGTACTGGGCATTAGTCAATCAGAACTCTCAACGCTACTTGCAGCCTCCCCCAATGATAGACCACATTAGTGCGTCATTGGCTTTGATTACAGTTGGGAGCCTCAATCCCGCCGGAATCATCCGAGGCTGACCTAGACAAGGGCTGAATAAGAGTACGAGGCGTCAATGGCTCGCAAAACAGCGTCCTACAATATTGTCTCTCACACGAGTGTCGTTTCAATTTATGATGACAAATTCTTCGTCCACGGATGAGTCTGGGTGAGAGTCATTAAAAGAAGCGAGTTCCTGCCAGACATAGCGAACCATTGAAGATCACCGTGGGCTATCCATCCTAATCTGTTAGGAGTCTTATGGATCTCCATTGCTGGTGTATGTAGACCTCCCACCGTCTCTTTACAGCCCCTAATGCCATATTTCAACCAAGATAATGCTATACAGACTCGTGCAGCCACAGCAACTCAGGCTTTGGCTAAAGAAAACGATACAATATAGCTCTGGCCCTAGGGGAAGATGACCTCGTAGTTCCGCCCCTTAAAACAACAACAACAACAACAACAACAACAGCAACAACAACTAACTAACTACTAGCTCTGGCCCGGTAGATCACCAAATGTTGCCACCTAAAGTAGTGTGTTTGCCAGCAAATGCTGATGAACTTTGGCCTCCAGATGAGTGATGCTTGGATTGCTATTCCACTAGACACCATCAAATGTTCTCCAGTTCGATGCCCGAGTGAATAATTGAGATTGTACTAGCCTAGGATTGCCACGCATCAGGAACACTTATAACAAGGGAATTTTAATAATTTCTTCAGTACTAATAGGCGTTTCCTAACCATATTAAAAATACGTCTTGTGTCCAACTCCTGGATCAGTGGGTTGAAATTTCTGGGTGCTTCAAGGACATTTCAAGAATTTCACTACCACTTGAAATAACTCCTTCGGACCAAAGTACGATGCCCTGGCATCTGTGCAGCTAAGAGGGACTCAAAACACACCATCATCATCTCCATCTCCTTACCTGCAGATGGGACAACATTTGCTTTACTTGATGTTGAAATACTGGGCTGGCATGTTCTCCTTGTAGGTCGTAGTGATGCAACCACGATTAATCACTGTTAATAACTTATTTCAGAATAACATTCTCTCCATCAACATAAAGACGTGTCACATCTGATTCTAACCTCGAGTCAACTATCTCTTCTCACTTTTATAAAATCAGAAATAAATTATATAATCCATTCGTCATCCTACATTTCAGGAGATGGGAGGAGAAAGGGCGAAAATTGTATGTACCGTAATCTTATTGCAGATTCGCCCTGTCGCCTTCCAGCTGAAAGGGCGAATCTTGTATGTAATCTTATTGCAGATTCGCCCTGTCACCTCCCAGCTGAAAGGGCGACTATTGTATGTTGGCCTAATCTTATTGCAGATTCGACCCGTCTCCTCCCAGCTGAAAGGGAGACTATTGTTAAGTAATCTTATTGCTGATTCTCCCCGTCTTCTCCCAGCTGAAAGGGAGAATATTGTATGTAATCTTATTGCTGATTCGCCCCGTCTCCTCCCAGCTGAAAGGGAGACTATTGTTAAGTAATCTTATTGCAGATTCGCCCTGTCGTCTCTCAGCTGAAAGGGCGAATATTGTATGTAATCTTATTGCAGATTCGCCCTGTCTCCTCCCAGCTGAAAGGGCGAATATTGTATGTAATCTTATTGCTGATTCGCCCCGTCTCCTCCCAGCTGAAAGGGAGACTGTTGTTAAGTAATCTTATTGCTGATTTGCCCCGTCTTCTCCCAGCTGAAAGGGCGAATATTGTATGTAATCTTATTGCTGATTCGCCTCATCTCCTCCAAGCTGAAAGGGAGACTATTGTTAAGTAATCTTATTGCTGATTCGACCCGTCTTCTCCCAGCTGAAAGGGCGAATATTGTATGTAATCTTATTGCTGATTCGCCCCGTCTCCTCCCAGCTGATAGGGCGAATATTGTATGTAATCTTATTGCAGATTCGCCCTTTCTCCTCCCAGCTCCTGACTATCTGATATGATATGATCTTCAGATACAAAACACAATTGAAATGAATCATAAACGTAATCTATAAAAATACCGTACTCATAACAACGAGTAAAAATATATCTCCAATTTAAGAAAAAACAAACGTTCATATCCATGATCCTCCTGTAGATTATTCCAACAACATAAGCTATCACTAAGCTGACACTTTTACCTTCCCGAATGACTGTTGTTCACCCCACCACTGGCAAGGTCAAGTCTCTGTCTCGAGTTAGCTGTCCACATAGTGAAGATTTACTATGCGAAGTTTCACTGCACTCGGATAGTCAAGTCGCAAGAAAAGCCCATTTTAGTGTTTGAATTTTGCGTGGCCACCATATTTGTTGTGTGTTCATCAAGTTTTTGAAGTTCGCATGTGTGAACTTAGTTCTATCATCATTGTTCAGCTTAGGAGATATCGAGATCCGGCGAAATATTTCGCGTGGCCACCATTTATTGACATTTATTGACATTTGAAAATCACCGTCGGGATCGGACAGCGTAGTAGTAACAACTCCTTACCAAGTTTTAGTGAAATGACTCCAGCCAATCAGAATTTGTTTGGGCCATACACCTACGCACACGCATGTACAAGGCATGATCTTATGTCCAGATTTCAGATGCACATGGGTAAAAATGCACAATGCGCTAATTAATGGGATGCCCGTCTGGAGTCATGTTGCGAATGCCATTTGTAATCCAGAAGGCAGTGACAAACGACAAAAGCTCCAAACATTATGACTGGCTGCGTGGCGCAGCGCTAACGTTCTCGCCTTCTGTTCCCAAGTTTGCAGGATCATATCGTGACGCAGTCAGTTGACATTTGAGGATACACAAATAACCTACGAGGGAGCCGTGTGAGATTTACTGGCACGTTAAAGATCGCCTTCGGGGCAAAATACCGCAACCCAGCGTCTCTAAAAGCCGCAGTAGTTGAAAGGGACGTAAAATTAATAACATCAATATTATTGTTATCATCCAATCATTATGCAGTAAAACCTGCCTTCAAAAGAAACTTGTTAACTGAGGGGTTAAAAACGTGTTAAACTCCCTTCATCAAACGGAAACTTGTTAACTGAGGGGAGAATGAAGTGTTAACGTCCCTTCATCAAACGGAAACTTGTTAACTGAGGGGTGAATAAAGTGTTAATGTCCCTTCATCAAACGGAAACTTGTTACCTGAGGGGTGAATAAAGTGTTAACGTCCCTTTATCAAACGGAAACTTGTTACCTGAGGGGTGAATAAAGTGTTAACGACCCTTCATCAAACTGAAACTTGTTAACTGAGGGGTGAAGAACGTGTTAACCTCCCTTCATTAAACGGAAACTGTGTTACGCGGACAATGGAAATCATAACATGCATTTTAACGGAAGATATACCAGTTCCAGGTCTACCTCGTCTGCTGTAACAGTTGATTCTGTAGCTTACACGTCAAAGTGTACGATTATTTGCCTGTTCCCTGTATCCCAAGCCTTTCCCAATGCTCGCTTTAATGAGCTGTCAACCAACAAATGCCTGTCTTATGTTCATTTTAAGCTTTGCTTGTACAGTACTGCATTATGTCGTAGCAGAAATATCTAAATATAACACTGAATAAGGTATGTCCATCATGGTTTAATTATTTTAGCATAGACCTAACTCCGTTAACCAGAAACCTATGTTTAATAAAAATATTATTATTATTATTATTATTATTATTATTATTATTTTATTAACTAGTTGAAACCCGTCAAAACATGACGGAAAATGGCAAAAATATTTACTGAAGAAGCTTCTTATATAAGTTACATTCTTTGTACGATTACTTTTTGGCACTATTGCAATTTTAAGGGCGTCAAAAGATAGCACCCTAAACATTGCAACATAATGCTGGTCATGACTGAAAACGTGATGAGGTAAATAGACCAATAGCTTTATTGATTGTGATAAAGCATGCCGAGCGAACAGGAAATTGTTGCCTATTAAAAGGAAATGTACTGTACATGTAAGATTTTTATCGGAAGGTGATAAATCAAGTCGTAGGATTTGAGCTCTCTGCTTAATATTACTGCACCTATTATATTCGAATCCAAGCAATTTCTTACAATTTCTTACAATTAATGTGTTTCCATATAGAAGTCCTTGGGAAACGAACAGATTCCTAAGGAGCATAACTGTGGCTCAAACGTTCGAAGTATGTGGAGGCGAATCACTTAATTCCAAGGAATTTATGAATTCTATAGTAGGGAAATGAAGTAGCTGGCCTTCATCTTCAGTATCTAATCTGTTAACGCTGATGTATGTGTTTGAACTACTGGATATAAGTTCAATGACTTTTAAATTAATATCATTACATTGTTGCAGCCTGTCAAATATTTTATATTCCAGCGATCAATTTTACCATCACAACAGTAAAGGCCAAAGTAACCACGCGTAGATTTTACGCAAGAGATATACAATGTAGAACAATGTTTACATTTGATCGTCAAGGACCTTACACTGTATTGCATAATATCTGGAATTGTTTCTGAAATGGTCTATTTATCTTGGATTTTAAAAGTGGCTTCGTATTATTGGATAACACTACATTGTCCTGCATCAACGGAGCCACTAAATATTAAATGGCAAATAATACTTCCATTGCTGAAATCAACAGCATAGTTTGACTCATTACTCTAAACAAATAATCATTAAACAATTGTATTATACAATGAAGTTCTACATGGCCAGTGCATTCACCGTCCAGAGACTTTCATACTCAAGTTGGTTGCTGAGGAGAATGCGATGAGACTGATCGCCTATAATAAAATCCTTATAATTGTTCCTGCCAGCGAAAGTTTTTATAATAGCTTGAAAACGCAGCTCACAATGACGTTCTTCATTTTGATATAAACAGTACGAAACTGCTCTAAATCAGCAATTTCTATCACCTGTACATTTTGCAGGGGAACATAGAATCACTTCGCCAATTACTGGAATGAGCATAGGCCTATACTCAATACTCACTTCGGCAGTCACCCTAATGGAAGCAGTTTCAGAATTCTATGTCCCGTGCATGTCAATAATCGTATTAAAACATGGAAGCCCACGGTGGGTGAGTGGTTAACGTGTCGGACTACTAACCCCAAGCTTGCAGGTTCGCCCCTGGCCGTGGTAAGTGATTTTTGAAAGGCGACAAAAATCACGACATGGATGTCATACGTTGTTGGCATGTTAAAGAACCCATTTGAATTCAGTAGGCCGTGTTCAATGGCAAAATTAATCTCGGGATTTTCCGCCAACACAAAGTTCCTCCATCCTCTACTAGAAAGCGCTGTGGTGTCAAGGAGCTTAGATATCTAACCTCCTTGACTTTCATAGCGTTCTAAGGAACGACGAAATTCGACATTCAAGCCGCCCTCTGGGTGTGAATTAACAAAGCTTGCACCCGGCACCCGAGGCCAGTACGATATTATTATTTATTTCTTATGGAAGCCCACCCAATCATGGCTATCGCCCCGGATCCCGGGTTCCATCCCTCATCTGCCAAGAAATTCAATTCTGGTCTGAGGGCAAAAACGGGGCACACTCCGTCTCTTGTGGTATAACTACGAAGAGGAAGGTTCGATTCCCACCTCAACAATCATGGATGTGGTTTTCCGTGGTTTCCAACTTCCTCTCAAGGCAAATACCGGGATGGTTCCTAACTTAAGGCCCCGGCCGTCTCCTTGCCATGCCCCACCTTAATTACAAATACACACATTAATGCAGCCATCACAATAACACAGGTTATCAGAGAAAAGTTTACACATACACACCAAAGTACACGGGGCTGAGTGACAACGATGTCGGAGCCCTTCAAACGAATTATGTTTGTCAAGTGTCTCTCATGGCGAAAGCAATTGTGGACACGCGCGAGTGCCTGGAAAACTATTTTTTTCTTTAAGAGTATATCGACGATGCATAATTATAACTTTTAGTCTAGGACGCTACCAACTTGACCACCGAAGCATTGGGAAGAAATTGCAATATTAAGGTACATTCCCCTCCTTCATAATTCTCATAAATAACTATCACGTGAAAACGCGCCATGTCTTGTGTTTTAAATATATCGATGCAATGCTGCTGCCATGTGTTGTCAGTTACTGGAACTGCTTGCAGATATTCAAACGGCGTTTTGGTGAATTGTTGGCGATTTACAAAAGAAAACGCCTTGTGTTTAAATATATGGATGACAACATAAATCGTGGAGAATTCCTTACTTTACGGGAATAATAAAATTAAAATATGTTAAGACCAATAGCCAGAAATAATAATTGGGAAATAAAAATACTGACTGTGGTGTGATTCGAACTACATCGACTATGCAAGAATTCATTCCGGGGTCCGCAATGTTACCCCTGAGCCACCCAGACAACGAACTTCGATTGCAATATTAAGTTATCTAAACATCTAACGCACTCAAATGCCTGTTGAAGTTCTACAATATATCCCTTCCTTTATGTATCTATTCCAGTATATATCGTCAGATCATCATAATGCGATATTTTCCCTCTTTTTAATTCTCATAACCAAAGATCACACTACGATGCGGTGGGTATTTTATCCGCCATTTCTCTCGTGAAGGAACGCCATTGTGCGCACATTTTTCTTTAATCATTTAAAAATATACCCAACATATATCTTCCTTTTAAAGACACTCTGCAAATCTACATGCCAAGAGCTCTCGTTAGAATGCATTGCGAAGTCAATCGGTTAAGACGTTTTCTCATTCTCGATGTTACAAAAATCACCTTAGTGTTTTAAATATATAGATAGATAATGTTATTGGTTTTACGTCCCTTTCAACTACTCTGGCTTTAACCAATAAATTTGCAGTCACGTTCGTTTCCGTAGAAGGCAGGTTTTAGGCCTACTACAGTCAATCATGAACGCATTTCACAAAGCAAAGTAAGAGCTATGTTGAGGGTCAGACAGAGAGCTCCTAGCCAAGACAGACTAGCCCGATATCTACGTCCCAAGTAGCTCAATATATTTCCATGGGATTTATATCAATAGGGTTTGCTGGCCATTCAAGGTTTCAGAAGCCCTCTGAGTGCTGTCGTAACCATCATATCCTTTGCACTCAGCAAGTATCCTAGAATATTGAGATACAGTGCTCTCTCGGTAATCCGGCAGATATCGGACCAGAGCACTGCCGGATTACCGAAAACGCCGAATTACTGGAAAATATCGAGAAAAACGCAGATATCATTTGAAAATCTGTTTTAATTACATTGTACTATACAAAGTAAAAAAGTATGAAAATACATCATATAACTCCCGTCATTCCTTGGAAGTAGACGGCTGGAAATATGCAGCGATTGTCTTTTGCTTACCACGTTCTTGTAAAAAACTTTAGGATTTTCACCAGTTTTCAATGTCTGTTTACTTTTTAAATTTTCATTCGTCTTAAAAAAACTACTTTATTTTATCACTGTTTTTTCTTATGTCATGAACTGTAGCTCGACCAACACCGTATTCGTTAGCAACACTAGTTAACGTTTCGTCCTTTTCAAGCCGCTTTAGGATTGCATGTCTATCTAACAAAGATAGAGTTTTATGTTGACGTTTTTTCTGCACGGAAGCCATCTTCAAAACATCACTACTGTACAACTGTCCTACACTAAGCACCTGAGAGGGGCGTGCGTGAGTCAGCGCTCTTGGCTCCAATGCATTGTTTACTCAGACCTAGTCTTGTCGCTGCGTGGGAAACATTGTATACAGTATTGGGGACGCATTATCATATCAAGTGTTGAGCTCGTACTCGAATACAAAACGCCGGATTACTGGGAGTGCCGGAGAGCTGAGATGCCGGATTACAGAGTGAGTGCTGTATTCTGAATGTGCTCCTCCTTGAGATACTTTCTCGTCGAGAATACGAACATTGCCTCGTTGACTGTAACACAGGCACATGCATTAAGGCTTAATGTCCTGACGCTTTGGTATGAATATATTTCAACAGATGGCAGCACAAGCGAAGCTGAATTTATTTATTTACTTTTGTATCGAAGGGGAGCTCCGATCTGCGATCTGAAAACTGCTATGTACCCTGTCTAGTAGTAGAATTGATATTAATTCATCGCTCACTTTTTAATTTCTAAAACAGAAAAGTTGCTGTTTTTGTTTCAAATATCGGATTCAAATTCGAAAGAAACCGGGTAATACGAGTTGAGTTTTACTCGCTGATTCCAAAGCCGCATTGAAAACCTAAATCGGTAGAATAGAATCGTCGGGATCACTTTGGGAAGTTGGTGAATAAAAGTGTTACTGTATTTGCAACAAGACGTGGCAGTAGAACAAGGTCATGGGGACCGGTTGGGGGGGGGGGGGGGGGGGGGATGAGGGGAGCGGATCCCGAGTGATTTGAGAGAGCGACAACCTTGCCATACCGTCGTATGGAATTCCCGTGCATCTAGTCCAATGTTGCGATTGACTGCGCTGGTTAGTTCTGAATTATTGTCAAGGTCTGGATATTTCTGAGTGATCCTTTGATATTTTACCAGTTCCTTGTTACGACTTCTTGGTTTTAGTTCATCGATCTCATCAATTACTTTTTGTTTAATTTATTTTACCGGCAACAGTATTATTTTTTTATTGCCCGTTAGGTGTTCTATTTTCGGCACTTTATTTTTTGGACAGTATTTCTGGTAGAATAGAAATATGTACATATAGGTAGGCTACGACTGATGGAGAGCATTACGGTCATCACGTGGAGTTATATTTTCGTTTTTGTTGAAAAATGGAGCCACCACCAAAACCGATTCGAGGGCGTTCCACTAAATCCCAGGCGAGATTGCGACTAATTACCAAGGAAAGGAAGCCAGGTCCTTAAAAAATCCAAGGAAATCACCTCTTCACACCCGTAAGATTTTTTTTCCTAGTTTATATTTGAAATTACATGTTTCTTTACGCTTGCATTAGAGAATCTGTAATGCACTGAGCAGTTATGATTTCACTTATATTTTACCTGTAGCCTACAAGTTGCATGACTAAACGTCACCCCGCAATCTGCGGGCTACATGGCTGAACTGCGCAGCGGCTGCTTGGTAGGCCTAGGCCCTTCATGGGCTGTCGTGCCACGGGTGTAGTTTGTTTTTATTTCTAATATATAAGTGTGTGAGTACAAAATCACGAACTATTCAGTGTCAACTTTTTTCAGAGAAGCAAGTTCGACTTCAAATGAAAACAATGCGTTGTGTGGAAAAATAAAGGCGTAGGGATTGTGAAAATGGAAAATTGGTTTCCAGAAATACTGGATTGGATTGCGATCCATTAAGACTGCAAAATGTACTTTTGAACTACCAGCGGGCAAGGTGAAGACAAACATCTACTGCAACCAAATTTATGAGTTATTGCTTGCAGCCCCTAATTGCAAAAAGTTCCCAGCTAGTATCAAACACCACCAGCAATGCTGCCGAAAATTATATGTCCCTTGTTGCAAAATTCACGGGAAGTAAGCAGATCAATCGAGGGAAACGAGGTTCCTTCACTCATAGAACGAAAGCTGCCGGGCTGGTCTTTCAGTTTGGGCCATCCTGGCACTATAAAACAATACAATCAGTTTAGGAAAAAAACTGCCACAATAGTGAAGGACACTGCACTCAGCAGAAAGAGAAGAAGTGCAGCTTTCCGAAAAACTTTATTTGCGTCGCGAGAAGGGAAAGGAATTTCCCGACAACAGTCTAATGAAATGAAACGTACTGTCTCACGTGATCATGGAAACCGATCAATGCAGTTGGATTTCGATGAGGTACTGTTGAGAGAATTTAGTGATGAGGAGATCAAGCAACTAACGCTTAGTGAAGGCCATATACCAAAACTGGGAAAGGAAACAAGGGGACAAAGGGAAAATGAAAAGTGGCACACAGCTAGAAAGGACAGACTAACGGCATCCAATTTTGGATATGTATTTTCATAATTTGTCTATTGTAATACAAGGTCCTACATAAATGAACGTTTATTATTTCTTCCATGAAAATTGAAGTAATTTATAGTGATTGGCCTCACGGAGTCGTTTCAGATCTCACGAAAAAAAAGAGAATTACAGCCCCATCCCTGACTCTAATACAGTTACACACATAATCAACTACACGGGACTGATGATGATGATAATAACACCGTTATTGGTTTTACGTCCCTTTAAACTACTGTGGCTTTTAGAGACTCCGGGGTGCCGGAATTTTGCCCCGAAGGGGATCTTTAACGTGCCAGTAAATTTAATGACACGGCTCCCTCGCATTCGCGCACCCTCAAATGCCAACTGGCTGCACCAGAATTCGATCCTGCAACCTTGGGCACAGCAAGCGAGAAAGTTACCGCTGAGCCACGCAGCTAGCCAAAGGGGCTGATGACCAAGATGTCCCAAGCCCCTACAATGTATTTTTATCAACAAGAATGTTTGAGAAAGTAAGAAAGGAATCTGTACAAACACATTGTGTCAACGTTTCATATTGTGACACTACTACAGGATAATTTTATTGCTCAGATATTGTTCCACGACTTGGCACTTGTACATGTAACTTGCCGAACTATAATATTTATGACAAGAGGAAGACAACTCCTTCCGGTCGTCAAATTGTCCCATTCTCACTCGGCCCGTCGGCGTGTTCATCATTTTCCTTGCGCAAGAGATCTCGTGAAGCCGCGCCGCCTACCACCCCTTTCAAAACAATTCCCAAACTAATGCTGTCGATTCCATTCACCCGATTTTTATTCTGAAAAATGTCTTGCAATCAGGAAATAAATCTCCGTTTACGTATTACCAGGTTTTTTTCATATTTTAAGCAGAGATATAAAAAACTGTTAGTAACTTTTTTGTTTTCCACATTTTGGAAAATGCATCGAATTAATATCAATTCCATTGCAGTCGAGTATACATAGTAATTTTTAGATCGCAAATACGTGCTTTCGTTCAAGAGAAAACTGAAAATGAAATTGTCTCACTTTGTTGCTGCTACGTGGTGTCAGAATTACAAACTAAACAACGGGACATCTAGCCTTAAGACCCCTAAGCCACTGTTACCTCTGATTGTATTCGGTGTGCTTACAAATGTACATCTAACTTTAGTCAGCTATGTACAGTACACATATATTCACAGAGCCACCCATCGGTTAATTCCACATTTTGTACAAGCAGGCTTCATTCATTCCATTCCTGACCCGGTCGGAGACTGGAAGCAGGCTGTGGATTTTTCATGTGGAGGAAAAGGAATGAAAACAAAGAATTATCAGCCGAAATGTTATTAAGATCATCAACTTACCAATCGCACAATAAGACATGCAGCATGGGTGAAAGTGAACCAAACCAAACTATTATAAATCGAAATGTTGTAATTAGGAATTCGAACTGCAACGTACGTACTGTAGGACCAGGTAGGTGCAGCCATACTCACCTGCAAACAAGAATCAACAATTAGTTCACTTGTACCAATCGTAAGTTCTATACAGAGCAAGTCAGTCAAGGGGGCAGTGATCTCAAAAGAACCAAGTCAGGTTATGCTGGATTTCTGAATCGGTCATTGTTAGAAGGCACTAAGTCATTTTTGTAAGAATTGAGATAATTGACAAAAACTGTTTCTCTCACTTAATTGTAAAGCATAGTTCCTGTCGCGTGTAAGTATCATTGCCCGCAATAATACGGTTCTAGAGGGGTCTATTTGAATGGATTTATCCTTTTAAAAAGGGAGAAAATAGAAAAAGAAATTTATGACTTAGTTCCCTTTAACAATGAATCAGATCATTAAGAAGTAGTTAGTTGGCAAATAGAAGCAAAAAGTCTGGAACTAAGTCAATGACTTAGTTCTCTTTAACACTGAACGTTAAATTCAGCTAGTAGTTTTACAGCATACAGAATGGGCAGACTTAGTTCCTCTTAAGATAGCTAGATGCGTCGACATTCATACTATACGTATCCATGGAAATCACAATTTCGACAAGAATTGACTTAGTGCCTTCTAACAATGACCGATTAAATTGTTCAAAATTCAATACAGGAAAACGCTCACAAAATTATCTATACGAGCGGAGTTTCGAAGCGCTACTTACCATAGTTGGTCTATACATTGTAGTTTATTCTTTTAGGCTTTGCGACATCGTGGTCATGTAGTCCCATGCACTTGGGGTGTGTATAATTTGTCTGATAATCAGTGTCACTGATTTCTGTACTAGTGTGTGTATTTGTAATTAAGTTAGGGTTTGAAAGGAGGCGGCCGTGGCATTATGTTCGGAACCATCCCAGCATTTTCCTGGAGTAGACGTGGGGAAACCACGGAAACCCACTTTCAGGATGGCTGGGGTGGGAATCGAACCCACCTCTTCTCAGTATTGCTTCATAAAGCTGAGCGTACCTAGTTCCAGCCCTCAGACCTCAGAATTAAATTTCTTGGCAGAGCTGAGAAGCGACAGCGAAGAATGCTAGGTGCTTCACCAGGAGATGAACTGGCTTTGTATGAATTCTTGATGCTGTTTCCTTTATCCCCGCGACTCCATATGGATTATTTCGCGTGGTTGCCATGTTGAGTTAAGTGCCACTCAACAAAATATGAGAGGTACGGTCGGGGTCGTACGGAGTTTCATTCAAGGAGCTACAACCAATCAATAAGTATAGGGAGACACACATGCCAACATATTTCATATTATTAAAGTAGATAAAAATGGAGGGTATTTTAATAAATAACGCGTAATAATTATTCCTGGCTATAATAATGGATCGGAGCGGAACACCGGGTGCTTCAAAAGTTGGACAGTTCCGCACAGCAGAAGCGATCAGTCTCCAAGTCGTCGGTACACGTTCTTAAATACAGTAGCGAGTTTTGTAACAAAATTTAATTGTCGAGCCTTTCTCTGTCGTAGAAACACTGGCCAAGTGTCATACTTTGTTGATGTCAACTTTCCGTAACACTCGATAAATGGCCAGCTTATTTCGTTTCTTGTGTAGGTTGTCTGCTGAACTACACACATCAAAAAAAGTTTTGCATCACCTCGGTTCCAAGAGTTCCGGAACCTTTAAATACAAAGGGAATAGAGATCAACACAAACAACATTTCAGCTCGTTTTATTGCTCATGAGACCCACACATTGCATGTTGTACCATCATACAGCTAGACTTTCAGCATTTGTGGTCCAGATTGCAGTACACACCACTACCTCTAATACCCAGTAGCACGTCCTCTTGCATTGATGCATGCCTGTATTCGTCGTGGCATACTATCCACAAGTTCATCAAGACACTGTTGGTCCAAATTGTCCCACTCCTCAACGACAATTCGGCGTAAATCTCTCAGAGTGGTTGGTGGGTCAAGACGTCCATAAACAGCCCTTTTCAACATATCCCAGGCATGTTCGATAGGGTTCATGTCTGGCGAACATGCTGGCCACTGTAGTCGAGCGATGTCGTTATCTTGAAGGAACGCATTCACAAGATGTGCACGATGAGGTCGAGAATTGTCGTCCATGAAGACAAATGCCTCTCCAATATTCTGCCGATATGGTTGCACTATGGGTCGGAGGATGTCATTCAGGTATCGTAAAGCCGTTTCGGAGCCTTCCATGACCACCAGTGGCGTACGTCGGCCCCACATAATGCCACCCCAAAACATCAGGGAACCACCACCTTGCTGCACTCGCTGGACAGTGTGTCTAAGACGTTCAGCCTGACCAGGGTGCCTCCAAACACGTCTCCGACGATTGTCTGGTTGAAGGCATATGCGACACTCATCGGTGAAGAGAACGTGATGCCAATTCCGTGGGGTCCATTCAGCATGTTGTTGGGCCCATCTGTACCGCGCTGCATGGTGTCGGGGTTGCAAAGCTGGACCTCGCCATGGACGTCGGGAGTGAAGTTGCGCATCATGCAGCCTATTGCGCACAGTTTGAGTTGAAACACGACGTCCTGTGGCTGAACGAAACGCATTATTCAACATGGTGGCATTGCTGTCAGGGTTCCTCCGAGCGGCAATCCGTAAGTAGCGGTCATCCACTACAGTAGTAGCCCTTGGGCGGCCTGAGCGAGGCCTGTCATCGACAGTTCCTGTATCTCTGTACCTCCTCCATGTCCGAACAACATCGCTTTGGTTCACTCTGAGACGCCTGGAAACTTCCCTTGTTGAGAGCCCTTCTTGACACAAAGTAACAATGCGGACGCGATCGAACTGCGGTATTGACCTTCTAGGCATGGTAGAACTACAGACAACATGAGCAGCGTACCTTCGTCCTGGTGGAATGACTGGAACTGATCGGCTGTCGTACCCCTTCCGTCTAATAGGCCCTGCTCATGCATGGTTGTTTACATCTTTGAGCAGTTTTAGTGACATCTATGAACAGTCAAAGGGACTGTATCTTGGATACAATATACACAGTCAACGTCTATATGCCGGAGATCTGGGAACCGAGGTGATGCAAAACTTTTTTTGATGTGTGTACAATCGATTGTAGAATTGAGTTACACTCACGTTTTAAGACACTGAAACATCCCGGATTATTCATGACTTTCTTCCAAGTAACCGTGGTAATGATATCAAAAGTGAAATTGCTAACACCAAAAGTGCCGTGAAACAGCTAGCACATTTATGGAAAGATCTCTCAAATTAAAAGTCAGGTGCTGAGATACAGTGGACAGCTCCCCACACCAACGCGCCTATTTTTAGAAAGGGAAAGAAAGAAAGTAAAAGAAAGATAAAGTAGGAAAGATAAGAAAGAAAGAAAGAAAGAAAGAGAGAAAGAGAGAAAGAAAGAACGAGAAAAGAAAGAAAGAAAGAAAGAAAGAACGAGAAAAAAGAAAGAAAGAAGAAATGAAAAAAGAATGAAAAAGCAAAGATAGAAAGAAAGAAAGAAAGAAAGTAAGAAACAAAGTAAGAAAGAAAAGAAGGAAAGATAAGAAAGAAAGGAAAAAAGAAAAGAAGGAAAGATAAGAAAGAAAGATAGAAAGAAAAAAGAAAGAAAGGACAAGAAAAGAGAGAAAGAAAGAAAGAAGAAATGGAAAAAAGAATGAAAATGGAAAGAAAGAAAGGAAGGAAGAAGGAAAAGAAAAAAGAGAACGAAAAGAAAGAAGAGAAAGAAGAAATGAAAAAAAAGGATGAAAATGGAAAGAAAGAAAGAAAGAAAGAAAGAAGGAAAGAAAAAAGAATTAGAGAAAGAAAAGAAAAAGAAAGTAAAGGAAGGAAAGTAGGAAGATTGTGCTATTACGTGACCGTTAATCTCGAGATCATGAGTCACGGGACCTCCTTTTTTTTACGTAAAATCCGAACCACAGGACATGGCATTTCACTTTGAAAATCTCACATGCATTGACCAGGAATCGAACCTGGTCCGCCGTGGTGATAGGCCAACAGCTTAACTACTGCGCCACCACGCACCCCAAAAAGGAATGAAAAAGAAAGAAATATAAATGAATGAAAGAAGGAAAAAATAAATAAAAGAATAGAAAAAGTGAATGAAGAAAGAGAAAAAAACGAAGAAATAAAGAAGGAAGAAAAAAAAAGAAAGAGGGAACGAAGAAAGAAAAAAAGATCACGTCCTTAACGCTACCGAGCCGAACATTTCCTGCTGAAGGTGAGAGCTTACAGGTTCCAAATAAGCTACATTCATGTTGTTGTCGCTGCTTCAATTAGGTTAATTCATTCAAAAGCTTGCGACATCTGAGTCACATGTCCCGTGTATTTCTTCTCGTTTTAAGGGGCCTAACATCTAGGCTATCGGCCCGCCCGTGTATTTCAGAGTGTGTGTGTGTAGATCAGAGGTTTTCACAGTTACATTTTGATATTAATAAAATAAAGAAGCAGATTGTAGCTTTAAGTTACTGTTAATAAAGCCATCATGAGCCAAGGAACCTCCTTTCTTTTTACGTGGAATCCGAACTACAGGACGTTATATTTCACTTCGAAAATCTCACAAGCACTGATCGGGAATCAAACCCGACCCACCTTGGTGAGAGGCAAGCAGCTTGACCATCACGCCCATGAAGAAAAGAAAGGACGTTAGCACAAAAACATAGATATTGAAAACTATTTAAACAGGTTTTCCTGCAACTTGAGGCGTAAGCTATACAGTAGAATCGACTATTGCATGAGGCTCGGTGCATATCCGAAGGGAATTAGGAAGGGTGGAGTTGGGCTCAAGCCAAGTGGTGGTAATGGGCGTGGTCACTCCACAGTGGAATGAGGAGAGGAGAGGAGAGAGGAGAGGAGAAGACCATTCCAACCTTGTGCTCTCTTCTCCGGCGGTTTCAGCCTCACTGACACTTTTAGGCAAGTCAGAAACTACGTCAGAATGTTAATCTTTTTGAATGAATTTCTATTTCAATTGGGTTGGGGATTTGGCAAATAGGATGTCATTCCCAACTTAAACCTCGTCACAGATGAAATGAATGAAACTGGGCAAGGAGTTTCAAAGAATCGGCCGTGGCACTGTAACCGTTCGTGAATGATGTACACCATTAATAGCAGTAGTGCCCGGCTTCGCCCGGTGGATTTATTTGTTTTATGGATGATAATGAATACTACTACAGCACTTGCACATGATACTTAAACAAACAGAAACCAATATTTTAAAAATATATATTTTTGTTGTGGTGGTGGTGGGGGTTGTAGTGGGGGTGATAAGTAGTAAGTATAATGGACGTAACATTCAGGTCAATATCCCGTAATGATAATTATGAATAGTGAAACAGCTATTTACTAACTACAGCACTGACATGTAATTTACAAACAAATTTACAAAAAAAAAAAAAAAAAATAGAAAGAGCAGTAACTTAAGTGAAACAAAAGACACTGCCTAGGGCCTATATCTCACTGGCTGTTAAAAATGTAGAGACAAATAGAGTCGTCTTTTGTCGCATAGCGCCGTAGGAAAATAATCAGAACTTTTTGGCAAACTTCGGCTGTCCCGAGCTACTGAGGTAGCAATAGTATCATTTATCGCCACAAAGCGCTTAACGATAAGTTTCGGAATAAATAAAGGTAAATTTGAAAGCACCAACGCTTATTGCAGCTGATAACCTCAATGTACTGCACCAACACCATTGCACTTATACAGAGGCATAATATTTTCATGATGAACTGTTTAAAGGGGCCTAAGAAATCTTTTTGCACTAATTACTCCCCGTGACTGCAATTTATAAGCAGCGCAAGATTTAACTATTTTCGCAATTCTGCACCAGAACACTGGTAGGGGTGACGTGATGCAGCCCGAACTGCCCGTCAGCAACAGACTTATTCAAATACTCTTACAGTTACACTACTACGGACATGAATGGTTCTAGGGCCTAAATACGTGGTTTTCAAGTTCATTTTGTCTGTTATTCTAAATGTAGGGAATGAGGAGCGTTGTCCAAAATATCAAGTGAACAGTGTTATCAGCAGGGTTACAAAGTGTAAGTAAAATTTGGTGCAATTAACAGAAACGGTGTAGATTTGTGCCGAAGGGCCTAAATGCAGGGAATGGAGTGGTCTGTCCGAAATTTCATGTAAACAGTGTTACTCGCAGGGTTCCAAAGGGTAAGTATACAATTTTTGGTTCAGATTGGTGAAAGGGTGTAGAATTGAACCAAAGGGCCTAAATGCAGGCAATGGACTGATCTGTCAAATTTCACGTAGACAGTGTTACCATCAGTGTTCCAAAGGGTAAGTATACAAATTTTGGTTCAGATAGGTGAAACGGTGTACGTATCACTAACCATAACGCCAGCGCATGCGGATAGAGCTGTTCGGGAGCACGTGTTCTACCGACTTACTGAACAAAAATCAATCTTGAAGGTTACCTGAGAGGTGTAGTCTAATGCTACATAGCCTAAACGATTCCTCTTGAATCAGGCTATCATATAAGAAAAGAATTATTCGAATCGGACTGGTAGTTCCAGAGATTAGCGCGTTTAAACACATAAACACACAAACACAAACTCTTCAGCTTTATTGTATTAGTATAGATTAATATCAGCCGGACCTCGGGGTCATTCCGGATTATTTCGGATTAGAAACACTAAAACACATTTGGAGGTCTACATTCAGGTTCCTAAGAGTAGTGAAATGACTAAACACATATCCTTCGTAGTTTACATTTATAAAATATAATTTTCAGAACAGACAAAAATAGACTACAAATAAAGGAAAGAACAACATACCACAAATCTAAGCAATTTCCCAAAATGGAAAATCACACAAACAAATAAAGAGGAAACAAAGTCCATATTTCTCTCAAAACAACACGTTAAACAGTGATCTAAAGTTTACTAAAATTCCCTCTACATAAACAGAAGACAATCTGACAATATTCATAACTAAACACATGTTAAAAACAAAGAATAAAAATAAATAAATAACCCCTGGCACTACAGCCCTTGATGGGCCTATGCCTACCAATCCGACCGCTGCCCAGCCGTTCGGCCTGCAGATATTGGGGCGACACGTGGTCAGCGCATCGGGTCCCCTCGGCCGTAAATCTTTGTTTTCATGACCGGGGCGCTGCCTTACTGTCAGACAGCTACTCAATTGTCCTCACGAGTCTGAGTGCACCCCGTTCCAGCCATCACGTCAGTTTCTAAAATCCCTGACGGAGCCGGGAATCGAGAGGCAGGTGCGCTACCCTACCACCACGGGGTCGGCATGTTAAAGACAAACATCACATTATTATTGCCATGAATAATATTACGGTGTTGTATGAAAATCTCAACAGATTATTTAATTTGGTTTGCTTTGTGAGTATTTGCCAACCCTATTTACCTAGGAACGAGGGAATACATTTCTATTGTGAGTGGGTCCTCAAAATCAAATTTACATATAAAGCAATGCCATAAAAGGCAGTCACTAAGAGCGTTATCAAGGTGCGAGTTCGATGACCCTTAGCAACAAACATTATACGACAACTATGGAGTTACGGTTGTCGTTCCCTCTCATTAAAATTCAACCATTTAGAATATAAAAATATTATTTTCGTGCCTACGACATGTTATAGACCACACTCCAACACAATTCTCCTTGCATTTAAGTCGGAAAGGTGCTACCACAAAAAGCAATGCAATAATTAATAACTATTTCGTTACGTATGGCCAATGCCTCTTATTCAAATACTAGCAGTAGTGCAAGGCTTCACCCGGTGGATTTATTTGTTTTATGGATGTTAATGAATACTACTACAGATCAGGCACATGATACTTAAACTATCAGAAAAAAATATTTTAATAATATAACTTTTCGTGGTGGTGTTTGTAGTGGGGGTAATAAGTAGTACAGTATAATGGACGTAACATTCAGGTCATTTTCCCGTAATGATAATAATGATAATTATGAAAAGGGAAACAGCTATTTACTAACTACTGCACTGACACACGTAATTTACAAACAAATTTAAATAAAATATTAGAAAGGGGAGTAAGTGTAATAAAAGACACCGCATAGGGCCTATATCTCATTGGCTCATTTTGTATGTTATTCTAAATGTAGGGAATGGAGAGCGTTATCCAAAATATCAAGTGGACAGTGTTACCAGCAGGGTTTAAAAGTGTATGTAAAATTTGGTGCAATTATGAGAAACGGTGTAGATTTGTGATAAAGGGCCTAAATGCAGGGAATGGAGTGGTCTGTCCAAAATTTAAAGTGGACAGTGTCACCCGCAGGGTTCCAAATGGTAAGTATACAAAATGTGGTTCAGATCGGTGAAACTGTGTAGATTTGTGCCAAAGGACCTAAATGCAGGAAATGGAGTGGTCGGTCCGAAATTTCAAGCAGACAGTGTTACTCGCCGAGTTCCAAATGGTAAGTAGGCTATGTAAAATTTGGTTCAGATCGGTGAAACGGTGTATATTTGGGCCAAAGGGCCTAATTACAGGAAATGGAGTGGTCTGTCGAAAATTTTATGTGAACAGTGTTACTCGCAGGGTTCCAAAGGGTAAGTAGGCCTATACAAATTTTGGTTCAGATCGGTGAAAAGGTGTAGATAAGGGCCTAAATGCAGGGAATGGACTGGTCTGTCATAAATTTCACGTAGACAGTGTTACTCGCAGGGTTCCAAACATTAAGTATACAAATTTTGGTTCAGATCGGCGAAAAGGTGTACGTATCACTAACCATAACGCCAGCACATGCGGATAAAGCAGTTCGGTAACGCTTGTTCTTCAGACTTACTGAACAAAAATCAATCTTTAAGGTTACCTGAGAGGTGTAGCCTAATGCTACATAGCCTAAGCTACTCATCTTGAATCTGGCTATCATATAAAAAAATATTTTTTCGAATCGGACTGGTAGTTTCAGAGATTAGCGCGTTTAAACACACAAACACACACACACACACACTCTTCAGCATTTATTATATTAGTACTGTACCCGATACCTAGTTTAGGCTATCGGCTACGCCAGCAGACATTAAGCCGTAGTTGAGGTTTTGGGAAGAGTTAGGAAAATATAGCGCACCGATCGAGTCAAGAAGAATGTCAAGATGACGTAGGAGGTCTAGGATCAAGGAGGCACTGACATCTGTAAGAAGATGGAATTATGGATAGAGATGTGAAGCTTTATTAAGATATGTATGGAATATGGTAATTAAACATCTTAGAAGAGGATATATAACATGCATTATATGTGGAAATAATTGTAAGGAAGTTAGATAACCCTTAAGTTATTTTATAACGGAACAGCCGAGATGATGTGGGTTCGAGACTATGATCGTGACGCGAGAGCACAGTGGTGGGGGACTACACCACGTGTCTGCGCCAGGCAGATAAGTGAGAAGACAGTGCCAGCACATTCAGTGGAGCTCTGTCAGTCGAGCAAGTAGGGTCGAGCTCTGTAGCGCAAGCCAGACGCACGGTGAAGGTCGCGTAGCATACCGAAACTGTCACGGCAGAGTGTAGGCGACAGTTTCAGCATCGCCGAGCAGCGAACGCCAAGCAGGTCATTGATCCAGGGGGACTTGCCGAGCAAGCAATCACAGACGGCCGGGATATGTTAGAACAGCACTGCAAGTAGTTGGAGACTTTATTACAAGCTACATTTCAACGCAGTTTGAACATAGTTCTTATGAATAACTTTATGACTATGCTTTTCTATAACGCATTCAAAGTTACTTTAACAATTTCAAGCAAGCGGAATGTTGTTAGCATAGGCACTGATGAACATTAGATCGTGCATTAATGAAATTTATTTCTTATGCAGTTTCATGAATTACCAAATACAGACAACTACAGGGTGTTTAATAAACTTGAACACTCTCATGTAAAATTTAATTTTACGAAAGTGAGACTTAGCAGTTGTTGGAGATTGATCTTTCAATACTCAAACTGAACATTTAATGGAACAGTGGCGTAACTTAGAAGAGGAGTAGGGGGTCCGCTGTTTCCATGAACATTTTCGAGAGGAGTTGGACAATATCCGCTATGGGTAATCCGAAGTTCAACATGTCAGAGTAGACGCAGATAGAGACAAGATGGCACCGCAGAGCGATGGATTCGATTCCTGACGAGAGGAGTCCACCAGCTGATTCACTTGGGATTTCGAAGGCAATCGTCATTTCATGGATGGAATGATATTCACGTCGATCTTTCGAGAAATTCATTATGTAGGGAAAATCGACGATCTTGGAAATTTAATAACAGCTGATTATGAAAGGTACTGTAAGAGTTATGACTACCTGATACGATTATTTTCATGAATACTGGGCACACATGTATATTTTTCTAATAGGAGTGATACGATTATTAAGACATGGTTTGACTTTATATACTTCGAATTTGCTAGAATATGGAGTGACCATATGATATGGCAGGCATCATTATACGAAATTCTCACCATTGGTTGACTTTATTAAGCAGATGTTTGGTCTTTTAGACATTTTTCCAGCTAGGATATTTTTTTTCATGAATAGTTTTCTTTTATGTAACGAGTATTTCGAACTCGTGATCTGCAATTGATTATCTAAAATTACTTCGTCAGTTCATTGCATACTAGCGAGTGTGTATTATTCATCAGTAGGGATTTTTTCCATTGGATTGTTTGGAGATATTAAGAAGTTATTCACTTTGGTGAATGAACATCGCTTTTATATGACAACTAGAGACTTGTTGATTCCTATCTGGTACATTCACTCATATAGTCTACGAGATGGGGTCTTTCGTATTTATACGATTGTATGGTGGCTACTCATCTTACCCATCGTTCAGGGCACTATCATCCAAGTCGACGGGGCGAGGTCTTTCGTATTTATACGACTGTACGGTGGTTACACATCTTACTCGCCATTGAGGGACTCATTTTTATCATCCGAGTATACACGAGATTGTAAGTGAATCAAACAAGGAACTACTAGTCACATATCAGTCGAAATTTTGTTAAATAAAGTAACGATAAATGTCAGCAAGATTGCATTTAGTAATTCTTGTTTGCCAATCCAATATTTTGTTGCTATACTCTTTTGAGAGTAATTTCAGTTTAACAGCTGTTACAGCTGATGCTTTTGATGAGTTTATAATTGTGTTTGATACCTTTGAGAAGGATTTAAAGTAATTGAATCTTGTAAGATTAATCATTAATGGTCAGAATTATTTTAAGGCAGATCAGTATTGCAGATTTTGATATGAGAGATTATAGCACATTGGTGTTTTTCTGTGATGTGAGTTAAGAATTGTAAGAGAATTTATGCTATTTGAAAGCAGATCTTAAATTACTGAAGTAATATTTTTTCCAATTGTTTAAGAAGTTGTCTAGACGTGATCAGAGTAATTACAGTTATTGGAGATTGTGTGCGTTGATAATTTGAAGCCAGTTATATATTTTTTGTAGATCATGCAACATGGTTAAGTGGAGTTTGTGGTAGGCATTTTGTGGAAGTTGCCATGTGATAGTTGCAGCGTTGATAATGTATTTTGAAGCAGACATGAGGTCGTCGTACCCAGTCTAGCGTAATTGTTGAGATTCATGCTGTATGTGCTGAATATTTATGGAGTTTTGTGGAATAATTATTGTACTCAAATGTGATATTTGAAGTATTGAGGAAATGTAATGTCGTTGTGGATAGTTAGATCCAACGTGATGTCGTGGAGGCAATAATATTTTTGGCAGGATAATTAAATACGAGATATAACTTGGAAGTGATAAAACTGTAAGACAACGTTCTATAAACCATATTAAACAATTTGTTAGGAAATTAAACAAATAAATAAAGTTGATAATACAAGATTTTCTGAAAATAATAATTAATGAAATAATAATCTGAGATTTAAGCATATTAACGATCTGACCTAATGAAATAAAAATCAGAATGACTAGATGAAATAATGAAAAACTAAATAACCAGAAGATTGAAATTTAAATAATTTGATAAATTAAATTTTGAAATAAATCGATGAATTAAATAAGTGGATGAATTAAAGATTGGATAATTAAACTGATTGAAATAAATTAATAGACGATTGTAATGATGATGAATAACTGAATTAGAAGGTGATAATTAGTTAAAGAAGCTGATGATTAATGAATTTATATGGAATTAAATTAATTTAATTGAGAGATAATTTGAAGGAATTGCAACTTGAGTTGAGGATTTAAATGATGTAATGGTGATGAATTAATGATTCTGACAGGAATATGTAGAATTTTGAAGTGAGAATTAATGTGAGAAATGTTTAATTTTGATGATGACGATCACGATGACCAATGAGCCATGAATTTTCTGTAATTCACAGATAAGTAATAAGACAATGTAAATAGTGTAAATTAATTATTCAATGTTTAGGAGCATTTGACTAACATGTTCAACATTCAAATTATGCCATGCAAACCATAAATTACGTGATGTTTAATATGTGTGATTATAATATGTGTATGTTTAGACAGATTAATAACTTTATTAAATCCACATTGATGATGTTAAATTAAAGCGAAATTAGGTCTCAGGTTTCACAAATGTCAGTGACGAAAGACATAGTGCTACAGTGATCCTGAGAACCCAAGAGAACTTTAGAGATTTTTCTTGTTATGTGGATAAAATAATTTTGGATTAGAAAAGAGATGGTTCGATTTTTGGACAATGACAATTTAACGTTGGCATTCGACCATACTCTCAGGTAGGAGTTATATATAAAATGTCTGTCTGACTATCAAAGTAAAATAAATTTTTTTTTATCTTAGTTGTGATCTGATGATGGTGTGATTTTCCTTTTTCTTTCCTTGTCTTGAGTAAGGCTTATCCGGAAAGGAAGTGGTTTGCTAGGAATTCAGTTGATGGCGCCCATTTATATTTGCATTATTTCTATTAAACTTAAGCCCGTAACGACCCTAGAGATACTTTGTCTCGTGATACCCACTGCTTTTTCGATAACTCAGCTGAATTTCCGACACATTCCTTATTTGACTAGAGGTTCATTTAACTCCGCTCTGTCCCGGAACTCCAGGAATGCGATGTTATAGCAGATGGGTCATCGCATCCCCAGGACGAACGGGTACAGTACAGATATGCGGTTGTACCGATGTAAATTAAGTGACATGTGATTATATCACAAAAATTTGAATACATTGTATTGACGAGGCGGAACTAAGGAAATCTTTTGATTATTATAGCAAGTCAATACGGAAAAATGGATGACTGAGTCAAAAAGAACACCTTTCTCGTCAAATGTCTAAATGTGATGCTTCAATAGTTTATGTTTTATCTAATTAAAAATATTATTGTAATGCCAGTAGATTCGGATAACAAAAGCGTGGATGCGGATAACAGTCGTGCGGATGCGGGGCGGGTGTGGATAACAGTCGTGCGGATGCGGGGCGGGTGTGGATAACAGTCGTGCGGATGCGGGGCGGGTGTGGATAACAGTCGTGTGGATGCGGGGCGGGTGTGGATAACAGTCGTGCGGATGCGGGGCGGGTGTGGATAACAGTCGTGTGGGTGCGGATAACAGTCGTGCGGATGCGGGGCGGGTGTGGATAACAGTCGTGTGGATGCGGGGCGGGTGTGGATAACAGTCGTATGGATGCGGATACAAGTTGTGCGGATGCGGGGTGGGTGTGGATAGCAGTCGTGCGTATGCAGGGCGGATGTGGATAGCAGTCGTGCGGATGCGGGGCGGATAACGTTTTGTTTATCCGCGCAGGGCTCTACTCTTGGGACACACACACCCAAACCAACGTGCAATACAGTTACTCTAGTCTGTATTATGAAAGAGGAACGCTGACAGCTGTCAAAGCCAGCAAGTGGGCAAATGCCACGTTGCCCACTGTAACAGATTGTCTCAACGCCTGTTGATATACAGTATGTAAATGAGAACCGCTGGACTGATTTCTATGCAGTTTTATCTCTTTCCTATAGCATCTTCTACCTGTTGAATGAATAAGCAAATATAGTACAGGACAGCTGCACCGAAAAAAAACCTTTTGTTCCAAAAACTGTGGTATGGTTGGCTTTTTGTAAATCGTTAGAAAAGCACAAAAAATAGCTTAACTCTGAATTTAGAATAATTTTCACGTTCATTTTGTCGAAAAACTAAAAAAAAAACATGAAAAGAGTTTTTCCCTGAATCGACGTATTTTAAAGTAAAGTTTTTTAAACAAAAAATGTAGAGGACATTGTCACCTGCAATTCGTCTCATTGAAGTCATGTCATATGTTTTGAAATGCAGAAGCTAGGTGGCGGCAAAATTTTCAAAAAAGTGTTTTTTCACTTTTTGTCCTAGAAAAAATGTTTTGTTCACAAAAGAGTGAATCAGAAATTTGTTCCTCTCAAAATTGTCTACAACATTTATTACAACATTTTTTTCCTCCGCCTTACCGTTCCAAAGTTATAGTCTGCCGAAGTGTGAACATTGTACTATTCAGATGGCACAAAGGTTAATATGTGTACAGTTATGATTGATACGTTGCGATTGAAATAGATATGATTGTTTGAGCTAATTAAAAAACACAGCCCGCGTCCTGTTTGACCGAGCCTTATTAGGCAGCTGTCCGACACCGGTCCCTGTCTAATTCTGATTCACTCTTTTGTGAAAAAACTATTTTTTCTAGGACAAAAAGGGGAAAAAAGCCACTCTTTTGGAAACTTTGGCGTCACCTAGCTTCTGCATTTCAAAACGTATGACATGACCTCAATGAGACGAATTGTAGGTGACAATGTCCTCTACATTTTTTTTGTTTAAAAAACTTTTCTTTAAAATACGTCGATTCAGAGAAAAACGCTTTTCAATGTTATTTTGAGTTTTCCGACAAAATGATCGTGCAAATTATTCGAAAAATTCAGAGTTAAGCTTTTTTTGTGCTTTTCTAACGATTTACAAAAAGCCAACCACAGCACAGTTTTTGGAACAAAACCATTCCAGCTGTACTGTACTAAATACACTTCAATACGTACACGGAACAATACTGAAGGTGAGTATCAAGCCACGCTACGCCAGAATACTACAATACAGCTCGCCGTTGCTCATCGCACCCCATGAGCGGATGACAGCTGTAAACGATCTTCTTTCATAATGCAATAAAACCTACCTAAAGCCATATGCAATCGTTCCGGATTTATTTTTCCGTATTTGCAAGTTTCCGTTTTACAAAGGGTTGAGTTTTAATAAGACAAAATACACTACTAATAATTACAGTATTACAGTATTATCGCATACCGGTAGGATTAGGCCTACTATGAAATAATTTGAGTTTTTCCCACCTTAAACAAGACAATTCTTCAGTTGGACGTTTGTTTTCCTCGTGTTCTTCAAGAACTTTAATTTTCTCCTCCAGTGTAAGTGTCTTATGTTTAGAATTCACAATTACAGTAAGTTACGTAAATAAATGCAGTGCACAGTAAAAAGAACACCTTTAAAGATTACTCCAGTTCACTGTTTTCTTCTACTCGTACTTCTACTCTCATTTTTCAGAAGGAAACTCTTTGTATTACAAGAGGGTTGGAGGAAGTAATGGTACAGATGTTGTGAAATGTAGCATAGCCTACCTGCTGCATCATTGAGGAAAAATTCGAGTTAATGTTTCCTAGGACTTTGGTGCAAGTACACTCGCGCTCAAAATTTAGTACATAGCTTTGTATTATGGATAAGATAATCCGTCTTAGTCAGGTTATTTACGCCTACAGTTCCGGAATTTCTTTCCGTTCCCGCGTTAGGCAGCTTTCCGGTTTACAATGTAATTTTACATAGGAAATACCTCCGTTCCGAATTTTGTTTGGTCGAACATCAATTCCCCTCGATTTTCCTTAATTCCACTCGGTCCTCCAAGGGACCCAAAAATGAGTTCCTTAACTCCGCTCAGGCTTTGGCAAGGGGTCGGCAAAGGGGTTATCCCCAATGACGTAAACAAATGTCATAACCGTCCTGCTCGCAAACCAAGGGCCGGGTCAAACACCTTCTGCAGCGCATTAGCGAATTCTTGAATGCAGCTGATTTTTCCGTTCTAGGCTGGAAAACAGTATTTTCAGCATCCGCAGCTGATATCGAAAGTATTTTTTTAGGTACAAATTATACACCTATTATTATCTAAATTTAATTTTATAATGTCTGACTAGGTTAAAAACATACAAACATTTAAGCATACAATTTGTAGAAACAAAATTGACTTCAGAGCGCTTGACCGATGGCGAGGTGGTGTTCGCAAGACATTGTTGTGCCATTGGTCAACCGCTCTGATGTCAAGTCCGCTCATTCGTTAAATCAGGTATAAAGTGTTTGGCACATTATAACTTATAATGGCAGAAAATACAAATGATTTAAAATTAATAATAATATTCTTTTAAATAAGTCTGCCAAGTTTGCTATTTTTTCTACAAATTTTATGCATTGTTTTTAACATGTGTATAATTAAATGTTTGTATGTTTTTAAACCTAGTCAGACAGTCAGCAGGAGGGTTATGACATTTGTATACGTCATTTGTTTGCCGACCCCTTGCCAAAGCCTGAGCAGAGTTGAACTCATTTTTGGGTCCCTTGGATGACAGAGTGGAATTGAGGTAACCCTGGCTACCTGACTCAGGTACCCGAGTGGAATTGATGCCCGCCCTTTTGTTTTCAGTTTGTCCAGGTTTCCGGTATATAAAGAGACCGGTTTAGGCAGGTTCTACAGTACTAACTTTAGGACCGGCCTGTTCAACGTCTCTTGATGAATGCAGTGCATTTGTCTGTTGGCACAGGCTAGAGTAAAATATGGCTTTTCACTGTTGTCTCAGTCTCTTTCATGGCTGTAATTATATGGAAGCTACTGAGGAATGGACGATGCTGAGTAATGTCAGTGAAAGGTTCTGACTCAGCGAATAAAGCAATGGCAAACTACAGTGCGTCAGGGAATGTTCTCCGAAGTGCCTAGGCACTGCTACGTTAGGTGAGAGCCGGAGTTAAGTTGGCAGACCTTTCGCTCACTCGCCGACAGCCAGGTACTAGCTTGTCTTCTCCAAAGTCGACAGGATATCAGAACACACGTGTGAGCTGTGCTGTGCTGTGCTGTGGAAAGCGTCAGTGTGAATGCATTAAGGGAGCGTTTAGATTATTGGAATAGTGCAACAGGATACAGGCGGTAATGTTTACTACTAAAGAGAGAGCGTTTTTGGTGGAATAAGTTTTTCGTGAAGGCGATCGGTTTACAGAAAATGTTAAACTAAAATTTCAGGCGCTGTTTCCTAATTCAAAGTGTCCAAACCGGGATACTGTCGGGATTTGATAAGTAAATTTCGTGTGACCGGCTCAGTTCACGATGTACCAGGAACAGGCAGGCCTACGCTGTTAACAGACGAAAAACTTGATGAAATTTCCGATATAATGCTGCGAAGTCCATGTAAATCAATACGCAAATTTGCTCAAGAAACAGGAATCTCTAAGTGGACTGTTTGTTGTTTGTTTTGTTTTGATACAAGCGGCGGCAGCCGCGCTGTCAGTAGCAACCGTGCTGCCAACTAAACTCCGGCTCTCACCTACGGAGAACATTCCCTGACACTCTGTACCTCACTCCTCATCTTGCCTAGTACGCCTCATTATAGTGCTACTTTGAGGTTTTGTGGACATCTACCGACCTAACAAATGGCGGTACCTTTTGAGGATCCTACCAGCCTGACAGCCAGGTAACTATAGAAACCAACCGGCCGCGGTGGTTGAGTGCGCTAATGCGCTACCTCATACTTCGCTGGCATCGGGAGAGCGTGGGTTCGAATCCCACATAAGTCGTCCTGAAAGTGGTTTCCGTGGTTTTCTATTTTCACCACCAGGTAAATGCCGGGTCCACGGTCAATTTCCAAGTCCCTTTTCTGACAAATTGTGAAAAGAAAATAAATGGCTGAGGTTTTGTGCCATCAGAAAATAATCGCGCTCTACCATCTTCTGCTTGCATTTCTAAATGGTGAACAACACTGGGTTCGACTCCGCCATTCCATGAAACCCACGAACGGGCTCACCACTTTACATCCGAGGCGCTCCTAGTTGCTCAAGTGCACACTTCCCTCTCATGCTGTGATTGGTCAAATTAGTCTGATAGAGTCATGACAGGGACTGAACCAGAGCAAATTGTGCCAGTAGAGAGGGAGGAGGATTTAGCGCCCTGCGTAATAAGGAAAACTATAATAGTGACAGCCTTTGATCCCGTCCTTGCTGGCAGTTGCGCTACGTCATTGGTCAGGCAAGTTGCACATGCTCCAATCAGCAAATCACTCATTGTGTCTGCCAAGAGCAGGGCCGTAGAGAGCGATCACGGGCCCTAGTACAAGGTCTTCCGGGCCCCTCCATTTTTATTTAATCTGTGATATAATTTTGAAATTACGGTATTAAGGTTGCAAATATTAAAATATTATGTTATTGGTTTTACGTCCCTTTTAACTGCTGTGGCTTTTAGAGACGCCGGGGTGCAGGCATGTTGCTCCGAAGGGGATCTTTAACGTGCCAATAAATCTACTGACACGGCTCCCTTGCATTTGCGCACCCTCAAATGCCAACTGACTGCTTCAGGATTCGATCCTGTAACCTTGGACACAGCAGGCGAGAACGTTACCGCTGAGCCACGCGGCAAGGCTAAAAGTATTAAAGCTCTCTGATGTAAATGTAGCTTTGAAGCAATTACCCAGTGTTGCCTCTAGGAACAGTTATGGGTAGCTCTTCGGTCGGTCAACACGAATTTGTCCAAAGACTGCCTCATTATAACAGTGATCATAACTAAATCATGCACATTTTTCTAGGAGTGTTCTTTATTTTTCGTACACATACAGGTGTTTAGAAAACGTGACTGATATTGCAACAGGGGTTGAGATTGGTCAAAACGAGAAGTATTTATGTTCCTATAAACATATGTCCGGAAACAAATACCTGTTGAGATATGCACCATTTTACCCACGTGGAGTAGGCGTTGTGTTCGGTGGTGCAGGCGTCTTTCCGCTGAAGGTCTTTGCATGAGGTGGATGTTCAGTCGTATGCGGTTGTGCTGGCAGTGCAGTGCGGTACCCGCACCCAAGGAGTAATAAGGAGAGGCCCTAACGTCCAGGAAGTGAAGCCACAAGAAGCGTGTTTTGGCGCTCCCTCTGGTTTTAACCTGGGTTAGGTTTGGTTACAGTTTGCGGTTACACTCACCAAAACGAAATAGGTTAAGAAAAGTTACAATATGGCGACGAAAGATGTATTGGGATTGATATGGTGAATAAATAATGGTATTGGAATTGATATGGTGAATAAATCATGATGATGATGTCGACCAGATGTGTTTCCTACAATATATAGAGGGCGAAACTAATTTTAAAAATATCGCAATGGCTCTGAATGCGTCCAGATAACGGGCACTTAAGACCTTCATTGTAGGCCTATAGCCTAGCGAATATTGGATATCGTTGTACAGTGGCACTGATTTTCATATTCATTTTGGGGTGACTCACAAGACTTTCCCATATTCACAGAAGTGTGCTCGTAGAGGGAGGAGAAACGGTAGACAGTGGCACCGATTTTCATATTCATTTTGGGGTGACTCACAAGACTTTCCCATATTCACAGTAGTGTGCTCGTAGAGGGGGGGGGGGGAGAGAAATGGTAGATGGAACTTGGCAAAAGAAGGCTCAATGGTGACCATTGCCAATCGCTCAACTGATGCTCGATGATGACCAGATGGTGTAGCGGCTAGCGGAGGTACGGGTTAAATTCCCGGCTCTGTCAAGAAATTGTGATGTGGGGGCTGGAACGGGGTACATTCAGCCTCGTGAGGCTAAACTGAGGGGAGGAGAGGGTTCAATTCCTCCATCCTGGAGGTGTTTTTTCCCCCGTGGTTTCTCACTTCTACTCAAGGCAAATGCTGGGATAGCCACTGCCGCCTCATTCACAATCCTATCCCCAATTTACAAATTAAAACACACTCTAGTACAGCCATCACAATAACGTATGTTATGAGCCAAATTCCACAAATACCCAAAAATACAAGGGGCTATATGACCGCGATGTTGCAGTTTCTAAAAAATAAGCAACAGCAACACCTGATGAGATTCGTACGCTATTAAAAGAGCCACCATAATCCTTAAAAGAACTTAGGCCAACTGACCAAGTAACGTCACAACAGCTCGACTTCGAAATCGTCAAATATAAAATTGCAAAAACCACTACGAATTTTATATTATATGATTTCAATTGTTGCGTGCTGAGTGATTCAAGTTCAAATATGATTTCATATATCGTACTTTCAATAGTAGTTTCAGATTATGTTTGAATTGGCGCTTCTAAAGTGAATTAAATTTCAGTAAGCGCAGTAGTAGCTTGGTTACTGATTTCAAGAGGCTGGTTAAAACCAAACTATACCCGAGCTCAAACCAAAGCTCGCCTCAAGGTAACCCTTCTCTTGTGCTCAAAACATTGCGTAGGCTCATAAGAATAGCATGGGATGGTGCGACATACAGTAAGTTCTAAAAAAAAAAAAAAAAAAAAAAAACGAGCCTTACAGTAGTCGCATATGATGTGTAACATCTGACATAGAAGAAACCTCACGTGAAATTGTTGATACACCGGTATTTTATACAATTATTGGCACAAATATTAATCTATTGTAAAAGGGAGTGTTTTACAGATATTGTAGTTTAAAATACGGAACTCATTTTATTAGATGATTTGTAGCTTCCACCAGCACTAGCCTAAATAAAGAATACGATATGGATCAACTAGATTAATAGACGCGACACCGCTCATAACCTTAAATTCCTTATAAACAGGACCTCTTGATTCACAGATCTACACGTAATTTTATATGGATTCTGTTAAAATGAGTCATATTGATATCATAAATATCGCTTAAAATGATAATCTGGTAGCAAAAATATCTACCCCGTCCGGAATTCGAACGCGAGATCTCTAGATTCACAGTCATAGGTGCTAACCCCACGGCTATTTCGACTACGCAAATATTGTGCACAAGATGGTGACTTATTTCCACGTTCCAATAATACTGCATTACGGAATTAAGTTTCATTTATATTTTGCTTGTTTCGATAATGTTCCTGCCTGAAATTGAGTTTAAAATGCGTTATGAATAGGCCCTCTTGTGAGTAAAGAGAATGTATTTAGCAATAGTTCATGAAGGCTTGCTCAATTTTCGTATAACCACAGCGATTATATTATATTGATGACTGCATTACCGTTATGTGGGTTAATATTTCAATAGCCATTGTGCAGAAATATAATACCGGCAATGCCGACTACTTACAATGTTTGATATTAAGGCATTTTGCCATTTAAATACTGATAAGAAGACTTTGAACATGTACCATGTGCTTTGTTTCAATCACTTGACACCAAAGTTCGCATGAGCGTTTACCGTTCAGTATGTCATATACATTCCACATGGCCGAGAGTACGTCATGGAATCAATTTCCGACACCGCGCGCTCATTGTTTCTCTTACCACTGCCAGCTGGATCGATCGATCGAGTTGGCAGTGCGTCTTGCACTTCCGTTCGATCCACCACTGCCAGCTAGCACACTTCCGTTCGATCGAACGGAAGTTTGCCAGCTGGTGTCACCTCGATCGTTCCGATCCACTTCCGTCCCATTTTTCAAAATCACTCCCACAAAAATATCCAGCAACCGAGTGGAAAGATGTTACACATCAAAAGTGGTCATATTTCGCGTGTGGGTCGAAATGTTGACGTGTGGGGCCTATTACTACACAAACAGAATTCCCACCTGCCAAAAGGAATGTCGTTATACAAGTAAATGCACTTAATTTTCCATTTATTGTGTTAAGTTTTCATCCTTCGATTAGCCACCTTACTGTTCTAGTATCATTCGATAAATGCTCAAATAGTGGCTTATGTGCCCACGAATATTTTGATTGTCAAGAATTACGGTTATTTTCCTTCGTTCGTTACTGGAAATAGTTTCTGCTTGTCAATTAATGAACGGTATTAACCTAATTACCCCAATCTATTTTTAACGTGGTTTGAGCTCTAGATTTATTGATCGTGGTTGTTAAAAGAGTGATTTGACATTATTTGAATATTTTAGCGTGTTAATCCTAACCCTCAGCATAGGCCTTGTTTATTTTGTTACTCAAATTGAACTGGCCTATTTTTTAAAATATCGTGCAATAAGAACAATAACGCCCACTCAGTTCACATGGCTAACATTTTAAATTTAATTAATTTCTTTAATACACATTCGTGAATAGAATGGCAGGCCTACTGGTATCATGGCCTCATCAAGTGATATCTCCTGGGTGGGTTTATACACAGTCTGAAAACGATCCACAAAATGTTGGAGAATAGGTCTGACCTTATAGAGCCTGTCTTTTGGATCATCCTGTCCTAAATTGACGGAAAAGTGCCATGCATTCCATATCTGTTCCCATCGATATCGACTCATCAGCTGTCTGAAAACTGGAGTCTCAATCAAATGGTCTGTGCTCCAATAATCCCTATAACTCTTTTCTAACCTGTCTTATCAAAATTACGATCGCTTGTCGCACTATTCTATTCTCAGAAAGACTGTAAAGTGGAACAAGAAGGTAGTCCTCTGGTTGATCAAGACTGTGCCCTATTCAATGCCTTCGTAGTGTATAGCACTCAGAACCCTGACAATAAGATGAAATACAAGTAATTCCTGTTGGGGACAGCCAGATACTGGATATCAACACAGCAGCCAGAAGTGATGGACCAAGAGGATGATTGAGGACAAGAAAAAGATGACCCCATGAATACACCCACATCTCGAACACCTAAACAGGACCATCCTCAAAGACTATGAGGGGATATGACGAAACACAAACTGGAGGTAATTGTTGGATCAGGGAACAAGCAATACCCTATAAAGCCCTGCCATGTTTGCAGTGCTCACAAGTTGCGGAAGGAAACTCGCTACGTTTGCTCGTTCTGCAAGGTACCTCTTCACAAGGGAGTGTGCTTCGGGAAGTACGACACATTGAAGAACTATTAGAACATCTGGTGAGTAGTAATACAAAGTTACAAATTCATATCATTACTAGAATCGATTTTGTGGCAATTATAGTGAAGCATTGCATCCTATTAATTACACTCCAAAATCGTCCGGCCAACAGAGGGGTTGGCTAAGGTGGTCATCAACGTGTTAGGCATGTTGGTACTATTGGTTCAGGTACAAGATGGTAACAATAATCCTATTTGTTTCAGATGTACACAGAATAATTTGAATCCTTGAAGCAAGGAGGATATGCATTTATCACTAGGTTTCCAAAGTAAAAGCAACACTCTACAGACACCGAAATAAAGCCCAGGGAGTCCAAAGAGAACCAACACATCTAAACGATATTAATTTACACGAAGACACAATACGCAGTTCATCAGTGATGGAGAAAGAACATAAGTATTTTCAAGCGTAAATGGAAGTGAATGTCTCAAAGTGCACAGGATTTTTTCAAAAGTTCCAGCATCCAATTTTCACAGCTATATACGATACATGCTGATCTTTGAAGCACCACTGAGGAAATAAAAATAACACCCATGATATTTGCCCTCCTCCCTAGTAAGACAAAATAAACGTACACTAGATTACTTAATATTATAAAAAATGAGCGCTCAAAATGGAACCCAAATGAAATAAACATGGACTCTGAGGTAGCCACTATCAAAGGAATATAGGCATTTCCTTCTGTCAAAGTGCCAGGGTGCTTCGTCCATTTTTGTCAAAGTCACTGGTGAAAGGGTCAGGAAGTCTGCCTCACTGAAGCCTACAAAATGAATCAGGAAGTCCGGCAATCAATTAAAATGTGTGCAGCACTTGCCTTCCTGCCGCTTGAGTACGTGGACGAGAGGTGAATCTTCATTCATAGTAACGCCCCCGAAGGCCGAGCGTTGACGGTGGTTTTCTAATATTTTATAGATCATTGACTACAGAATTCACTAAGACCTATGGGAACTGAAGACACAGAACAAACAATTCTGTGGAAGGGAGGAAACACGAAATCAATCATGTTCTGGGAAGACCTCACCCTCGAAAAAAGACTTAATAAAAGGACTTGAAGCTGAGAAATCAGATTTAAAAAATTATGAGGATGGTGTTGAACCTAGAGGGTTTAAAATGAAGAAAAATTACTACCTACTTGATACCAGAATGAAACGAAACACAAACAGGAGGAAACAAGAGAGATAGGTGCATTTCTGAGCAACTTCCTTCATCTTTAAGATGGGTTAAACAGAAAACGAATACTTGCTTGTTAAATTACTCTTGTATATATGTATAAGAGGTGAATCCAGAAATGCGTATTTATCACTTTGTAGCATGCTTTCATGATGGACATTCAGTGTTAGATTTTAATCTTCGAACTTTGGACCAGATAATTTAAAACCTTTGTTCTGCCATATTGTTGGGATTTTTGTGTCCTTAGTTGGACGTTCATGAGAGCATTTTGATTCAAGATAGTCTACCTTGTCCCTAAGCTAATTCCAGCCGTTCACAGGGTAATTTTATAAGGTATGTAGTGGACTGAGTGGTGTATTCTTGGAATACATGGTAAGATAGAGTATTCTTTTTAATGCTCGTTGCTTGTTCATTTCTTCCTCTTTATCAAACACCAACAGTGATCTTCTATTTTCTCTTTGATGGTCATGTCTCTTATGTCATTGTGAGTCTGTTCTAGATATATATCTTCCATGACCCACCTAGCGTCATCTAGCAGCGAATCTCTGAAGCTCCTCAATTCTTCCTGGTGCAAGAGGACTTCCTTTTCCATCTGGCCACCAGATCTCGTTGCCATCGCCAGCTATTATCTCTGTGATCAAGAGAACTTCGTCTACTCTTTCACCCACCAGGCTGTGCTAGTATCGCCTGCTATCAACTCTTTGAAGACCATTTCCTCAAGAGAATTTAAGTTTACAATATTGGTCATGCTTATATGTTCTCCTTTTGTCTCCTACCCCCACTCATTTCCCCTCCTTGGACCCTCCGCGCTTCGCTGAGTGGGTCTCACTTGTAAGTCGGCAGTTGACTCGGTCAGTCAAGGCTCAACTAGAGCCAGTCTCCTCAAACCAAGAGGCACTCTCTACGTTCTACGCCATGTTGGCACATTAAGTATTCGTCAAAGGGAACTTCACCTTCGACATGCAACCAAGATAAGTACAGACTTAAGGTTTTAACCTCATCTTCATCAGTTTTATTATCTACATGCTTTTATTGATTATTTTATAGACAGCGTGAGATTACTTATTTGGGGCGGTAATCATTCTTCGCGGGATTTGCCATGTTGAGCTTTTGTCTGTCTAAACCAACCTTAGTAGAAAGTAGCTTTTCTTAAGCTATTTAAATGAGAAATCTTCTCACCACGTGGGATATTAGCTAATACCCGCTGTCTATAAATCACCAAGCTAGTTCCTCCGCTGGATTAACTTTGGCTCCATTCTTCTATTAAGATCGTTCTGGAACCTTCCAGATCCTGTACTTTATCTACAAGTCCTGCCGTCGTGTATTTTTCACTCACTTGTGAGAATACTATTTAAAATTGAAGAATCTCACTTCTGAATTAAAGCTCAATAGCGAATTTTCTTCCACCGTTGGAATGTTCTATGGCGCATTTAATTGTAATCCACAACTTTCTCAAGTAATAGACTTTCGCCTATCTAGTGCAACCAGTCCTTTTTCATCATTGCAATAACTTTCTTTGCCATAAACTTTCGTGTTACTACAGTGAATTTTTCATCTATTCAAAAGACTATAGTGATAACTAGTGCTTGTTCAACTTTTCTACCGCGTCGCGATCGTCCGTTTACATTAAATAAGGCCATGAACATTGATCCTAAATCCCAATTGATCTTTCCTCAACCTTCTACTAACAAACCATATTAATAAAATTGTAACTCGAGATCATTTTCTATGAGGTGTCACTCTTCGAAGTGCCCTTCCATTTTGCTTGTTTATCATTAATTAATTTCTGCATAACTACGTGTTTTATACACGGTTCAAGCTTACATTGTTTCTACCCTATAATCAGGGAAAACAATTCTCTCAACTCATGAGTGAGTTATTTCTAGGTCTCACGAAAGGGAAACTGCCCCATTTGGCTCGTGATTCCTACTTAAACATAGGAGGTCGAGAACCTTCCTTTTGACTTTCTCATCAGGTTTCACAGTAAGTGACCTGCCCCTATTTGTATAATAACCAACAGTAATTCTGTATAAATATAAGAAGTTATAGGAACTTCTCCTTTATTCTACCAGCTTTCTTTTTTGTTATTTTCGAAGTTGTAACTTTTTCTAAAATAGTTACCTGGAAATTTCTTAAAGTACACTCCTTGTACTCAATTTAATGTTTAAACTTTAATCACTTCATTTGTCTTTTTTAAATCTTACAAAGATTTTAGTACATATATAAGGTTTGAAACCTAAAGAATTGTTAATTGCCTGGAGCAAACTTGAAATGTTAGGAGGTCTGCGACCCCAAATTGTTACTAAAAATTGAAACTATATACTTGTCAAATTTATTAGACTCTTTTGCCTTGTTAAATAAATTAAATATTTGTTTTTGGATTTATCATTTCTCTAATACAACGGTTAGGCAAGATCCTGTCCTCCTTGGCTCTCCCTACTCAATGCCATTAAATCTATTGATAGGGCTTTCACCACTCGTTGCATTTGAGCAAGAACTCTTAGTGGTAATCTCGTTAAAGTTTCTCTTAGCTTTAATAGCTAATTCTAACTGGCCAGTGAGGCAAGTATAGCTCGCTACTCCAGCTACCTGCTTGTGGAGATCCTCTCCGAAAACGTTTGGTTGGTTTTCCAAAAGATAATTGTTTCTCTTTGTCTAAACTTTTAGCCGGCTCCTTGCTGAGTAAAGGCTTAGCCATTTCCAAAGGCAACCATTGGTTCACTTACCAAAATTACTCCCCAAGGTATAATTTTTTATTACTATCCTTCCTGGAAGCACTTGGTCGCTTTTTCAGGAACTCTATAACTTTGAAAACTGGAAATACCAAACTTGATTCAAATTATTGGCATTCTTCGAATTACTTTGCAAAAACGAATTTCTTTGAACAGACATACAATAAATCTGTTACTCTCAGTCTTGCCAGACCATCACCCTTCCCCATAGTAGGCATATGCATGCTTGAGAGGGAATACGCTAAATCCTTTCTCTGGCAAACCGCCCAAGTCCTAGCTGCGGTTCCGGTCAGCTTCGACCAGGTCCTTACCCACTTTAGGTATCAGAGAGCGGATTTGCGGTGGCAACCGCCTCTAAGTGCATTTAAAGTTAAATTCATAACTTTTGTGGGACTCTCCTCCTATTTTTCTATCCTTTTTCTCCAGTCCGAAACCTACCTCCTTTTCTTAATCATCTTCCCTTGGTGGTTAGGTTATTCCTCAGCCAATAATCTACCCACTGAGCGCGACCCCAGAGATGAGAATACTATCCTGGAAGGCTCCAATGACGGGTACAATACAGCAATTGCCGATGTATAAAATAAACTTCATATCCAAGACTCTGCTGCATAAATAAGTTTTACTATTGTACCTCTGTAACAAATTTGGAAACTTTAGGATGACATGATTTAAATGCATGATAAAGCCGAGATCACGAATTGGTGATGGTTGCGGTAGCGGTTGTTTTTAGGGTGGAATACTGTGGTTCATGAAGTGGGTGGTGATGGTGGTGGTAGTGGTAGTGGTTGTTTTGGATACAACATGTTTCAAATGGATAATAATTGCCGAGGTGGTTGTTGCTTTAAGGGGGTGGAACACTGATGTTCACAACATGGTGCAATGTTTTCTCTTTTTATAAAAATGAACTGTTACGGACTCCGCGTACTCCTGGGCATAAAAATTGTGCATATTAACTGGTATCATTATACTATGCATTTTCTGGGTTTATGGTACAGGTACAGCTATGATTCTTGTAACATGTAAAAAGCGATATATTCTGAGCTGATTATGGCCATGAAATGCTACTTTGCTTTTATAGTGTAATGAGTACGAATTTCGACATAGAAATATTCAGTATGTAGCCTACAAGTTGTCCGGACTTGTAGGCCGTGCTCCACATCTTGCCTGGACCATGGTCTTCAAGCCCGGACAACTTGTAGGCTATAGTTAAATCATATTAATGTTATTAATATAGGATAAGTTTGTGAGTTTCTACGAAGCACATCGCTCATTAAATACAGCAACGTCGCTATCTCAAAGAATCGGTATTTATTTTCTTATGTAGATACGGTTCAATCTATTTTCGTACATACTTTTAACTGTAAGGCATCACATCTATTGGTTTCTTTGCCCAAAATATCAACTGCGTATTTAAAAACCATTCTTATTGGAATGAGACAGATATCAAATATTTATGCTCATTTCCTGTGAAATGGTGATTTTTGGGAGTTGGCGCTGTCTTATTTAATGAGCGATATGTAGCCTAGTCATATGCTAGGTGTGGAAGATATCCGTGCAACAAAGGTTCCGCCGAGCGGGATATAGTCTCCGATTCCAGATTCAGTTCTCATGAGCTCTACTGTAGCTAGAACTGACATGACTATTTTGGATCTTCATTTATAACTAGGGCTCGGATTTTTAGGTGCTAAAAATCGGGAAAATATTTATTTTTTATGTAATAAAAATACCTGAAATATGTGGCAAAAAAGTAAAAATATTTAATTATAATTTAGTTTTTTAATATGAATATAAAGAATATGCAGTACTCACGAATGCTATTTATTCTATGTCTCACTGAGTGCTGAAGCATTGCAATACACAACGAGATACATATTCAGGTAGTCCATCACAAATGACCGACGGTTATCGCGAAATACTTATTCTGAAGGCGCGCAACTGCGGCAATATGTTTCTTTCGTTTGAGGTGTTCTGTAACTTGAGATCGCTGTTCAGCCATGATTACTTTCCCACATGGTTGGCAGAACAGAACGCCCCCATCAAAAGCAAAATTATCTTTAAATTCTGCAACAGACGATAACTTGTAGTTGTTTTTACTTTAGGCATCGTAGAACTGCCTTACACTTCACAGTGCCAGAAATGAACTGAGTGTGAGTGACACTGCTTCCAGGTAGTTGGGGGAGGGGGAGGTCTAGCTCGTGTTGAAATATGGCTATGGACAAGGAAATTGCCGGCTTCCACAGTGAGTGGCAAGGGGGCGACAAGTTAAGAATAACAGAGATGCAAGCTGACATATGCTCTGCATGAAGATTAGATAGCTCACAGGTTCTTCCCCGTTGAAGTAACACTGAACAAAAATGCGATAAACTGAAAGACCTAGCATACTGATTTTAAAAAAAATGTAAATATTATATATTTTTATGTGCTAATAAGTGAAAAGCAGGAATTTATGTATTTATAGAAAAAATGCTTAAAATATGTATTTACATAAAAATATGCATTTACCTTTTTCATTGAAAAAAGAAAAAAAAAGAAAAAAAAAGCGCTTATCACGTAATGCATTCATAACTGTTCCCGGGCGAAGGCGGGTCGGGTTGCTAGTTATAATATAAATTAAGGACTCAATTTGAGTACGAACACTTTCAAAGTTTAAAAGTCCCTTTCGGGACACCGCGCCGCGCCGGAAGGCGGATGTAGATTTCACTGGGCAATGATATATATTTCGAATTCACTAAATTTGCCAATTGTTGTATAGGCCTACTGTACCTACAAATGTTCCACATGTTTAGCATGCGTATAATTCCGAAAACACTTTGCTCATCCTTGGCGTAAGGACAGATCATATCAAACATCCTTTCAGACAAAAGTTTTAGGTAATTGTTGAAGGACTGTCGATCATTTTAAACGCTTTTGATATTGTGCGCATTAAGTGAGGTACGATTGGTTTACTCAAAACTCCATTTTTCCCACCCCTTTGGTCAATGATTAGTGCTATCTAAGATCTTTACTGAGATTAGTTTTTAGCCCATAACCGAAGAATAGTATGAACTTTGAATGGATTCGATTTTTCACATACGAAATGAATCAAACAGATATTTTACGTTTTCGAAAAGGCCTCCCATCCCCCCCCCCCTACTTTTACCTCCTTGGTACGAATTTTCCCATTAAGGAAAGAGACAGAAATATTGATTGGTTATGTTTTATGTATACATTTGAAAGTGATGGTACAAAATGGCGGTAGTAATCGTGTGATATATAATTATATATATTGAACCCTTGCAAAGAAGCATATGAGACTCAGATTCGGGGGGTAACAGGTCATATTCGTAAGTTGCTGTCAGGGCGCTTCATTAACTTGCAGGGTAACATATAACAAAATAACATGCAGGAAAGAGTGAAGCCAGGGTTAAAAACAACTGAATTTAATAACAAATCACCATATTTACACATAAACAATTAACAACAAAAACTCCCATCTGACTCCCGCTTAATAAAAATTCCAAAAAAAACTTAGGCGATATCTCTGGAGAGATTAATTACCTGGACCAAGTGTCCTTAAATAAAACGATACAAAAGTGACCATATAAGTGCGTATGCCGTTCTACATGCACCACGATGTATACTTTGAATGCGTGATTCGTTATCATCCAGAATGACCCTCCAAACAACGAATCCGCATTTCCTAGAGCTAGACCGACACAAGGGAACACAACTACAATACATTAAATTAAACCGACACTTCCTAAATCTACTATAAACAAACACAAAATTTCCGCGTGAAATTGGACTTGAATTGCCGTAGCAACATTTACTGCCTAAAATCTTAGGACTTCTCACACAAATCAACACAAGTACATTAACACGTGACCAATAGAAAAATACTCAAATGACCGCTGTCAAAATTTACAAATACTCTACCACTACACCACACGGGTGTGACAAACAAAATTACATGAAATCGAGTCATCAACAAAGCAATAGGCAAACAGCCAACATTTACGTTAATCACAATATTCTTATCCATACAAGGTACAACAATCCGTTACACACATGGCGAACTCCCCAATTAATTATGGCTTAACAATTAGCCATCACAATGAACAGGTTTGCTGCATGAAAGCTTACAGGGTTCAGTCGGACAAATAGGACTGCCTATCAAAATAAGTCACAGGCAAAACGGGCGGTTTGTGGAACTCTGCATGTCTGTCAACCCACGTGTCAATAACCTCGACCTCCCAGAACATGGGGTCGAACCTCGAAGAAATGTGCCCCAAAGCACAATAATACGTGTGTGTCAGAAAAACATATGGACAAGAATCAGCAGTCTCCCAAGAGCACTCTGTCTTTCCATCTAAAAATACAACAGCAGCAAAAATATATATAAGGGCGGTAGGACAACTACCCCCTCCTCACGTAGAATCAACACACACTAGACACATCAACACACACTTAATCACACGTATGGGTTGTGACAGACCCTGAAATAAAAGACACAAATAATATCCACATGCTGGCGCCATCGTTCTATGCCGTGACTAGTCACCTGAAAAGGACTCAAGAAAAATCTATCAAATTAGAACGAAGGTGTTCTACAATTACTTTTAAGTTGGTGCACTCGGCTACCCTAACATGAATAATAACCTGTTCAGCAAAATGTTTTACAATCAATTCCTCCCATTCCTATCTCAAATATTAACGTTAATAAAGCACCATTTATCGAATGTAACGGGTTCCGCAATCGCAAGGATAAAAATCACGCACGCACGCCGCGTACATTACACATGACTCAAGAAAAAAAAATCAAAATATCAACAAACACTTTGGCCACGCGCCAACGGACATTTAAACATATAGTGTCGGTACAAGAAAAACAGCTATAAAACAAGAAAGAAAAACATGACTATATACACAGTTCCCCGGCCAAATCTAACTACATAATTGAAATAATCCAATTTTAGTACATCACCGCTTCTGCATGTAGGACTCAGGACATCCTCCTCAACCCATTGCCCTATGGACAATTTAGCACTCCATAGTAGTCGTCTGCGTTGATTTCTTGAAGCTCATCCCAACTTCAAACCACGTGCTGATCATCTTGGTCTCGACTCCTTGGCAGAAAAGTTCAATGTTAAATATTTGCCTATCTATAATCGCTTGCAGGCTACTCAGTTCACCCACAATTGTCCTACTGCGATTAATAGCGAAGACTGGCCCTAATTATATCGCACATACGCACTATAAAAACACACATACAATACACACAATTGATACATAAAATATACATCTCGAGTCCGCGCCACTGGCTCGTTAACAAGTTCAAAATCCTGGCTGCACCAGCAGTCGCTATCTCGTCCGGTATTTCCGTCCCGTCTTGGACTTCGGTTCTGGTAAGCGCTAATTAGGGTGATACGATACTTCCCCCTTAAAGTTGAACTCGTCGTCTTTAAAAGAATGTTACAGTTTATCACGCGCTGGCGTGAAATATTTAGATCACACAATTTAGTTGATTTTAGAACAAAATGTATTATAGCTTTTAAAATTCGATATTGCAAACGCTGCGACTTTAGCTTCCCAGAGCTCAGAAAATAAATTAGCTTCACTGATTTTAGAGCGTAAAAATCACATTTTAAACTGGCGTGGAGTATGCCTCTGAAGGCTCCACAAGAATAGGCTTAGATTGGCGTCAGGCCAAACTATTTATGAGAAACTGACAAGGGCGGAGGAGTGGGGCAGAGTCGGATAAAAACTTCCAGAGTTTTTGTCTCACAAAGATGGGGCTCGTGTCATTCTTCTCCAAATAAATCCAACGTCTCAAATTACTCGAGCGGAGATTAATCCGTTCGGCGGTTCCTTAGATACACACTTCCGCGCGCTTTTTACTACTGACGCCGTCCACCTCGTGGTCACAGCTTGGTCTCTTGCGATTGGCTGATTCAATCGTAAGTTCGTTGAGAGGACCTCGTGATTCTTCCTTTATGTCTCCAATTTTGGTACAGTAGTTGCACAATTTGGCCTTGAACTCGACTAATTCCGGCCGTCCCCCAGGAATAGCTACCAACTCAGCTTCTGTTGCAATCATTACGAAATGCTGGCCTCCCTAATATCCAAGTCGACTTCCTTATGTGCTGCCTAGGCCGTAGTAATAATAATAATAAATATGAATACTTATTTATCGAAGATCAATAAGGGTTCAATATATATATATATATATATATATATATATATATATATATATATATATATATATATACCAGTGTATATAAATAAATAACCCCTGGCACTACAGCCCGTGAAGGGCCTAGGCCTACAAAGCGACTGCTGCCCAGCTATTTGGCCTGCAGATATTGGGGTGACGCGTGATCAGCGCATCTAGTCCCCTCGGCCGTTAATATTGGTTTTCGTGATCGGGGCGCTGCCTCAATGTCAGACAGCTACTCAATTGTCCTCACGAGGCTGAGTGCACCCCGTTCCAGCCCTCACGTCAGTTTCTAAAATCCCTGACGGAGCCGGGAATCGAACCCATGGCCTCCGGACGACAGGCAGGTGCGCTACCCCAACACCACGGGGCCGGCTATATATATGAAGTATATATACACGAGGAGCATTCCATAAGTAATGGCAACTGTGCTACATCTTTCGGTAATGCTTAAGCATGGAAAATCCACGATGTGCATTGAACCGTCAAGGCCGTGTGATGTCTCAATGCCAACAGAAAATAGGGTTCGAGTACAGGAGTTAACGGTAAATGTACAAATGAAAACCACACATCGGAACTCCGTAAATTTGTTTTGCACTGGTACAAATGGAACACAAATCAATCAATTAACTTCCAGAGCACCGTTTCCAAGCTTTGGAACACTGTTCAATAACAGACACTGACATGCCAGTTTGGGCAGACAAGGGGCGCCCACTTCGCTGCGAGTCTGCAGCAGCTGCGCGTCCATGTCGGAAAGCCTCCACCTAATGTGCAACTGTTTGGTTAGGGCCAGGACGTTGATGCCGTAAAAAAGTAAAAAAAAAATGCACCTAAAATTTTCAAAAATGACTGTAATAAATGACCTAAAAATTCAAAAAAACGCACTATAAACTGGAGAAAATGATCTTATAATAATGAACTCACCAATATTTCAAAAATTACAACTTAAGCTCAAACTGAAAAGTCAATCAAAATAGATTTCTAGCACTTAACAGAAGGTTTATGTTCACTTTAGTCCGAGTTGCACTGCACAGCGAATGTCATTCTGATGTTGTCAAATGTAAATGATCTGTGGTTATCAACCAACAAGTTTTTATATCTCGAAAAGCTGCGTTCAACATCAACTGAAGTGATCGGAGCGTACTTGAAGTAAGGAAGGTCGTTTGCTGCTAAATCCTCCTCAATCCCATCCATGCAGTAGTTTTCACCACAAAGAATGTCAGATTCTGCAGAATGTTTTATACCCGGTGTTTTTATCCAGCACTTTTTTCAGTTTTGATGCAATACCCGCAGCAATTTCGCCACGATTGTTGCTAAGACTAGTTTCCACCCGGTTGATTAAGGAAATGGAATCAATATTTCAATATTTTAAATTATCTTGTATCAGCTACTAGCTTCTTCTTAACTCTGAGAGACGTTACTCCCTCATACACACATCAAAAAAAGTTTTGCATCACCTCGGTTCCCAGATCTCCGGCATATAGACGTTGACTGTGTATATTGTATCCAAGATACAGTCCCTTTGACTGTTCATAGATGTCACTAAAACTGCTCAAAGATGTAAACAACCATGCATGAGCAGGGCCTATTAGACGGAGGGGGTACGACAGCCGATCAGTTCCAGTCATTCCACCAGGACGAAGGTACGCTGCTCATGTTGTCTGTAGTTCTACCATGCCTAGAAGGTCAATACCGCAGTTCGATCGCGTCCGCATTGTTACTTTGTGTCAAGAAGGGCTCTCAACAAGGGAAGTTTCCAGGCGTCTCAGAGTGAACCAAAGCGATGTTGTTCGGACATGGAGGAGGTACAGAGATACAGGAACTGTCGATGACAGGCCTCGCTCAGGCCGCCCAAGGGCTACTACTGTAGTGGATGACCGCTACTTACGGATTGCCGCTCGGAGGAACCCTGACAGCAATGCCACCATGTTGAATAATGCGTTTCGTTCAGCCACAGGACGTCGTGTTTCAACTCAAACTGTGCGCAATAGGCTGCATGATGCGCAACTTCACTCCCGACGTCCATGGCGAGGTCCAGCTTTGCAACCCCGACACCATGCAGCGCGGTACAGATGGGCCCAACAACATGCTGAATGGACCCCACGGAATTGGCATCACGTTCTCTTCACCGATGAGTGTCGCATATGCCTTCAACCAGACAATCGTCGGAGACGTGTTTGGAGGCACCCTGGTCAGGCTGAACGTCTTAGACACACTGTCCAGCGAGTGCAGCAAGGTGGTGGTTCCCTGATGTTTTGGGGTGGCATTATGTGGGGCCGACGTACGCCACTGGTGGTCATGGAAGGCTCCGAAACGGCTTTACGATACCTGAATTACATCCTCCGACCCATAGTGCAACCATATCGGCAGAATATTGGAGAGGCATTTGTCTTCATGGACGACAATTCTCGACCTCATCGTGCACATCTTGTGAATGCGTTCCTTCAAGATAACAACATCGCTCGACTACAGTGGCCATCATGTTCGCCAGACATGAACCCTATCGAACATGCCTGGGATATGTTGAAAAGGGCTGTTTATGGACGTCTTGACCCACCAACCACTCAGAGATTTACGCCGAATTGTCGTTGAGGAGTGGGACAATTTGGACCAACAGTGTCTTGATGAACTTGTGGATAGTATGCCACGGCGAATACAGGCATGCATCAATGCAAGAGGACGTGCTACTGGGTATTAGAGGTAGTGGTGTGTACTGCAATCTGGACCACAAATGCTGAAAGTCTAGCTGTATGATGGTACAACATGCAATGTGTGGGTCTCATGAGCAATAAAACGAGCTGAAATGTTGTTTGTGTTGATCTCTATTCCCTTTGTATTTAACGGTTCCGGAACTCTTGGAACCGAGGTGATGCAAAACTTTTTTTGATGTGTGTATAAAGCTGTGACATAACTAAATTGGAAAAAAGTGACCTCAAAAGGCCGATTTCTCTAAATAAGACCAAAAAATCTACCAAACTTAAGAAAATGCTCTTAAAATGGAGAAATAGCAAGAAAAATGCTAAAAGATGCAAAATAAAAATAACATTTGAAGACGGGGTGGCCCGTCCGGAGTTTCTATGTACTTCAGCATTGTTTTAGAGAGCTCAGTAAAAAGATGACATGTCATCAACATCCGGGCCCTAGTCATCACTAATCACCAACAGCGTCACAGAATGCTGCATGGCACTGCGTAGCATTTCTGCCACCGAGAAAAGCAATTTTCACGAATGATCACTGTTCCAATCTGCTTACTTTTTAGAACCTAAAGTTCTAGCTTCTCCATTGTTTGTCCCTCTTCTAAGAGTAATTAGAAAACTTTCTATTAATTTGAAAACTTTCTATTGATGGGACGGGAGACAGTGTACAGTGACATGGCGAAGGTAAGAGGATTTGAGCTCAACTCAGCAACTTGCTAGACTAATAAGCTTACGTCATGTTAAGATTTTGCATTATTACACGATGGATTTGGACGTCTACTATAGGCTAGAGAATAAAAGCACAGATTAGTTCAAGTCTCTTATGATGGCCAATACACAGTAGCTGAAGTGACGGAGAATACTCGATCGTGTTCATGCGAGTGGCTTGTCTTGATTTGAGCTCCCATTCTCAAAGAATGATGATGTTTGAGTATTCAGTCCTCGACCCTTCCTTCCATAACTAACTTTGCTATTCCTGGGTGCTTTAGTATGTGTCCTACCAACCTATGTCTTCTCTTCATTAGCAGTCGCCAGAAAAATCTCTCCTCTCCCAATCATCTTAATATATCTTCATTTGTTACCCGATCTACCCATCTGATCATCATTCTTCTTTAACACCACATTTCAAACGCTTCAATTCTCCTCTTTTCTGCTGCTCTAACAGTCCAAGTTTCACTTCCATAGAGTGCCACGCTCCAGACAAAGGCTTTCAAAAATGATTTCCTAATACCTAAATCTATATTCGATGTCAGCAGATTCCTTTTCTGTAGAAATGCTTTCCTTGCCTGTGCTAACCTACTTTTTATATCCTCTTTGCTTCGTCCATCACTGGTTATTTTGCTTCCTAAGTAACAGAAGTCTCCTACTTCCCTTAGCTTTTCACCTGCTAATTTGACGTCCATAGGATTTTCTGATTTATTTCGGCTGGATTCCAATATTTTTGTTTTTTACATTATCATGAATTCTCTCTTCAGGACAGAATCAATACCATTTAAAAAATCATTCAACTCCTCTTGTGTGTCAGCTAAGATGACGATGTCATCAGCAAATCTCAGAGATGAAATTATTTCTCCTTGAATCTGTACTCCTACTTTAAATTGTTGTCCAATATCCTTCATTGCTTGTTCAATGTATAGATTGAAGAGTATTGGTGATAAGTTACAGCCTTGCCCTACACTTTTCTGAATACCAGCTTCTCTCACATGTCCTTCGGCTCGAATGACTGCTGTCTGGTTTCTGTATGGATTGTAGAACACCCTCCTATCCCTGTACTTTATTCAAACGTTTTAAAAATGTCAAACAACTTACTCCAATCAACGTTGTCGAAAGCCTCTTCTACATCTACAAATGCTATGAACGTTCTATTATCCTTCCTTATTCTAGCTTCCAAAATCAGCTGAAGGCTTAGTACAGCTTCCCTTGTACCTACGTTTCTCCTGAACCGAAACAGGTCTCAAAGAATGCACATCAACATTTTACATTTTACAAGCAGGATTCGCCCAGGAACAGTTATGAATGCATTACGTGATAAGCGGTTTTTTTCGATGTCAATGAACTACGACCTATATCCGTTTTACGTCTCGGCATGATGAGTTAAAATCACTGACTGGACTATTCATTATATTATCATGAAGATGCATGTGCAACGAATTCTTGTCAGACGTAATTTAAGTATGGTGAGGTGCATGAAACACAAATTCCCCTTCCGTCCAATGTTAACTTGACTGTGTATTTTGCGGAACGAAAAGTTCTTAGGTGAAATGAAGAAAAGCCGAGTTGCACTTCCAGGGAAACTCCAAACACAACCACTCTTCTCTGAAGTCTTAACTCAACACGACTCGACAGTTTATTTCTGGCTGTATCTGGGGTAATAGGCTCGCCCACTAGCTAGGCTGTAACTGGGGTGATAAGACTCGCCCATAGCTAGCTCATAAACTGTCGCCTCAGTAACTGAATGGAGATAGTTGGAAGAAATGAAAACGTGAAAACACTTATAGTTGGCGATGTATTGAAGATTAGAGATATGTTCTCTCGGACGTTTTTGTAGAACTTTTCATGCTGAACAATTCTTACACTCTTAGTATGTGAGTAATTTCCATGGAAAATATGCTTCTGCTTCCAGCCAGCATCAGTTCTCAGGCGTGTACCGTCCACCCACTGAGCAGTTGCATATTTTTGATCTGAGACTAAAAGGTATCAACTCTACAATGATAAAGCACAACTCTATTCTAAAGACTTTAATTCAGCTCTAAATCATGGCTTCAGACACATAAAAACACAATCCCAACAATATCATACAAAACAAAGCAAAATTACTCCTACAATCCACTAATTATTCACACTTTATCCTTGCAAATCCGGATGATTATTCATACATTTACCCTGAGATTGACATCAAAATTCATCTCAAGTGCTCTGAGGCACATGTAAATTACACAAAAACTGTACTTATACTCTTATGTTACCTGTCGTGACCTCTTTCATTTCACAAGCTTAATTGTTTACTCTCAACACATCTTAATTTACATTATGTGTACCTTTGTGTTTTGTATCTCTTTTCCCACCAAAATGCTTTACCATGCATTAGCCAATTTATGGGTTACACAAATTTACTTGCAACTCCACAATTCTATGTAATTATATCCGTTCTGGAGTTCTACAGTCCCCTTTTCTACAGTTCCACTGTATGCCGTTGTGATTTCAACTTCAAAAATTCCGTTACCGCTGTGTCGGATGGTATATTATGCTACCCTTGCGTGGGCGTAGCCTAAGGCATCTGGTACGGACCTCCCGAGCTAAGTAACACTGTCAGTAAAACAATGTAACTTCCAACAACTCATAAGTTTGCCAAGTATTACGTTATAAGAACGATCCTTAATTAACAATGTGTTTCAAACCACACAAATTCATTATACAGTACAACAATGACTCTTTTCATTACAACAGGGTTTCAAAGTCTGTCCCTTCTAAATGTCAACCTTCAATGGTCGTTTAAAAATCTTCCCCTCGGAGCGACTTGTATACAATGGGACTCAGTCAGGCGGTCACAACACGTGCGCTGTCCCTTCCTCTCCTTCTTGCTTTTATCCCCAAGCAGTAACAAGATTTTAAATACAATAGTGCCGTCTCAATGACCCACATATCCCATATGATTTCAACTAAATGGTATGCAAGTTAGGTTATGGTCGTGTTTAAATATTTATTCCTAACCTTAGGATATTAATAACTGGCCTCAATAGGTCCATTTCATTATATGAAGGAGCTAGATTCATCAAACACTGGTCGAACTGGCTAGCCGGTATCTTATTAAATGCTACGGTCAGGCACAACCTGCCGCCAATTAAATTCGCTTCCCATAAGCTGAATTATACAATAACTAGTTCTCGGTCGACATCAGGTATCATGCAGAGGTTTCCATCGTTATCCTCTCATACACCACAGGATTCGAACCCGGAACATTCCATATCCATCCTCCGAGTTAGGGTACATCACTAAATACACTCTGGCAAATAATAAATATCTCTGTACGCCCTAGGCTATACGAGATTTCACACGTCGAATAGATTACCTGGCTTCCCTGACCATGTGCTATGATCTCGTCCTTTAATTAGTAAGATAAATCTATCAATTACTCTACAAGCTTATTCACAAGCTGCAAATTCAATTCACTATTAAACTCTTCCATTCCCTAGATTCTTGCATATTTTATTCCCATTATCACAATATACTCTGATATTAAATTGCTTTTCTTAGCCCTTCATGTATAATATTACTGCTTGGATAGACAAATATTCCAATTAACATATATATTTTGCTTACAACCATTTTCCCTGATGTGTATTCGTTTTTTCCCTTTTATTATTATTATTATTATTATTACTTAAGCCTCCGTGGCTTAGGCGGCAGCACGCCAGCCTCTCACCGCTGGGTCCGTGGTTCAAATCCCGGTCACTCCATGTGAGATCTGTGCTGGACAGAACGGAGGCAGACAGGTTTTTCTCCGGAAACTCCGGTTTTCCCTGTCAAAATTTCATTCCAGCAACACTCTCCACTATCATTTCATTTCATCTGTCATTCATTTAATCATTGCCCCAGAGGAGTGCGTCAGGTCTCGGCAGCTGGCACAGTTCATATCCTCGCCGCTAGATGGGGGCTTCATTCATTCCATTCCTGACCCGGTCGGAGACTGGAAGCAGGCTGTGGATTTTCATTTTCATTATTATTACTGACATGAATTACAATAACCCGATACAACGTAACCATTTTAATAACCGAACATCCGTGTTCGTTACGTTAAGCTTTTATCTAACTGAATTGCCATTTTACAATAGTGGTAACGATTTATCCACTCAATGATGTACCAAAAACATCTCAACTTTACTAAAATCAACACAACAATACTACCTTGAGGTTCTCCCTCCTAAAGTTGACTCTTATTGGCCTATTTTATAATTTCGAAATCACACCACTCATAGTGGACTATAACTGCTACAAAATCATGGTTTTTGGGTACTTACATCGGCTAGTCTGGTGGCTCCAACCACGCATTTCTTCCAGTAATGCCTGCCATCTTTTGCTATTAGCAAGGCATTCTGATGCTTATAACACACATTTTTAACAACTTTTGCCTTACAAGACACACGGCACTTTTCCTTTCCATATTGAAGCTATTGCTTCCTTATACGCACAACACTTTATAGCACTTGTTACAATATTAATTTTAAAGATATTTAACAGATCATCACTACACTCACACGCTCATTATTTACATTTCTTACTGGTTGACTTCCCCTGGCAAGATATCAGAAATGCAGGCGTTGAAGAACTCCTCCTCGCTACTATCCACATCCTGATTGAAAGTCTCGATTATCTGCCTAAGGATTCCTATCGATTCACCCAACTGTCTATCAATCTCTATCCTTCGATGAACTTCCTGCTATCGCATAAATATGCTTGCATATCGGCCTGAGCGTTAATTATATTGGTATTCTTATGAAATTTCACCAATCGCATAATAAAGTTTATCTCTGCGCAGTCCGGCATCCTAAGATATGTATAACCACTAGTTTACATACCGCGCTCAACCATTTTACATTGTACTTGTACAAATTATCACTCTCGATTGTCCTACCTTGTATATTACACTGTACATTTCCTACGTGCACAATAACAATCGCTCGTAACGCCGACTATACAAATATGGCACGACTGTCCTTAATAAATGGTATTAATAAATGTCTTACTGCACGGCTCTTCATGTTGAAGTCCAAGCATCTCTTCTCGCCTTCGGTAATGCGCACATCGCACTAGACTGCGGTTCAACTGATTACACTACTCGTTATTAACTCGTGACTTAATGCATGATTATATGTTGCTGCACTTAGAATGTTCAAGTCCGCGCCTTTCTTCTCTGAGCTAGGGTGACGTGCTCTCCACTCTCAAGTATGGTTTGACTGACCCCCTCTGTCATGGGTCCACCCCTTATATCCGTTTGGAGAGAAAAAGTAGACCGAGAATTCCCCTGCAGTGACATCTTCTCTCACAGTATGATTCTGGTCTTTAATTAACGTTTATATGGTTCCTTTTTCCTCGCTGGTCACAGATCTGCATGCGTGCTCGAGGATCGATCGGCCAATTAATTAATATTAATTTCCTTTGCCATGGCGTGCCCAAGCGGCGTCATCTAAAAACCCCCGAAAGCATGGTTATATCTTTCCGTTAACCTCCAATTACAGTGTTACTGCGCGCTCCATTAAATCTGCCTCGATTTCAATGTTTAATGGCTTGATAATTAGCCTCCCGCCCAAACATTCACATATGTGCAAACCTCATGTCACTGCGTTGCTCCAATCACGAGTAATCATTAAATTACGCTGGTATCTCCTCACACCACCAGCCTGTCCATTCTGAAACGGGGAATAACTTGACAATAAATTAGCCTCCTGACCTGCTCCAGGCGACTTAAGTAGGTCACATAGAGTGACACGGCTCCAAGAATCTCCGCCCCTTTTCCAGAGTCATTAGACAAACGTCAAGCGCTCCAACTTCTGTGCTCAAGTCCAGAATAGTATGCCTCATACAGCCCAATAATGCCGTATTCTACTAATATTCCCTGCATTATATTAATAAATAATGTCAGCATTAGTTCATATCACAACAGTGATTTAATATGTATTTTCTCTAGGGGTTTTTATAACTTAAACTCCCTCAAAAGATCTCGTGTTCGTTCCTTGGTGGAACCTCTATTCTGAGCTCAACTATCTCTGAGATCGCGACACCAGTCAGCCTAACCCCGTTGGGTTCAGTATATAGATATTTTTAACGGTTTGCCCAGCAGAAGCTTAAAAAGCGCACGGACGCCAGGTTTCTTTTTCGACTTTTTCACTGAAATCGTTACTGCTTGGCTTCCTTTGATCATAAATAAATAATTTTCTACAGAAGCCTTCCTCGAGATATGCTTTACACTTACAGAATGGTGAAAACCACATCAAAATCCATCCAGTGGTTCTCGATATTACCCGTGACATCCAAGAATCGGGGACTGTTTTATACTAAGTAGAGATGAGATTACCTTTTGTCCGTATGTGCGTGTGTGCGCTCGTGCCAATGTGTATGAGAGAGTGTGTATCCCTCCCACTAATAAATTCTAAACGGTTGGAGCGTTTAATGAAACTTGGTAAGGATTTACTACTATCAATCTAATCCCGACCGTGTCGTTCAAATGCTAATTAGTGCCACGACTCCAACATGGCGAACATGCGAAATATTTCACTGGCATTCCACATTTCCTAAACTAATGCTGTAATCAATCTGGCATGTCATATGGTGACAGGCGACTATTAAGTACATACATAACGACTAAAGACTTGGTAAGTGCAGCACATGGTGGCCACGCAAAAGCCAAATATTTAAATAGGCTGTCTTGCGACGTGTTCATCCGAGAGTAGTGAAACTTGGCAAGGCGAATCTTTGTTCAAACCGTAATATATTGATTTATAATGCAATTCCATTGCTATGAGAAGTTCAAGATGGCAGCAGTGCGAAATTTTAAAATCATGTTTTCATTTCTTCTTTACTATTCCAGTGATTGAAGTGAAACGATGTAAATATTTATCTACTGGTACATGCTCCTTGGGTATACATATAAAACAATCCCACATGGCGGTCTCGCGAAATATTTAATCAGTTCCCAATATCTCCGAATCTATAATAACAATCAAACTGAAATTTTGTATGGTGATAGAAGACTATTAAATAAGTAGCCTATATATAGGTAACTTTCAAAAACAAAATACCGGCCACGTGAATCTCAAATACGTTAAATTAACTTTCCGGCCATCTAATCATCCGTAACGGTGAAACATGGCTCTGTGTATCTGAATTTACAGTGTGTAAATGTATACAGCCGTCCAGTTCTGTATTTTTCAAAAATTCAAGATAGTGGCGGTTTTTATTATTATTATTATTATTTATTTATCGTATGGCTTTTAGTGCCGGGAGTGTCCGAGGACATGTTCGGCTCGCCTGAGTCTGTAGGTGCTTCCAGCGGACACCCTAAAGGGTGAGCTACAAGTTCTGTTCAATTTCAAGTAGTTCCAACTTTCGCCACCAGATATCAATGATACCTAGTGGTGAACGTTGGAACTTTGATAGAGCGTTCTGACGAAATCTAACCTAACAATTTTGCTTTACACAAGTTTAGTCTGTGAAAGGATCTTTTACAAGCCATAAATCTCTAACATGGGACCCCCGGCTTTACTTCCCCTCCGAAGGAAGGCATACTGAAGGATTTTTAACGCTCTTAAAAATCCGACGACTTCGGCTGGGTTTGAACCCGCTATCTTGGGCACAGCAGTTCAGCATGCTACCGACTACGCCACCGAAGCCGCGGGAAATTTTAACAAGTTTTATTTCTCGTATCGTATTCAAGTGATCGAACGTATTCAAGCGATCGAAGTGAAGATTCGTATAATGAACTACAATAGTCTTTACTTACTGGCACTGAATTATCTAGCTTACATTTCCTATAAGCATATTATAGAAGCCGTGCATTTGAATATTCTTAAAATCAACTCATGTTGACTCGTTAAAAAGATGCGGGAGGAGGAGATATAATAATGATAATAATAATGAAAGTTATATATTCTCCTCTTGTAATTTTTATTGTGGTGGTAGTGATGAATGTTTTAGTAGGTGGAACATTGAGGTCATCTTTCCCAATTTTCTAAGTGTAGGAATCGTACATTTTAGATTATATGCATGTCATTTTCTGAAAAAGAACGTATTTTACTGATGTTCTATTAAACCGGTCTTTCGGAAAATTGATAAACCTCTACCTTGACTAAATATTCTGGCACACAATCCTTTAGTGTTTTATTAGTGTATAGCAGATAACGCCTCATTATGTCACTTTGGACACACATTTTTCCAGTGGTAGAGGTGTGGGTGTGTTGATGCGAGTTATCTGGAGCAATGATGAAAGTTTTGGTTAAAGACAGGGCAAGCCATGTGGCTATTTTACGATGTTATTTTAGGTTTATCGTCTAAATTGACTACAGTATTTGGATGTAGAGTTAGAAATTATTGCTCTATACTCGATCACAATGTAGGTAACCTACCAAACGCTATTTAGTCCATCACAAGGGAAATCGAGTTAATTGGCAGTAGAATACATGCAAATGGGTTCTTTTGATCTTTTAATGGAACTGCTTGTTAGCATATTGGGTCATCTTACCACCCCTTTGTAGTTCAATGGAATCTAATATTATATTCGATACCTCTACGAGCTGTCTCTTAATCCAATTTTAAGGAACAGGGTGGTTGTTTCATTTCATTTCCCATTACTTGGGTGAGTGTGGAATTTTGTCTGATAACCTGTGTTATTGTTATGGATGTATTAGTGTGTGCATTTGTAATTCAGGTGAAGATTGGGAAGGAAGCAGCCGTGGCCTTAAGTTAGGAACCATCCTGGCATTCGCCTTGACTGGAAGTGGGGAAACTATGGGGAAACGACGGAAAACCCAGTTCCAGGATGGCTGAGGTGGGAATCGAACCCACCTCTTCTCAGTTTTGCCTCACGAGACTTAGTGGTCCCCGTTTCAGCCCTCAGACCAGAATTAAATTTCTTGTCAGAGCTGGGAATCGAGCTCGGACCTCCTGGGGGACAGCGAAGAATGCTAGCCACTTCACAACGAGGTGATCTAAGGAACACGCCTGTTGAGGAATACTTGAAACTTCCCAGAGGTGATCAAACCACTTGCGATTGGTCTGATCATCTCAAGAAGCCTACCTCATCCTTTACCTTGAAGGAATTCGGAAGTTTTAAATAATTCTAATAATAATTATTATTATAATAGCGTTATGAGTTTTAGGTGCGTTTCGACTGCTGCAGCTTTTAGAGACGCCACGGTGCCGGAATATTGCCCCGAAGGGGATCTTTAACGTGCCAGTCAATGCGGTTGTCTCAAATTTGCACAGTGTCAAATGCAACCCGACTGCGCCGGGATTCGATCCCACAACGTTGGGCACAAAAGGCGCCAAGCAGCCTGTCAATTAAGTGTTAAAAGATTAGTAGGGTAATCTGTGGACTAAGCGTTTAAGGTACAGTGGTCTCATTCTTTTTTCCGTGCTGGCGCAGTGGTCAAGCTGCTTGCCTCTCACTAAGGTGGACCGGGTTCGATTCCCGATTAATACATGTGAAATGACCCGTCCTGGGGTTCTAATTTTACGTAAAAAGAGGTCACGTAAAACTACCGACTTCCTTCTTTAATCCCTTAAGGTATTAAATTAAATGCTATCTCAGCTTTACGCATTCTTGCCACTGATGAAATGCCAAAGGACAAATTCCCGCCCCTCTTGTAAATACCTTCAAGAGAATGAACTCTACTCCCTTCCAAGTGTAATGTTATATTATTATTATTATTATTATTATTATTATTATTAAACAAAAGTTTGATGCTTTTCAGTCGGTCAACACGATTGTACCCAAATGAGATGGGTTATTCGCTAATATTGAAAAGAAAATACATGAGATTAATAAATATTTTCTGACATAGATTTTATAGCCTAAGTGTAATGGATCTGATGATGATCGCTTGACGATCGAAACTGCTCATCCAAGTGTATTTATTAATCTCATGTAATTTTTCAGGATTATGGAATAACCCATCTCATTTAGGTACAATCGTGTAGACCGATTGAAAAGCATCAAACTTTTGTTTACTAAGGCAACACTGAAGAATGGCTTCAAACACCATAATAATAATAATAATAATAATAATAATAATAATATTAGCGGCGTGTGGCCTCCGTAGAGGCTTAGTACAGGCCTCCCGAGTTGACGCTCCGCGCGTCATGATAAGAATGATGAAAGACTTCACAAACCCAGTCCCTAAGCCATGGAAATCAGACATAGGAGATTTAAATCCCTACGGTCCGATCGGGAATCAAAATCTGGCCCCCTCGGAATAAAGTCGAGCGCTCAAGCCACTAAGCCACGAAGCTGAACTCCAAGATGTGGTGATGACATTCCTCCTAAACCCTGGAGTAGTACTGTTTTGACGATTCAGAATAAAATAGTGGAGGAAATTGTGATAACTCAAGAGAGAGAAACTGCTGGAAACCAACTCCTTTCTCCAGCCTAGAGTGATGCCATTACCGTGTTACGCGATCGGGGACCAGGCAAGATGAATTTTCTATGCAGAGGATGTTTTTACGACCGGATATCCTTCCTATCGTCGACCTCATCAGGATTATTTCATTCATTAATTTTAACTTGAGACTGTTTTGCCTTTCAGAGTTCAGTCTGATCTGCAAGCCTCTGTTTGCGAACAACTCACTTTCGTGATCCCCGGCCTCACTTGGTTTGAAATCTCACTTTGAAATCGGACCCACCTCTTCTCAATTTTGCCACACGAGGCTGAGTGTACCCTGTTCCAGCCCTCAGACGAGAGTCAGATTTCTTGCCAGAGCTGGGAATCGAATCCGGGCTTCAGGGGTGACACGATGCGGATTGGTGTTAATACTAACTTATACTACAAGAGCACTCCTTGCACATCAACAAAAGCTGCTGGTGAACTTTATATTCACCTTCCTAATCAATACAGTAATTACGATCGGAACCTTACAGCTAATTTATTGAGGGACATCAAGGCCAAGTGCTCGGACAAGTGAGGATCGTAGGTTAATTTTAATCATAATACGATTATATACTTTTGAACTATTTTTAGAATGGTATTCTTAACAGTTTCAGTATGTGAAGGGGCTTTAGGTTTATCTATTTTCGTTTCAACAATTCGTTAACATGGAAATGTTTTTTTTTCGAACGTTTAGAATTTTACAGTCTTAAAATTTATTTTTATATTATTATTTTTATGCCTAGTAATGAATAGTAAATATGTGTATACAATTAATTACTATAAAATTGATTAAACGTGAAACCCCTCAAATCCGAACTAATTGGGGCTTAAGACTGTTTGGATTTCAATTTGTTCGGATTAGCCGAAAAATATCGTCAATTGATGAATTTCCGTCAATTATTACGAAACATATCCTACATAATATATTTATTTGCGTCCCTATATTCCTACCCAAGTCGTCATTATTTACTATAGCTATAGATTCTTTACTAAATTGTTTAAAAAAGAGGACGTGTATTCCCAGAAGCAAGTATCATTGCCCTACACCCTGAGAGTAGGAATCTTGTGTTCTCTGAATTCGCATTGTTTCAATGAGTGGCGCCCAGCAAATTGAAATACCTCAGATCAATAATGAAGGTTCAACACAATCGTTACACATAGTAGAGCTAGCACAGTAGGAATCATAAGAAAAATCGGACCCACCTCTTCTCAGTTTTGCCACACGAGGCTGAGTGTACCCTGTTCCAGCCCTCAGTCGAGGTATAAAACTGAAGAAAATAAACAATATTTTATTTTTGGGGCATTATTTATTATCAGTTAATTTTGGCTAATATTGAAAATTTGAAAGGTATTAAATATAAAAATACTAGTTCTAGGTAAAAAATTAATTAAGAAATAATTCTCATAAATGTTCTCCTGAATCTATAGCAGCAATTATTCAGCCTAAATGATTAATTGATGAATATGTTATTAATTTACGTAAAGGGGTTTGATTTAATCTTCCTAAAAACCAATTGAAATTGATGAAATAATAATAATTGAAAGGAAAATATTTGTTTTCATTGTGGTCTACATGAGAGCAATATTAAAGGAACAATTTTTGTCATGTTACTAAAATTAATATTTTTCATTAATTTAGGCCTTCTATAGTTTCAGGAAATCAAAAATGAAAAGTTGCTGGCCATAGTTTCAATTTGTTTTAGTAGTTTTTAGTTATGAAGGTTCAGTGTCGGCTCCCTTTCCTTAGGCAACATGCCTTCAGCATTTCCACGTGCTTTCAAGGGGCTACAGACACTGCCAATAGCATTGCTGCCACATTTTGCGTCGACTATTTTAAAACATAAGACAAAGTATAATATAAAAGACTGATCATGGACTACTGCACAACGATTTCGTGAGTATATTTTGCTTCGTGCTGCAAAGGTTACAAGTGACATTCAATTTAACTGGGCTCATAGAGGTTTACTCACATGGTGGACCTAGACGAAATCCCGTGAAAGGCTCGCCAATAACCCAGAATAATTTATAGACTTTTAAAAATACAAGTACCGGTAGTTCCGTAGTTAGTGAAAAATTAAACGATATCCATTCTCGCTACGGGTCATGTGGGACATTAATCATTGGGCCCAAGCATAGGACTGACCGAATTAATTAAACAAATAAATAAACAAGTAGTTCCGTGAAGAACTAAAGCCTATTTTCATATATCCTACTTATGTTAATTGCCACTATCAACATACAAAATTTCAGTTTGATCGCTGTACTAGATTCGTAGATATTGAGAACCGACTAAATATTTCGGATGGTCGCCATGTTGGATTTTTATAAATGTAGGTCTGAGAGTTATGTAATATTACATGAAGATTATTGTATAGGTGTAGTTTTCAAACTTAAATCGCATGATTAGGACCCAAGAAGTAAAAACGAGTTTTTAAAATTTCGCACAGCTGCCATCTTGTGGTTATGGAAACAATTGAAAGCAATTGGATGCCAGTAGATTAACATTTGTATAAGCATTTACTGCACCAAGTTTAACTGTACTCTGATGGTTAAATTGCGAGAAACTTCCAATTAAATATTTATACTTTGCATCGCCGCCATGTTGGATTTGTGATCAATAGGTTATTGGAAGTAATATAGGCGAACTTATGTTCATAGCACCTAAGTCCTATGAACATAAAAAGAATCAGTTTGATTTCTGTAATAGATTTCGGATGGTCGCCATATTGCATTTTTACATGTATAGGCCATATAGTAATGTACCATTGGAGGAAAATTATTGCGTAGGTTCATTATTCATACTTTCACTTCTATCGCATGATTACGACACAAGAAATAAAAACGTAATTTTTAAAATTCGCACAGGCACCATCTTGAGGTTATGTAAACAATTGAATTAAATTAAAAACCAGTGCATTACAATGTGTATGAACATTTGCTGTACCAAGTTTCATTGCGTTTGGATCATTAAATCGCGAGAAAAGTCTATTTGAAAGTCGCAACTTCGCTTGGCCACCATGTTGGTTTTGTAGATACCAGGTTTTCGAAAAACACACAGGTGAACTTCTAAAAGTTTCCTTTATCACCGTACAAAATTTCAGGGTGATTTCGGTAATAGTTTGGGAGATATTGAATGCTGATGAAATAATTTGCACAGCCGCCATGTTTGATTGGTGAGACGTAAACAAATTTGAAGGGTACGGTTGGGGTTGGCCAAAATGTTGCTATGACCTTACGGAGTTTCATTGAAATCGCTCCAGTCGTTTAGAAGTTATTAAGGGGATACACGCGCACGCGCACACGCACACGCACGGACAAAAGGTGATCTCATAAGCCTATTTTTTTTTCATAAAATGAAAATAGGCTAAAAACGTGTATGGGCAACATTTTTGCAAGGTTTAGTCTTGGGGACGGGATACTTGATTGAAACACATCCTCACTATCCCCATAAAATAACCCTCCTGCCGGGCGAGAAGCACTTTTAAGGGAATGAAGAATCAAACACGGACGCCGCGCCGCCGGTGGGCATCCGTAGAGCAGGTGTACTCAACCTGGTGCTCCCGTCATATGAGCACAACCTCCTCCGAGTTCGATTCCTCAATTCAAATTATGTTGCACGAACCGGAATATTAGTGTTTTCATTACAAGTTTTGACAGTCAGAAATGCTATCATTTTGTGAAATAGTACGTTTTAATCAACAGTAAAAATAATTGGACATCCCTTTTTTTAATAAGTAACACGATAGACGCTGATTCAACTCGACTGTCCACACTTAAATGTAATCCTATATCAGTATGAGCGGTGAATCCCTAGCTATTTCAGCACTTCAGAGGGGGAGAGAGACAGGAAAATGAAAGAAAGCCGCGTGCTTGTTTTATTATTATTATTATTATTATTATTATTATTACGCCTATAATATTTCATTTAAAGGTGCCCGGGTACTTGGCATGACATGAAGGTGGTTCCCACAGTCACAGAACACTTGCCGTAGAGCGTCACAACTAGAATTAGCGTAATGCACTGCCGTTTATATACACCCAGATCTATTTACTTTTCATCAAAGCAATCAAAGAAGGTCAACGAGCCACTCTGTCTGCGTGTTAGGAGAACAGATGGATTGGTCGAGTAGTTACTTCCTCGTAGGCAGTGACGAATGAGAGGCATAGTACATCAGTCGCGGCTGCACACATTGAAACAGAATGAGAAGGTCGCTGTCATTGTATGTCACGTGTTCACCATGGTCTAACAACAACGTACTGTTCGTTTCAACATTCGCAACCGTGTTTGGGCCGTGGAAACTCATTAGTCTATTATTATTATTATTATTATTATTATTATGTTAGAACAGGCGTTTTCAACCTTTTTTGAAACTTCATGCAATACCAAGTACCCGTGCACCATTAAATGAAATATAATAGGCCTAATAATAATAATAATAATAATAATAATAATAATAATAATAATAATAATTTTTTAAAAAAGTTCGTAGTCAGTTTACCCTCTAGGTAGGCTTTTCCCACGGACTCAGCGGGGGATCCCACCTTTACCGCCTCTACAGGCAGTGTCCTGGAGCTTGACATCGGATCGGGGGATACGCCTGGGGAGGCGAGACTAGCACCTCGCCCAGGTGGCCTCACCTGCAAAGCGAACAGAAGGCCTCATGAGGGATGGGACTGGATGGAAAGAATGTAAGGGATAGAGAAGGAAGAGGGAAGGAGGCAGCCGTGGCCTAACGGTAGGTACTGTACCAGTATTTTGCTGTAGCAATTGGAACGGAGCAGTTGGCTACACGGATATTGATTTTACGAGTATAAATTACGAGAGGAAAGTGTTACGCAAGAACCAGCTGTGACACCAGGACTATAGGCATCCCTCAACGATACCCAGAATGTTGTTCTATTCATAACCTTCAATATTGTTCTATTCATAACCTTGAATAGAACAACATTCTGGGTATCGTTGCGGGATGCCTATACTCCAGGTCACCGGCCAGCTCCCAGCTGAGTAGAATCAAAGTCATCATATGGTCGACTGACGTGATTTAGATCGAGAAGAACGCTGAATGCGTTGTTATAAGAACTTGGAAGAATACAGAATTGAAAGTATATATTGATATGCACCAGAAATTAAGATGAATATGGAGGAAGCTGATTCTATTGAGTTTTTGTAGGATATGATACTGTATGTAGCACGGAAAGGAATTATTTGTTAAACATAAGAGTTTCATCCAGATATCAAGGTCAGAGTGGGAGTGAGTCGGAGAGAGAGAGAGAGACCGTGTGAGCAGAACAGGAGTATCTTACGTCTTTGATCAGTGAAGAGTTCACATCGCGTCTTAAACTCTTCTCCAATACGCGAAGTTTCGAGAACATAGTGTGTGACAGACAACATTATACCAGTGACCTACGATGGAGATGTATTCCAGTCTTAGTTTGTGATAACTCGTAAGAAGTATTAACTATATTGGAAGTTTAAAGACATTCAATTTTTTTTGGAAAAGCATTTCAGTACAGACAATTCTCTACAACATTCATGAGTTATTTTACGTGAAGACAGGAGGAATATTACCACAGCTTATTAACTCTACGACTATATGTGGTTAAATTGAAGAAGGAACACATCATACAGAGTGACCGAGAATGTCAATAGGAATCATCTACGTTTATAAGTATGAGAATTACTTACTTCAAACTCTTGGGGGAAGCGAGGCCAAACCACTGTAAAACTCTAAAATGAAATGGTACTACGAAATTAAAAGATTCTTCAACCAAGAGAGATGGAGTCGACAATCTGGACGAACGAGAACCTGGAATTATGTGATGCAGTCTACACTCGAGGAAGGAACGAGTGGGGACAGGAGTCCACTATCCCAGTTCGATGCCAGGAGAAGTAGATGGGCGATCAGAACCGCAGTTTCGTCTGGGGAGGAGTTTGTTGCGTATTCCTGAATATACAATTTCTAAAGACTCAGCACAAGGTAGAGAAGAAGATTTTATTTATGTAGTAGTAGTTTTGAAGCATATTGGAGTTTACCATTTCGCCATTTTTGTCTAGTTAATGAAGTGTGGTGTAAATATGATGTTCTTTCATATTTCGCCATACTTTCAATCAGGATTTTGATTCGTTTGCGAATGCATCCTCTATTTTTCAATTTTCGACATTGGATTAAATTTATTTAGGATTTTGGATATTTTCGATTTGCTAATATGGAATGTAGATTTTTATTGCTGAGAAGACAAGCGTTAGGGAGAAGATATGCGATAGGAAGAAGATTTATGATTATAGGAAGAAGAATTATAGGATTAGGATTTGATCAACGATGTTAGGACGTATTGAATGGAAGAAATATTTTGTCAAACTCATTTAGAAACTTGTAATGAAGAACTATGAACAGTAATATTAAATATTCTCAATTTTTGAGATGTCCTATTAAAGCTCTTTTTGAATGATATATTACAGTAAATTAAGCCTCCGTGGCTTAGGCGGCAGCACGCCGGCCTCTCACCGCTGAGTCCGTGGTTCAAATCCCGGTCACTCCATGTGAGATCTGTGCTGGACAAAACGGAGGCAGACAGGTTTTTCTCCGGGTACTCCGGTTTTCCCTGTCAATATGTCATTCCAGCAACACTCTCCACTATCATTTCATTTCATCTGTCATTCATTTAATCATTGCCCCAGAGGAGTGCGTCAGGCCTCGGCAGCCGGCACAGTTCATATCCTCGCCGCTAGATGGGGGCTTCATTCATTCCATTCCTGACCCGGTCGGAGACTGGAAGCTAGGGATGGGTTGCGAACGGAGTCGCGAAGAGTCGAGACTGCTGCCGCTGGAACCGATACTCTCGGCTCCAGTCTCGACTCCACTGATGCACTAACGCCATCTAACATCTGTTTTTGGAACTGCTTGAACATGTATGCCACACAGCGCCAGCAGCAACGTTGTTCGCCATCGCTGCGGCATGTTTACAATACAGCTGACAAAATCTTGCTGCTAGCTTGCCAGTTATACTTTTTTGGTATTGAAATGCATGGCAAGCTATTATAACCTGCAAAACGATTCAATAGAATGATTATATGCATAGTCGTTCTTTGTTATGATCTACTGTAGGATTCTACAGTATGAGAATATGCTGCATAGTGATGGGATATTTATTTTGCCGGCAGGATCGTTATATGGAATGTCGAATACCAATTACGAAGTTCTTGGCACTGTGTGTGTATTTTTACTTTCATTATAGGGTGTTTCATTTACGTGTCTCAGACAACAAATGTTGGGTGTTGAATTAATGTAAGATTTGGCCTATGTTATGGTTTGCTAATTGCTTTGTTTAAGATGTGCGCTCAGGCCCCTCATATATTGTGACGGTCTTGTTATCCATCCACGTTCGTCCCTTGATACCTTGTGTTACGATGAATACAGTAGGATTATTAGCCAGCAAACATAGAAGATTGTTTCGGGTTATCATCGGTAATGTTGTAGGTGTAATTGTTATTGTGTTTATTATGATGATTATTATTTATAACAATAATAGTAATACAACCTGCCTAAAGTGCAATATTACAACAATTTGGTACAATGATTTTAAATAATAATAATAATAATAATAATAATAATAATAATAATAATGAGAGATTCGGAAAAAAAGCGACCGTGTGCCCTCCGCAATACTCATCAGGTGAGCTTGGAGTCGCGAGGCTTAATGCGAAGCAACCCCGCAATACTCATCAGGTGAGTTGGAGTCGCGAGTGTTCATGCGAAGCGACCCCGCAATACTCATCAGGTGAGTTGGAGTCGCAAGTCTTCATGCGAAGCGTCCCCGCAATACTCATCAGGTGAGTTGGAGTCGCGAGTCTTCATGCGAAGTGGCCCCGCAATACTCATCAGGTGAGTTGGAGTCGCGAGTCTTCATGCGAAGCGGCCCCGCAATACTCATCAGGTGAATTGGAGTCGCGAGTCTTCATGCGAAGCGTCCCCGCAATACTCATCAGATGAGCTTGTAGTCGCGAGTGTTCATGCGAAGCGACCCCGCAATACTCATCAGGTGAGCTTGGAGTCGCGAGTGTTCATGCGAAGCCACCCCGCAATACTCATCAGGGGAGCTTGGAGTGGCGAGTCTTCTCCAGCCCCCTGCTCTAGTCTACTTAATGGCCAGGGAATTCCTGTCTTGAAATACTACTACAATACAGAGACAGGGGTACATTCACGAAATAGAGAGGCAAATGAATGGAATTGCCAAGGGTCGAAAATGTCGGCAGCATTTATATAAGGAGTGCGACATACCACCAAATACAGGAAATATGTAGCCTACTTACGAATAAATTCGCCATAATATGTATTTATTTATAAAAACGGCAAATATATGTAAATAAATAGAAAATATTTAGTAAAATTAAATATATATAAACACATAACTATCCGGGCCTTACTCATCAGGTTAGCTTGGAATCGCGAGGCTTTATGCGAAGGGACCGTGTGGCCCCGCAATACCCATCACGTGAGCTTGGAGTCGCGAGGCTTCATGCGAACCGAGACCGGTGTTCGGAGTCGATCGAGTCGACACTCTCGATTCCAGGCTTCAGTCGCGCCCATCCCTACTGGAAGCAGGCTGTGGATTTTCATTTTCATTACAGTAAATTAAATTCTAATGAATTTCAGTGAGTAATTTGTATTAACGTGATTTTTATGGTGTAGAAGGTATAGACCTCGTGCGAATGGTGATATTTTAGCTGCTGGCGCCCCTAGCGGCAACTCGCTTACTGAGTCCGTACGAGTAGTGTGTGTGATTGCTCGTGCTGGAGAACCGAGTAGGACAGTAAAATAAGTTATTTAATAGTGAAATGTCGTCATCCATGGGAAATGTATCAAGGTTTAGGGAATATTCGGAGGGATACGTCGTATTTCACAGCCTCTCAGCTTAAGAAAGGCGGAAAGCTCATTGTGAAATAAAAGTTGGGAGAAGACTGGGTGAACGTGACGTCTTCATCATCACTTCATCCTCATTACGACGCGCAGGTAGCCCACGGGGTCAACTAGAAAGACCTGCACTCGGCCTCTCCGGAGGCCACACGATCATCATCATCATCATAATTATACAGTATGTGTTTGCCAGAAACTAGCATTAATCAACCATCTCATGCTGTTAAATTTGAGTTGCAGTGCCTTACTTTTTGCACTGATAATCATAATATATATTAATTTAGAATATTTATTTAACAGATTAATTTCAATAAGAAATCTCAAGCCCCTGAGAGTGGATGTAAACCATGTCTTCCAAATTTAATCCTTTGTAGGTTTCAAAATGTTTTAAACACATTACGAGAGAGATTATTTGAAGTCTTCCTTCCTGCAACAATGGGAAAAACCTAAGAACGTTGCCGTGGAATATTGTAAACGAGTGGGTCTGAGGGTTAGAACACGGTACACTCAGACTTGTGAGGCTATATGTATGGTTGTTTGACTTGCAATAAAAAAATAAAAAAGCTGAGAGGAGGATGGTTCAACTCCCACCTCAGGTATCCTATAGGCCAAGTTATTTTTCTTGGTTTCCCCAGGAAAATGCTGGGATTATTCCTAGTAGCATAGGCTTTTAAACAATTTCTTCACACACGCATGTACATGGGCAGAAATAATAAGCAGGGCACTTCAGGATTAGTTTATTGCACGAATACTGCGTAGGGTAGCTGGATTTCTCAAAGAACAACCTTGATGCTACTGCAACCCGGACAGAATATTGCTGGGTCAGGACTGTCTCACTCTTATGGAGATTGGGTGCCCTTATTCATGTTGTGATTGATGACAACACGTGCAATGTTAGCTGTGGTGGTGACATCAAGCTCACCTCAGTCTTATCACTATTTATGGTCATGATAATTCTCGATATACTCGCGTTACATAATAATCCATATTTTAACACAACTTCCTTCACATCCCTCATTTTCATGAAACAGTGAATCTTTCCCCAGTGGCTCACAAATAGTAGAACGTGGGTTGGTGACCACGGGACTCCAGCTGAGCATGGCATTACTTCAACGTGTGCTGGCCTACTCTCTGTCATCTTTCATTTCAACCTCTCTTCGCGCAGTTAATCTGCTACCCTCCCCTCGTTCACGCTGATCCGATTAGTTTGGCTTCATATTAGACAGTGCCTGGGTCTGTCAGGACCTCTTGTCGGTGTTCAATTTATAAAAATGCCGACTACGAATACCACAATTAAGGAGGCGTCCTACGAATGTACTGTTTCTTGTTTCTGAATACGAAGAATTACGTTCCAGGTGGCTATTTCTGTAGTCTATGTATAGTTACATTCAACCACAGAACGATTTGCTCTACTCTCTGTAGAACTTTTACCATCTCGAACTTGAAATCTTTCCGTAACATGATCTATTATAATCAGGTTGCTCCACTCACACACAAGTCCTACAGAATATTTGACGGCTTGCCGCCAGAGCGCAGCAACGTTCATTCGCACGAGGTCTAGCAGTCTTATGGATTACATTTGAGTAAGAATTATTGCCATACTTTATTTTTTGCAGTCAATTAAATTCTAATGGATTTCATTTGAGCAATTTTATTGATATGATTTTCATGGACTAGAATTTATTGAATTCTAATGAAAGTTGTTTGATTTGTTTATTACCAATACGTTCTAATTGAGAGTAATTTTTTATTATTAAAATATAATGAAGGTATTATGAAACAGTATAGCTAGCTATATGAATTCAACGAAATGAGCATTGCACATGTATTTATTAAATTGCATCCAGCAGGGATGTATAAAATTGTCGAGTGGCATAAGAATCTGCAGCGTGTCTAATTAAAGCGTATTGAAGTACTGTATTATGAAATAATATTGGATACAGAAGTGGTATTGAATTTATTGAAGTATTATGAAGTAGTGTTGGATACAGAAGTGGTATTGAAGTCATTGAGATATATATTGAAGCTATAAGAGAGTACAATACATGTGTATTATGAGATTATTTACAAAGAATTTTAGTCGTGATATATGACACGAATACGTGGAGAATATGAAGTATTTTTATGATGTAAGAAGGATTTATGGAAGTGAAAATTTTGATGGGATAGGATTGAATATTGAATAATGTTAAACATGTTGGTTTTTGGAAGAATTGATAAGCGAAGCTCATGACAGTATTCTTTATGATCATCAATAATTATTTGCCACGAATTTGAAATTAACGTATGAACTTAGCTTAATTGCTCAGTCAAATAGGCCAGAATATGATACAATTTACTGCTTTGACGAAATGATGGAATATGAAATACATTTTGGAGATGATGAATTTAGTTGTGATGAGGAAATAAGAATATGTAAATTAGTGTATATATTGTTGGAATATATCTTCGTTATTATTGAAAGGAATACGACTTCGAACGACATGTTGGCTTATATCATGTTAAGCTATGTATAAATTTAGGGTGAGTGTTTTATAGTTTTGAGAACGTTAATATCCACGTGTAATTGTGGGATATTCTATTGAACTTCATGCATTTATTTGTTTTAAGCGTGAAACATTTCTACGACCAGTTCATGCCGTGTGATATACCGTAGTATTTTGATTTTCTTTGATTAAGAGTTCATATTTTGCTTCTACTAGCTTCTAATTAATATATTTAGTGATATTTTATGCAAATTTGACGTTGTGATTTGCAATAATTGGTGAGAGATTGTGTTAGTAAGACCAGTGATACAGGCCGGACGTTTGTTTTAGACGATCGCCCTTGACCTTGATGCCTGCGGGTGACCCTACACACACTCACTCTCTCACCCTATCGCTTCACACTTTGTGACCACCGATCTGATGTAATGGAATTCCAAACTTGAGCAGACAGTACAGTCCACATCGAAGTATTGTGTGTCGCGGAAGTACACGTTACATAGTTACGAACAGAATGTCATTATATTTGCCAATGACTGCGCTCCTAGCAGAAGTGTGAAACAGCTTTGTCAATCATCGGACCGATTGGGGCAGCTGATAACAACACAGGTACTGTAGTAACTCGCCTCCAGGCTTCCATTAAGATTTTTCACTCGTCTAAAACAAACGTCCGGCCTGTAGGTGTTAATCCCATATTAGTCCCATTGCTTTGATATTTATTTTTCTTGATTCTCGATTTTTTCGACCGAGCTAGTTTAATTTTTTTCATTGGTCATTTTCTTAACGCAATCTTGATAGGATATGCGTGTTCCCTTTCATGTAGTGATTGCCGGTAGGATTTTGAGGGTTTTTCTAGCCGGGGACTTTCAGGTTCTACGATCCATCGGATTCGACAAGTACTGTTCATGATTAATCGGGCACAGTACCTTCCCGGTATTTGCCCGAAGACGAAGTGGGAAACCACGGAAAACCACTTCGAGGATGGCTGAGGTGGGAATCGAACCCCCTCGACTCATTTGGACCACCCGAGGCTGAGTAGACCCCGTTCCAGTCCTCATATCACTTTAGAAATTTCGTGGCAGAGCCGGGAATCGAACCGCGGACCTCCGGGGTGGCAGCAAAGCACGCTGACTACTACACAACAGAGGCGACAGAATAACAATAATAATAGTTATAATAATGCAACACCGGGTGAGTTAGCCGTGGTGGTTACGGCATGACTGATGGCCGTCGCTCACATCCGGGAGGCGAGGAGGTTCGAATCCCCCCGCCGGCAACCTTGAAGATGGTCTTCTGTGGTTTCCCATCTTCCTTCCAGGCAAATGCCGGGGTTGGTCCCTAACTATAGGCCACAGCCGCTACCTTCCAACTCCTCGACCTTACATTCCAACTTCCCTCCTTCCCTCCCCAACGGTACTTGTAGCTCACCCATTGGGTGTCCGTCTCGAAGCAGCTACAAAACTGGCGAGCCGAACATGTCCTCGGACACTCCCGGCACTAAAAGCCATACGCTAAAAAAAAAAAAAAAATGCAACGAGCATGCACCCTCTGAAGTGCTGAAATATCAAGGGATTCACCGCATGCTGCTTGCTTGATAATACAGATAAGATACAATTACGTGTGGACAGTCGAGTCGAATCAGCATCTTTCGTGTTACTCATAAAACAGGGATGTCCAAATATTTTTACTGTAGATTAAAAAGTACTACTGTATTTCACAAAATGATAAATATTCTTACTGTCAAAACTTGCAATGAAATAGTACAGTATGCAACGAGCCTATAATGGCTATAATTAAGACACGAGTATTTTTATAAAACGAGCGTATGCGAGTTTTATAATTTCCATACGAGTGTCTTAATTACCATTATAGGCGAGTTGCATACGACTGTTTATGTTCGACGATAATTATAACTTTATATGTTTTAACATAAATATTCATAAATATCTGTTGAGAGTCAGCCACTTGCATTTTGTGATCGGGGAGCGAGCGCTGGGTATGATATCTCTGTCATTCAAGATCTCTGAACGACCGAGGCATGCGCTCTGTGTGCTTGCAATGCCATATTATGCAGGCCATATGTTTACATCTGCCGTCCCTCAGTAATATTGTCACCGGAGTCGTTTGAAGGCAATGCGCTGTGTAGAAATTAGGGTTGGTGATATTAAAGTACAGTGCTATTTCTTGTCTCATATTCGCCAGTTTATTTACGCGAACATATGGACGGTGCGTATTCCATGTCGGTAATTTATTATAGCTCGATGTTGTGTTTATGTCCGACATGTTGGATTTTGAGCGCATGCGCGAAGGTATCGTTACCTAATTGGTCAATGAACGAGCTCTGATTGGCTGGAGAAACTGTATCGTAATGAAAAACAGTTATAATGACCATCATTATGATACAGTTTTCTGACACATTATAGTGAGGGTCGAACGTAAAACAATATTATTCCGGTTCGTGCAACAACATTAGCATTGAAGAGAGCAGAGATCATGGGAGCTTGTGCTCGCAAGCACAGGGAGCACCAGGTTGAGGACTAGAACATAAAGGGGGGGAATATGACATGAAAACCAGCATTTCAAAAACGAAGGTTATGTCAGTAGGGAAGAAACGCAAGAAAATAGAATGTCATTTAGGAAGAACTAAATTGGAGCAGATGGACCATTTTAACTACTTGGGCTGTGTATTTTCTCGGGATGGTAGTATGGAGAAAGAGATGATGATGATGATGATGATGATGATGATGATAATTGTTGTTTTAAGGGGCCTAACATCTAGTTTATCGGACCCTAATGGTTTGGGTGATCGTGAAGATGATGAATGAAAATCCACAGCCTGCTTCCAGTCTCCGACCGGGTCAGGAATGGAATGAATGAAGCCCCAACTAGCGGCGAGGATATGAACTGTGCCGGCTGCCGAGGCCTGACGCACTCCTCTGGGGCAATGATTAAATGAATGACAGGTGAAATGAAATGATAGTGGAGAGTGTTGCTGGAATGAAATTTTGACAGGGAAAACCGGAGTACCCGGAGAAAAACCTGTCTGCCTCCGTTTTGCCCAGCACAGATCTCACATGGAGTGACCGGGATTTGAACCACGGACCCAGCGGTGAGAGGCCGGCGTGCTGCCGCCTAAGCCACGGAGGCTTACGATCGTGAAGATGATAATGAATGTAAACTATAACTAAAACTAACTTATATACTAGAAGAAGAAATGGAAAACAAAAGGAGAATAAGGCAAGTAAAGGACAGGAGGAAAAGAAATGCCCTCAACCCTCGAAGAATGCGGATTGAGGGACTTGGAAGGAAGGAGAGCCATGAAAGGCAGATAGAAAAGTGAAAGAGGAGAGGGTCTGCCCCAGAGGTAATTGATAAAAGGGGAAAACCCGGACCCAGCTCAGGAATCCCTCGGGGTCGCCAACTCCCAAACTCACCAGCCGTGAGCCCCTGAGGGTGTAGCAATATCTAGGGTGCACCAGAAGTGGTGGGGCTACATACACCCTGCCTCCTTGAGGGCCTTGAGCAGAAGGCAGGAGACAACATAAAAAGAAAAGAAGGCTGACCCCTCGGAGAAGGAGGGTATCAGAAAAGATGAGACAAGGGCCAATTAAGGCGGGAAAGGAAGAGACTCCCTAGGCCTAGGATACCCTAATACTGTCGGGGTCTGATCACTTTTTCCGTGATACTTTCAATGTTTAGCTTGGCCCATTTGTCGGTCAAATTTGTTTATTGTTACCGAGATCCCCGAATTATAATTATTTCTTTGGAAATGTATTAATTGCTTTAACTATATGCATAACCTTGTTATTAATCACCTACCGGTAATTCATAGATATTATAGTTACTCACCTAATGTTTAAGGCTTCCGCAACACATCACTACAACGACTATACTGAGCCCGTCTGCTGCTTGCCTGCTGTCGCCACGAGCTCGTGACGTCATTTCCTTGGCCGACCAATAGCAGCGGTGTTTCTGGTCAGCTGCCTTCCTCGGTGGGTTTTTGCCGCTATATAACCTCAAGTCATCTTCTGGGTGACGTGCCACTCTTCATCCATTCTTCGGCCACGAGTTTACGGGCCACTCTGGGCCGTATTCTTCAGGCTTACTCTACGGCCAACATTCTACTGTCAACATGCGACAATCTGTTTTTGGTCACCACTCTGAGACCAATAATCTTCAAATATTCTCGCCAAGACTTTTCAAGTACCGCAGTAAGAGTCATCATCTACGACCAATAATAATAATCTTCATGGTGCACTATCTCGCAGTGAGGAAAGGCACAAGGAAGGAATGTCAACAGTACTTGCTACGCGCCGTGGTCAGCCAGGACCAACCAAGTTTGTAAACATACTCCAATCTCTCCAGTGCACAACAACAGCAGTGATACCTCTCAAATGTGTGCAGTGGGTTGCCTACTGGGACTGACAAATGTTCATACGTGACTGTGTTTGTATACATTTCTTCGCTCGAGGGATGATTCACTCCGGACATACCCTCCACTAAAGTGTCGCCAAAGATAAGTTTTTTAGCACTCATTTATAGAACTTTTTTATTGCCTCTTCTATTTAAGAAGACAAAGTTGATCTTTGCCATGAACTTTTTAATAAGAAGCTCAAGTATTTTCCTCAGTGGTTATTAATTGATGTTTACTTCAACAGTATATTAATAAATTGCATATTTGATACCTATTATGTTTAATTGTGAAATCCTTCAGCCCCTTACATTAACGCATAATTCAGTCTTATTGCTTCACCCTAATGATATTGAATCCAAGCTAATGCTTGTTGCTGTTCTCCCTCTATGTGTTGGAGTTTTCTGGGGCAAACTCCACCAGGGTCGGAAGAGAACAAGAGTTGACCAAGTGAGGTCGACAGGAAAGAAGACTGAGAGGAGCCCGGCACAAGTAAGTGTGGAAGCAATGCCGGACTCAGCTGGGGGCCCGTTGGAGAAGGAGAGAGTGTCGAGGTGTGGAAAAGCCAATGCTTTGAGTTCTCAGTTGCGACCGCAAGGAAGAAGTTAGTGTAGCGATGAAAGTCTCTACATCACTCAGTATTTAGATCGACCTTGCTGTATGGAAGTGAGAGCTGGGTAGAATCAGGATATCTGATACAGAAGCTAGAGATAACTGAGTAGAATATATTTGAGAGGGACAACTTAGGTGACTAACTCTGTATAATTGTTGCCATTCCGTGAAGTCAGAGCGCTCTACTGATAAAGTAAGATTCTGTCATTAGATAATTTAAATTATTGGATAAATCTCCTAACTCCAAAATGCTCTGTTACCATGCCCAATCGATCTCACATCCATCATATTATGACTGTGTTATGAGATGAGTATTGGGCGTGTCTGCGATATGCGTATCAATTCCCTGTTGTGGACTCCTCTACTGGTTCTCAGTTCTCGATATAGATCTATGGAGAAATCCCTACCAGCAGAGTCTCACTCGACTTATCTGTAGTTTCATCGAACATGACGGCTACAGACTCGGCATTCGTTAGTTCTTTAGCAATATCATTCCCGAGTACTTCAAGAATGGATCCTTAAATTTATTTCTGAATAGTATTTGATGTATCTAAACCTGTGTTCCCACTTCAAACACTGTTTCGAAATGTAATTTGCCCACGAAAAACAGGAGGATTTGAAGGAGACCGTTTAGTCAAGGCCTCTCAAATCCAACTCTAAACAAGAAGTTCCATGAAGAACTAAATAGCCTATTTTCAGATATCCTACTGGTCTTACTTAGGACACGAGAAATGAAAAAGAGATTTTAAGAAATTGCACAGCCGCCATTCTTAACTTCTCATAAAATACCATTAAATTAGACGTCAGTATATTGACGTTTGTATGAAGATATACCGTGCCAAGTTTCACAGCGCTCGGATGAAAAAAAAAATCACGAGAAAAATCCATTTAAATATTTAAATTTCGCTTCAACGCCATGTTGGTTTTGTGCTCACCATGTTATTGAATGATCTATAGGTAAACTTATGTTAATAGCTTCTATAAATATACAAAATTTCTGTTTGATTGCTGTCCTAATAGATCCGTAGATATTGAGAACCATCTAAATATTTCGTATAGTCCCCATGTTGGATTGTTATGTGTAGGCCATCGAGTTATTTACCATTAGATGGCGATTATTGCGTAGGTTCATTATTCAAACTTTCACTTCGATTGCATGATTTGAACAAAAGAAATAAAAGATAATTTTAAAATTTCTCACAGCCGCCATCTCGGTGTTATCAAAACAATTGAGTTAAAATGGATGTCAGTACATTACATGTCATATGAACTTTTACGTACCAAGTTTCACTGCGCTCGGATGATTAAATCGCGAGTAAATTCCGTTTAAGTGTTTATATTTTAGCTGGTCGGTATGTTGGTTTTGTGATCCCCAGCTATTAACAGTCCCATAGGTGACCCTTTATCACCGTACAAAATTTCAGGGTGATATCTGTTACTGTTGAGGAGATTTAGAATGCCAATTAAATATTGCGTGCGGCCGCAATGTTCATTGGTAAAACATATTAAAGTTTGAAAGGCACAGTCGAGGTCGAACGAGATAGTAGTACGCACTTACCGAGTTTCATTGAAATCGCTTCGGCCGTTTAGATTTTATTAGGGGAGGGGGCAGGCACAGGCACACAGGCACAGGCACAGGCACAGGCACACAGGCACACGCACACGCACACACATCTAATAAGCCTATTTTATTTCATAAATGAAAATAGGCTAAAAATAAACGGCATACAGTTTATAACATTTACCAGTGACCTGCTCTTGTTCATCGTGAAGGCAAACCATACTGTCGATAACTGGAGACAGTTTTGCTTGAATGTTATTCGATCGGTGTAAGTTGTTAAAAGGATCACGTAAGTGCAAGGCCTTCTGTAGTGTAAAATATTATTTCGGAGTTAAATGAACTAATATAGGCTTCATTTTGAAGCAGTTAATTAGTTTTAGGGCTTGGGACATCGTGGTCATCAGGAGAGTTGGGTATGTGTTCAACTTCTCAGATACTCTCTATTTATGTGATGTCCGCCTCGTTGCGTAGTGGTTAGCTTACTTGGTCGTCACCGTTGAGGCCAGAGTTCGATTCCCGGCTCTGCCAAGAAATTGAATTCTAATAATAATGTACTTGGTTGCGCCCCTTTTAACTACTGCGGCTTTTAGAGACTCCGGGGTGCCGGCATTTCGCCGCGAAGTGGATCTTTAACGTGCCAGTAAATCTTCTGACACGACTCCCTCCCTTTGCGCACCCTCAAATGCCAGCTGCCTGCGCCAGGATTCGATCCTGCAACATTGGACACAGCAGGCGAGAACTAAACTTCTGAGCCACGCAGCCAGTCAAAAATGCAATTCTGGCCTGAGGGCTAGAACGGGGTACACTCAGCCTCGTGAGGCAAAACTCATAATAGGTGGTTTCGATTCCTACCTCAGCCATCCTGGAAGTGGTTTTCCGTGGTTTTTCCACTTCTACTCCAGGCAAATGCCGGGTTGTACCTAACTTAAGGCCACGGCCGCTTCCTAACCAAATCCTACCTCAATTACCATTACACACATTAGTACAGATATTACAGTGACACAGGTTATCAGACACATCCAAGTACCCGGGGCTACATAACCACGATGTCGCAAAGCCCCTAAAAGAATCAACAACAGCTACTATGTAGGCCTACATGATGACTCCAGTAGTGTGTGTAAATATTAGGGACGGATGAGGTAGGTGCCCCAGGACTTGAAGTAAGGTACTATCCCGGCATTTGCCTGGAGGAAGTGTGGAAAATTCAGGGAAAAACATACTCAGGATACCCACAGTAGCACCGGGGTTCCAACCTGCTATCTCTCTACTTGCTGCAGCTGCCCCATGGCCGTGGCAGACGATTTAATGACCGTGGCTATGCTGCGGGACAGACTTCATTTTATGAATACGATGTAAATATTATAGAAGACATGGTGGTGGGTGCAATTTAAGGGAAACCTCCTCGTGGTATAGCGGCTAGCATTCTTGGCTGTCACCCCAGAGGTCCGGGTTTAATTCTGCTCTAAGGGCTGGAGTGGGGTGTACTCAGCTTTGCGAGGCAAAACTGAGAAGATGTGGGTTCGATTCCTACCCCAGCCACACTGGAAGTTGTTTTCTGTGGTTTCCGACTTCAGGTAAATGCCGGGATGATTGCTAACTTAAGACCACGGCCGCCTCCTTCCTAATCCTCACCTGAATTACAAATACACACACTGATGCAGTAATCACAATAACACAGGTTGTCAGACAAAATTACACACACACAAATACACGGGGCTAAATGGCCACGATGTCCATGCCCCTCAAATGAGTGGTGGTGTTGCTGCGACAACGTGGTCATATAGCTCCATGTATTTGGGTGCGTGTGGAATTTGTCTGGTAACCTGCGTTATTTTGTTGGCTGTACTAGTGGGTGTATTTGTGAATTGGGGATAGGATTTGGAAGGAGGCAGCTGTGGCCTTGAGTTAGGAACCATCCCAACATTAGTCTGGAGTAGGTGTGAGGAAACTATGGAAAACACCTCTTCCATGATAACTGCGGTGGGAATCGAACCCTCTTCTCAGTTTTGCCTCATGAGGCTGAAAGTACCTCGTTCCAGCCCTCAGACCAGAATTAAGTTTCTTAGAAGATCCGGGAATTAAACCCGGACGTCTGGAGCGAAAGCCAAGAACGCTAGCCACTACACCACGAGGTGGTCTAAGTTTAAGAGAAATCATACCAGTGATAAATCAGGGTGAATCTGAACAGATAAAATGTTGGTAAAGCTGCAAATCGAATGATACTGTATTTTAGAACTGTTTGGTAGTTTCACCACTCTTTATTGCAAATAGTCTACTGAAATCGGATGATTTGTTTAAGTCTTCGCTACTTATTTCTGGACAATAGTGTTGGCAACACCTGTTTCCCTGCCATGTTGATGATCGTAATCCTGAAAATCCCCATTCCTCGCGATTAGCCACAGAGAAGACACACTGTCTACAATCGTCCTCAACATCAAGGTGAATAAAACACGTGCCGGTCTTATCAGATTATATACGAGTTGTTGTGACTCGTGTTGCGAACACAAGCTTGCAACTTTACGGTGTTCTCACGAGGGACGACACTGCGTGCTGTAGAATGGAAAATAAATGTTGATGGAAAATAAATTCCAATAAGGCGTTCATGTAATACTCAGAATGGAAGTGGTACACTCAGAGGCGGTTCTAGCCCTGGGCCGGGGGGGCCCGGGACCCCCCAGTTTTAGTGAAATAATTATTTTAAAATTCCTTGGTTACTAAATACTGTAAATTGACAATTTACAGATATAATTTATCTGATATAAAACAAACTAATGCATTTAATTAAGTTAATTTTTCTTTCAATTTCAAGATTTATTTATTTTATTATATGTATTTTAAACACAGAATTGAAATAGTGTATAAATATAATATTTTTAAAATGCGTAGTGCATACACCAAGAGTATTAAACTCTTTTCCCAACTTTATGACATGCAAGTTCAGACGTTTCCAATGTAGACAAACCTCCATGCGATACAAGTGCATCGATATCTCCCAACTCTGTGACAAAAATGTGAGTGCAACTGTTTCTAATATACACACATCAAAAAAGGTTTTGCATCACCTCGGTTCCCAGATCTCCGGCATATAGACGTTGACTGTGTATATTGTATCAAAGATACAGTCCCTTTGACTGTTCATAGATGTCACTAAAACTGCTCAAAGATGTAAACAACCATGCATGAGCAGGGCCTATTAGACGGAGGGGGTTCGACAGCCGATCAGTTCCAGTCATTCCACCAGGACGAAGGTACGCTGCTCATGTTGTCTGTAGTTCTACCATGCCTAGAAGGTCAATACCGCAGTTCGATCGCGTCCGCATTGTTACTTTGTGTCAAGAAGGGCTCTCAACAAGGGAAGTTTCCAGGCGTCTCAGAGTGAACCAAAGCGATGTTGTTCGGACATGGAGGAGGTACAGAGATACAGGAACTGTCGATGACAGGCCTCGCTCAGGCCGCCCAAGGGCTACTACTGTAGTGGATGACCGCTACTTACGGATTGCCGCTCGGAGGAACCCTGACAGCAATGCCACCATGTTGAATAATGCGTTTCGTTCAGCCACAGGACGTCGTGTTTCAACTCAAACTGTGCGCAATAGGCTGCATGATGCGCAACTTCACTCCCGACGTCCATGGCGAGGTCCAGCTTTGCAACCCCGACACCATGCAGCGCGGTACAGATGGGCCCAACAACATGCTGAATGGACCCCACAGAATTGGCATCACGTTCTCTTCACCGATGAGTGTCGCATATGCCTTCAACCAGACAATCGTCGGAGACGTGTTTGGAGGCACCCTGGTCAGGCTGAACGTCTTAGACACACTGTCCAGCGAGTGCAGCAAGGTGGTGGTTCCCTGATGTTTTGGGGTGGCATTATGTGGGGCCGACGTACGCCACTGGTGGTCATGGAAGGCTCCGAAACGGCTTTACGATACCTGAATGACATCCTCCGACCCATAGTGCACCCATATCGGCAGAATATTGGAGAGGCATTTGTCTTCATGGACGACAATTCTCGACCTCATCGTGCACATCTTGTGAATGCGTTCCTTCAAGATAACGACATCGCTCGACCACAGTGGCCAGCATGTTCGCCAGACATGAACCCTATCGAACATGCCTGGGATATGTTGAAAAGGGCTGTTTATGGACGTCTTGACCCACCAACCACTCTGAGAGATTTACGCCGAATTGTCGTTGAGGAGTGGGACAATTTGGACCAACAGTGTCTTGATGAACTTGTGGATAGTATGCCACGACGAATACAGGCATGCATCAATGCAAGAGGACGTGCTACTGGGTATTAGAGGTAGTGGTGTGTACTGCAATCTGGACCACAAATGCTGAAAGTCTAGCTGTATGATGGTACAACATGCAATGTGTGGGTCTCATGAGCAATAAAACGAGCTGAAATGTTGTTTGTGTTGATCTCTATTCCCTTTGTATTTAAAGGTTCCGGAACTCTTGGAACCGAGGTGATGCAAAACTTTTTTTGATGTGTGTACGTGCTCTGATAAGTTTTCAACTGTTAGTGAGATGTGACGAATCAGTATCATCACTTATTCCGTAATTGATGCATCCTCCCTCCCTTATGTTTGAGCAAAAATAAAGTTTGCAATTCAATGTCTTGTTTCCCTTCCTCCTTTCGATTCTATTTCAGTGAAATTGTTGCTTAGCCATGAGTAGCAGTGAGAAGGGGCTGGCGGGTAGACCAATCGTAGTCCATAAGTGAAGTTATGGAAGTTTCTTAATGAAAGCAGTGGGCATATTGATGATGATATAGGAACTTAGGAGCATGTGTGCACATGAATAGATTAATATTTAATTGATATAAGATTAAACTAAGAAGCTAGAGCCGTGAGAGAACTATATAGTTTTAGCAAATGAGTTACCAACGTTGAAGTTATTGATTGATATGTTCCCCCAGGGGCTCACATCTTGTGGGACGTGGATTGGCGACCACGGGACCCCAGCTGAGTCCGGCATTGCTTCCGCTTACTTGTGCCGGGATCCTCTCTGTCTTCTTTCCTGTCGACCTCCCTTGGTCAACTCTTGTTCTTTTCCGACCCCAACGGTATTAGGGTATCCGAGGCCTAGGGAGTCTTTCACTTTCCCGCCTTAATTGGCTCTTGTCTCATCTTTCCTGATCCCTCCTTCTTCGAGGGGTCAGACCTCTTGTTTTCTTTTCCTTATATTTCCTCTTCTCTTTAAGATTCCCGCACTGTTTTTGTTACTTGGTTCCCGTGTATCTAAATTCCCTTTAGGTTTTTTGTAGGTATTTTTAATCTACGTTGCATTTTGTAAGTTTTTTCTATCTAAATTACATCTCGCGATTGTTTTCAACCTCAATAAGCCTTTCAATGTAGGTTCAGGGCATTTTAGTGAGTATTTTGAATTTCAATTGCATTTTGTAAGTATTTTCAACCAAAACCGCATTTCGCAAGAATTTTAAATCTAACTTGCATTTTGTTTGGTGGGCATTTTGCAAATATTTTGATTCTCACTCGATTTTGTGGGTATTTTGAATCTAAATTACATTTTGTCAAGTATTTTCAATCTAAATTGCATTTTGTAAGTATTGTCAATCCACATGAGTCGTTTGAATCAACCGTACATTTTTTTAGCATTTTCAATTTCAATTGCATTTTGTAAGTATTTTGAATTTCAATAGCACTTTGTGGATATTTTGGATTGCAACTGGGATATTTCAATCTGAATTGCATTGTGTATTTTCAATTTCAATTGCATTTTGTAAGTATTTTGAACCTCAATTGCATTTTGTAAGTATTTTGAACTTCAATTGCATTTTGTAAGTATTTCGACTCTACATTGCATTTTGTACGTATTTTGAACCTAGCCTACATTTTGCGGGTATTTTTCAATCTATTCTTTTTGTGAATCTTTTCGTTCTAAATTCCCTTGTGAGTTGTTTCAATCTGAGTTCCTTTTTGTAAGTATTTTCCGTCTCACTTAATTTTCGTTCTGGTTTCCTTTTCATTAACAATTTCGCTATCACCCAGATCATTAGGGGCCGATAACCTAGATGTTAGGCCCCTTAAAACAACAATTATCATCATCATCATCATCATGATTGATATGTTTCCTTTTAAAATCACCAAGCATATGTAAAATATTTATTTGGAGACTCTTAAATATTTCATATTACGCATACTTATTACAAAAATGTTCATTTTTGCAAGCAATACTGTTGGTTTACGTGCGATATAGTAAACCTTCATATGGCCTGTATCTCTGTGTTGGCAGAAATGCCAGAACGCAACATAGCCCGAGGCGGCCTTATCTCTAGGCACTTTTATAACCAAAAGTGACGAAACGATCCTTGGTGTAGTAGACAGCACATACAGAAAGTTTTGCATCACCCCTGTACGTCGTGCCAATGTTGCTATCGTGGCCAATCCCATTAGACCGGAAAGCCGACCCTTAAACAGTTTGTAAACATGAGGCAGAGCGGAGAGCGCCGCCCTAATGGGAGTGGATGTTGTAGGCTACCTACAGTAGGTAGTACCATAGTTGTGTAGTGAACGTCTATGATAACATAATCACATTATGCCGTCCACCTCCTGCTGTAGCGGCTAGAATACTTGGCTCTCGGCCCGGAGGTCTGGGTTCGATTCCCGGCTCTGTTAAGAAATGTAATTCTGGTCTGAGTATTGGAGCGGGGAACACTCAACCTCATGAGACAACACTGGGAAGAGGTGGGTTCGGTTCCCTCCTCAACCATCCTGGAAGTGGTTTTCTGTGGTTTCCCCATTTCTACTGCAGGCGAATGCTGAGATTGTTCCTAACGTAAGGACAGTGGACAAGACTGCCTCCTTCCACACTAAACACACTCCTACATTCATAATAACACAGGCTATCATGCAAATTCTACACACACCCAAGTACACGGGGCTAAATGATCACGGTGTCCAAGACCCTTAAATGAAACAACTACAAAATCTCTCGACGCCATGAGCGATTGCCAACAAGGGATGTTGCGCCGTAATTACAGTGATGTGGTTCGAACAAAAGCCGGCTGAGGATGATGCAAAGATGGAACACTGTTTTGAGCTTATTAAAGACATAAGAATGTTATGTGGAGACATCAAATTGATAAAGCACGGGGAGAGAGAGAGATAGAGTTTTTTTTACAGTTTTTTTTTTTTACAGAATGCTTAACACATCTACAGTCAGCATAGACGCACAGACTATCAAATAAATTCACCGCACACCTGAGTACACGTGACTGATTCCGAAGATGTTCCAGGCCCCTAGAATGTCTTACCAACAAGAACTGAGCGGGGATTTTTTTTTTACCAGGACTTGCGTGCAGCAAGTACATAATTGACTTTGACAATGAGACCGGTTCGTTGGGTGTTGAGTTTCACGAGAACTTATGTAGCAACATTCAGCTGTAGGATACAAACTGGGCCGAAACTCACTGAGGGCACAATACTAAATACGGAACTTGTCCGTAGTGTAACGAAGGTGTTAACAGGATAACTGAGCTTAGATAAACATAGCCCACCTGCCATGGATTCATGTGCACTAATGGGGGGGGGGGGGAATTGATGAGTTATAAAATACTATCAAATGCATGTTACGATGTATGTTTAGTATTATCTTAAATATTGCAGCTAAAACTATAGAAATAATAAGGTTTCGATATATATGTTCTCAAAGTATGTTTTCTGCATGTTTACAAAATACCTATGTACAGTGCATCTCTAATTCTAGAAAATTATTATTGTTCTGCCGTCACCGATGTACGGCTATATTAAATTTCTAAGACTTCTTAAATTCTTTCAAAATGTACAGGTATGTTATGCAAAGTGGACATTTTCATAACATATCAAAATCAATACGGGAAAACTTAGAAAAATGACTAGTCATAGATATTCAAAATGTATAGGTTATGAATCATTTCACTATGGTACCGTTGCTGACATACTAGCATGTTAGGTTTTGGTCGATAGGGTCACGGATTGGATTCCTGGCCGCGTCGTAGGGATGTGAATCCCCTAAGGCTAATTCCTCTGGATTGAGGACAGAGGATTTGTGACTTCGACATGAAAACAAAGAGAAATAAGCCGCTTACTGGGCATACTCGCTATCAAAGGTGGCGGCGAGGGCGAGGTAGACAAAGGATATGGGGGAAGCTTCATGATGGCCTACCAGAAGGCAGAGAAATACAACAGTAAGACGTAAAGCGAGAAAAGAAAAAAGAATTAAGAGAAAACCAGACAATTAATTCTTTCTTTCTTTCTTTCTTTCTTTCTTTCTTTCCAATCAAAGAGTGGTCGAACGTGGTGGGTGTGCAGAATTGTATCACTGTAGCCTACTGGACTATATGAATAACATATTTCATGAAACTGGTGAGGAGAACATGGTTAGTGATGGCTTAAGTTGCTGTCATTGATCGTCTTCCCGGTCCCACTGCAGCTGGGGCATGGTGCCGCAGCGGTCAAGCTGTTGGCCTCTCACCACGGCGGACCGGGTTCAATTCATGGTCAATCCATGTGAGATTTTCAAAGAGAAATGCCATGTCCTGTGGTTCAGATTCCACGTAAAACGGAGGTCCCGTGGCTCATGATCGCAAGATTAACGGTGACATAAAACTACAAACTTAGTTCCTTCCTTCCCACTGCAGCAAATGAAGAAATCTCTCATTTCCCCACGAAAGGAGAAACGTTTAGGGAGGTTTTCTTTAGTGAGTTAAACAACCTCTTCAGCCGGCATGATATCGCTTCTACCTTTCTTCATGGCCATGCGTGCTAATATGAGAATTGGTGAATAGTTCAGAGAGTGTCCTGGAACGCCTATGCTAAATCTAGTTTCAAATTATCGCAATTACATGCACTAGTACATACACCACGATAGCACAGGTTGGCACGTGGCTCATGACCACGGCGTCTGTATCCCCACAAGCAATACCGTTATTTCTATGGCAGGAGTGTTCTGGAGAACGCTCGCAAGAGCCAGGGTATTCACCACCACGCTCAAGTAAGCAGACCATTTCCACATTACAATACACATGCTGGTACATCTTAGTACATGACTTAATTTTTTTTAAAGGTTAGCAAGTTCTTTAATAATTTCAAAAGTAAGACACTTAATTGAAACTCTTTATAACTGTAGAATTTCTTAATGATATTGGCAACAGCTGAAGAAGGGTCTCATTCAGACCCGATGCATGTGCTGTTAAAGGGTTAAACATTTAATATGTATTAACAAAGGTGGACATACAGAGAATATTCTTGTGAATAAACTTTGGTGTTTATCTTATCTACTTCGAGCGATTCCTACCTCAGCCTTCCTAGATGTGATTTTCCGTGGTTTCCTCAATTCTACTCCAAGCGGATGCCGAGATTGTAACTAAATCAAGGCCACGGCTGCCTTCTACCCGAATCTTAGCTCCAATCACCAATGCAGCCCACACAATGGCACAGACATATTCCGCACACTCCCTAATAATACTGTACAAGCGGCTACATGACAGGATGTCACCAAGCCCATGAATGAATCAACGTGTTAATTCAGGGAATGCTCGAGGGGCCTCGAGTCCTAGTATTGTACACTAATGGCGGACAACTCATGAATCGTGTGTTTTATACGTACATCATGATCGTAATCCAGACAATTAGCTAAAATACGATGTATTTGATCGCTCATCTCCTGAGCCTTGAGCCCTGGGCTTCGTGATCGATCTTCGTACAATCTGTAGATGTTGGGTGCTTCACAGCCAATGACCCTTTCCAATACGTTTACCGGCATTTTAATAAAGAACCCCTCCAGAGTAAAATTCCAGCACAGTCGCTCCCCTAAAACCACTGCAGTTAAAAGGGAACGTTTAAAACTAAGAGGCAAAGCATACAGAGGAATTATGATCTTGTGGTGTATCTTACTGAGCGTGATGGTGCAATGGTCCAGCCGCTTATTCCCCAACCAAAGTGGACCATGTTCGATTCCCGATTAATGCATGTGGGATTTTCAAGGTGAAATGTCCTGTCCGTTGGTTCGAATTCTATGTAGATAGAGGTCTCGTGGCTAATGATCGCGAGATTGACGGTCAAATAAAACTATAAGCTTCCTTACTTTAACAACTATTAACAGATTCCTCCGAGTGAAATATTATCAGTGGGGATATGTCTGGCTCCGTGACTAAATGGTTAGCGCGCTAGGCTTTGGCCCGACGTGTCCCGGGTTCGATTCCCGGCCGGACCATCAGGGATTTTAATCTCCTGGGGTTAATTCCCGAGGCCCGGGGACTGAGTATATGTGCCATCTTCATCATCACTGCATCCTCATTACGACGCGCAGGTCGCTCACGGGCGTCAGTTAGAAAGACCTGCACTCAGCCTCTCAGGAGGCCACACGGTCATTTATTAGTGGGGATATGTACTCCATTAGCTACAGAGAGTGTGTGTGGCGTCCCGGTAAACATTGTAAAGGGGCTAATCGACCTCCCGTGGATAGCCTCATTCTCACCCACTTTGAAAGCCATGTCTGAGGTTGACAGGGAGAAAGCCCACAAAGGTGTCTGAACATAAAATTCCGAGAACAGACTTGAAAAATGCCTGATAGGCTACTTGATAAGAGATTGCGCCGGCGTAGTTTAGCGGATAGTGGCCTCACGGTTTTGGATTCCAATAATGATTTATTGAAATTGCAGTTCTGTAGATATTTAGCAAACCGTCTACGCAGTAATTTCATTTCATTTGTGTCTTGGTCTTTGTCTTCGTTTTGATAATCCTTGTTTAAAATTCGTATTTGTTTGCGTTATGATTTTAAACTTAGAAGTGCAACAGTCCAGGTAAATACCGTACGTCTCGTGTTCATATTTTGCAGAAATCATTATTATTGAAGTTTCCTTCAGAGAAAAATGTTTTGGAGAAACTTTACTCTAATGTAGGCTACAGTGTACATTATTATTATTATTATTATTATTATTATTATTATTATTATTATTATTATTATTATCATTAATAGTTACGCTCGCTAATGCGCAATGCTAGGCTATGAGGCAAAGCTACAGTACCTGCGGACTCGGTAAGCTAGTCGGTTTGAACACCACATTCGGCAGTCCTTTAAAGGGGTTTCCGTGGTCAACTCCAGGCAAATGACGGAACCTTGTAATAGGCCACGAACGCTTCCTTCCAACTCCTCACCCAGTTTCATTAATCTTAATAAATTTCATCTCTCTTCAACTCCTCTTCTGACGTTGGCATCAATATGGACATCCAGCCGTAACAAAAACACCCACTGCATAACAATTAATCACATCTCGTCACAGACCGCATTGAAACGGGAATAATAGATACATTATTATTATTATTATTATTATTATTATTATATTGCCGGTTCCTTGATGTAGGGATTGCAAGCACCTGCTTTCGACGGAGAACGTTGGTATAGCTCCGTTGGCCAATGGGGTCCAAGCGCCTTGTGAAGGGAGCGTCATGCGATTGATCTTCCATCCCCTTACAAGTGTTTCTCGCTAGACAGGGGGAGGGGTGTGATCTTATTACGGTACCTGGCCAGATTATTATGATCAATTTTTGATGACTAGTATTTATCAGCTATTGGCTTTCTTTGCTCTTTCTATGTCATTTCCGTTGAGGGTAGTTCATTAACTCTCTTCCACGTTTGTTAGCATTTTGGCATTATGCTTGGAGTGGCTTGGCTGGTTTCAATGAGCAATTCTAAAGGCGGCTATGCGTTTCAGTGAGGGATTAGTATGTTTTGCCTTTGTAGGTCCATTTCTTACAGCTGTATTGTTCTGGGTAAAACAAAATCCTTTGATTCATTCTGTTATAGCTTATTTCTTCATTCGACATAATCTCCATTAAGATAGGGTAAATTTTGAAACGATTCAGTTAGGAGTAGGGCGTCAGTATTCGTGCAATTTGCAAATGGTGATCCTTTACAAAGAGAAATAAGCCGCTTACTGGGCATACTCGCTATCAAAGGTGGTGGCGAGGTAGAGAAAGGAAATGGGGGAAGTATCATGATAGCCTACCAGAGGGCAGAGAAATACAACACACGCAGGAAGACATCACAAACGTATAGGCGATTATAATAATCTGACCAGTTATTGTAGGTAATTGGACTTCAAACAGAAGTTGTGTCCAAAGACAAATCGTTACAGCAATGTTGCTCATAGACAGCTGCTAGTTGAAAGGCTTTTGTCGAATTAAAAAGCCGGTAACGCACGAAGCAAAATATTGGTTGTATTGTGGACCATGACCAGCGTTTTATATTTGTCATAAGAAAGTGTTTTTAAATAGCCGACGCAAAATATGACAACTGTGCTATTGGCATTGTCGGCAAGCTCCTAAAACCAGGAGAGAACGGTCAAGACATCTGGTGTCCATGGGAGGAAGGCGACACGTAACCCTCGTAAGCACTTCGGCAGGACTGAGTGGCAGAATTCTGGGGATGTAGGACTCTGACTGGAGATGCGTTGGTCGTCGCAACTTGACTAATAAGTCTTCCCCAAGGGGCTCTCATCTTTTGAGTTGGCGATCAATGGACCCCTGCTGAGTTCGGCATTGCTTCCTCTTATTTGTGCCGCGCTCCTCTGTTTCATATTTCCTGTCGATCTCTCTTGGCCAACTCTTTTTTTTTTCTTCCAACCCCGATGGTATTAGGGTATCCGAGACCTAGGGAGTCTTCTAATTTCCCGCCTTAATTGGCCATTGTCTAATCCTTCCTGTTACCTTTCATTCTTCGAGAGGTCAGACCTATTCTTTTGTCTTATTGTATCTGCAGCCTTCTGCTCAAGGTCGAAAAGGAGGCAGGGTGTTTGTACCCTTCCTTCTTCCTTCTTTGAGGCGGACCCTCTCCTCTTTCCATTTCCATCTGCCTTTCATGGCTCTACTTCTTTCAAAGTCCCTCGGTCCTCATTCCTTGAGAGTTGAGGGTATTTCTTTTCCCTGTCATTTATTTCACTTATCTTTCTTCATCCTTTTCTTCTTCTAGTTCGTAAGTTAGTTGTAGTTCTTCATTTAATCAATGTCACGATCACCCGAACATTGGGGGCCGATAAACTACATGTTGACCCCCTTAAAATAACATTTATTACTATCATAATAGTCTACTAAGTCTGACAACAGCATGCCTTGGAAGTCTCACTGGCCTTCCTTGGTTCCCAGTGGATTCGGGTTCCATTACAGTATGTCCATAGTGACCCAAATGAAATGGGTCTTTTACCGAGGCTGGGAGGCCAAACGGGCTGACCCATATGGTATGGGCGGGTCCCAAACGTGGCCATTACAAATGGACATGAGTGAGCCCAGTTGGAGAATGGGCTAACCAAATAAGCCACAATCACAGCTCTAACTTATGCCTCATTTGGTGACCATATTACAAAGGACTCTCATGGCGTAGCCGTGCGTGTTAAATCCCGTACCATAATAGTTGCAAGGAGCTGCAGCATGTCTGGAGATCTGAGGTGTGATTTCTTTCCCTCGTGTTTCCCCCCTCCACTCAAGGCAAGTGCCCTGGTAATGTCGTAATTCAAGTCCCGGGGCATCTAATCTCATCCTCAACCCTGCACACAGTAATAGTCATCACAGAATCACAGGTTATTAGAAGAATTCACCGCACACCCAAGTACACGGGACTGATGACCAAAGCCCCTAATACAAATTAAAAGTAAAACTGCACATTACAAAGGACACGTCACACATTTTAATCGATGACTGTGGTTGTTAATTCCAATGAAACGGCCGCGCTGGCATCGGGAGAGCGTGGGTTCAAACCCAACCTTGGCCGTCCTGAAAATGGTTTTCGCGGTTTCCCATTTTCACCACCAGGCATATGCCGGGACGGTTCCTTTCAATAGGTCCACGGCCGATTTCCTTCCAAAATTCCTTCCCTGATCCCCACTGAAAAGAAAAATACATGGCCATTGGCTGCATTAATAAAATTATTAATTCCAATGATACAGCATGAATTCACTCGACGCTTGACTGGCGGTACATAGACCTCGTGAGAGCCTGCACAGTGGTTTAATGAGCATGGCCATTAAGCTTGCCATGAGGATGAAGATAAGGATGATCGGTGTTTTAAGGAGTTGAACAGCGAGGTCATCTGTCCCATAAGGACTAAGGACAAATGGTAACGATACGATATTTTCACTCGTGTGATCTCTTTCTAGCTGTGCCACACCACGTTTAGCACAATTTGCTGACTCAAGGTAAGATCAAATTAGAGGAGGGTTATGGTATGGAGATGAATTCATGATCAGAATCACGAATACTATAATGGTGCTCCACTTCGATACATTTAAAATAGCGAGCAGAATGGATATGCTGCATTATGTGAGTTATACAGGGTGTAACTAAATATGTGGGAAAGCTGCGGGAATTCGATAGAGGACCTGCCAAGAAAAACATCTGTAAACATATTGTTACGGCTGCGAGGTTATTCCGTCGCCTCGCCGCGTGAGTCACAGTCGCCCTGGGCTATGCCCTGCCTCTGTGTGTTACCTGCGCCTTACGCAACGGGGCTGTGAGGAACAAAAAGGGATAGACCAGAACATTCGTGACCCAGCTAGTGATGGAAATCTTGAGAAGCCGTGAATCCTCGACGATTCTAGAAGCATTCATTGAGTCACCAGCCTGCTATATAAGCGGCCTCACAAGCGAGAGAGGACAGTGTTTTTTTTTTAGCGAGGGTGTATACCAGTGCGACAGAGATTATTGTAGTGAAGTGCTGTGTGAATTGCGAAACCCAGTGAGATTCTTTCCGAGCCTGCGGAGCAGACTCGTAAGTAGCCTAACGGTAGTTTGTGTACTCAAGGAAGTTTGTGTACAGGTATTTCGGTGAGTGACAGACTGACTGGGCACAGGCCTACCTAATTTGTGAACGGACAGCTGCTGGAGAGAGTGAAAGGGGAGTGGTCCCAATCAGAGAGGACCTAGAGTGAGATACTAATTGCTTGTATCTGTTTATTGTGTGGTGAACTGTAACTTGCTAAGACCTGCAATAAAACTACTTTTTCTTAAAAAAAACACTGTGTTGTGCTTCTATCCACCGTAATCCACTTAACGCAAGTGCCACTAAGGGTGGCATGTTACAATATGGTGTATTTGCTTTCGTTTCAGAGTCACAAGCATTGCTTGTGGTGTACATAAAACAGACCGCTTCACTATGCAGGTTGGTCATTTGTGTTGATAAAGTGTGTGTTACTACTAACAGTTCTCTACAGAAGGTGCTCAAATTGGCCACCACGAGCTGTAATTCATGCGTCCATGCGCCGCATCATTGACTGTCTCACACGCTCCCATATTCCCGGCATCTGTCGTATCTGCTGACATCCTTGCTCTATTCGCTGACGCAGCATGTCCACGTTATGAATAGGTGTAGCATACACAATGGCCTTTAAATGAAATGACCCCCCCCCCCTTAAGTACTGTAGAGACCGGGTGAGTTAGCCGTGGTCGTTACGGCATGACTGCTGGCAGTCGCTCACATCCGGGAGGCGAGGAGATTCCAATCCCCCCGCCGGCAACCTTGAAGATGGCCTTCTGTGGTTTCCCATCTTCCTTCCAGGCAAATGCCGGGGTTGGTCCCTAACTATAGGCCACAACCGCTACCTTCCAATTCCTCGTCCTTACATCCAAACTTTCCTCCCCAACGGTACATGTAGCTCACCCATTGGGTGTCCGTCTCGAAGCAGCTACAAAACTGGTGAGCCGAACATGTCCTCGGACACTCCCGGCACTAAAAGCCATACGCTAAAAAAAACAAGTACTGTAGAAGTGTAATGGATTGAGATCGGGAGAACGAGCAGGCCACGGTGTCGGTCCCTGATTCCCTATCCATTTGTTTGGGAATTGCTGATGCGAAATTGCTCTAGCAGCAAGAGCAAAACGAGGTGGTGCTCCATCATGCATGAATCACATGCGCGTCACCGACGAACGCACATACACCACATGTTTACAAGACTTGTTTTGCTTGTTGTCAGGTTCTCTATTGAATCCGCGGAGCTTTCCCACATATTTAGTTACACCCTGTATACCTTGCCCGGAATCAAACCAGGAACTATGTTTCCCTACAGATTCAACTTGTGAATCCCTTTATTATTAGTATTATTAGTATTATTTAATACCATCATCATAATCATAATCATCATCATCATTATTCTTTGCTACTGTTGAAATGAAGGCAATGTGGAAATTCACCACAAGCCATGTGTAACACTCGAGGAATGTAACCACTCTTTAGAGAGCCATGTATTGGATGTCAACTTTAAGTATACCACCTTGTAATTGTATAAGAGTTTGCCAAGCCCTTCTCAGAACAGCCAGGTAGAATCAATGTCTCCATTTCAGATCAACAGGGAAAGACCCCATGTAGTTTAAGTGGAGACGAATGTAATGTTATCAGAGGTTTCTCGGATTAACCGGGAAACAGACTTGCCTTTTAAACAAGAGTAAACCTTTTACAGACCATCACTTACTTAAAAGCATTGTTTTCTTCCAGAGAATACTGGAATATGATCGGTTAAACTACGGGTGTCTCCCTCTGTCATATTGAGGTCAAACCACGCATTAGATAATATCGCCGCTCCGGAAGAACAATGGCATAACTGTCAAAACTGCAATTGTACAGGAGACGCGAAAAATAGATTGATTTTTTTGTTAAGATTCAATTACGCAAAGATTAGTTTTGTAGGAAATTTTAACCAGGGAATATTTTAGGAAATTTTAACCAGGGAAAATTGTAACATATACAAGCTCACTATAAGGTAAAAATATATTTTCAAAAAAATGTCTTTATTTTCGCTCAATGTAAATGCGTCATTGTTCTTCTGAAACTGTGATCAATATGTAATGAAGTTTGTCAGTAGTATATGGAACAAAAAATCTCCACGTTTCAAAAATTACACCCCCAGGGGCTCAATCTAGTGGGACGTGGTTTCGCGACCACGGGACCCCAGCTGAGTCTGGTATTACTTCTACTTGTGCACGCTCCTCTGTCTTCTTTCCTGTCGACCTCTCTTGGTCAACTCTTGTTCTCTTCCGACCCTGACGTTATTAGGGTATCCGAGGCCTAGGGAGTCTTTCACTTTCCCGCCTTAATTGGACCTTGTCTCATCTTTCCTGATACCCTCATTCTTCGAGTAGTCAGCCGTCTTTTTCTTTTCATGTTATCTCCTGCCTTCTGCACAAGGCCCTCAAGGAGGCAGGGTGTATGTAGCCCCACCACTTTTGGTGCACCCTGGATAGGAATGTGCTACACCCTCATGAGCTCACGGCTGGTGAGTTTGGGAGTTGGCGATTCCGAATGATTCCTGAGCTGGGTCCGTTTTGTCCCCTTTTTCCTCTGACTTTGGGGCGGGCCCCTCCTCTTTCCCTTTCCTATCTGCCTTTCATGGCTCTCCTTTCTTCCGAGTCCCTTAATCCTCATTCTTCGAGGCTTGAGGGCATTTCCTTTCCTCCTGTATTTTGTTTCCCTTCTTGGTATTTTTGGTTTCCATTTCCTCTTCTAGTACGTAAGTATGTAGTTAGTTTAAGGTGTAGTATCATTTACAATTTCATTAATACCCAAACCTTCAGTGGCCGATAACCCTTTAATACAACAATTAACATAATCATCATCATCAACTGTATTGCTTGCCACGGTGGGTGACTGTCGGACTTCTAACCCCAGGTTCGCCCACAAAAATCACGGTGTGTATGTCATACGTTGTTGGCATGTTAAGGAACCCAATTGAAATCATTAGGCCGTGTTCATAATGGCAAAATTATTCTCGGTATTTTTCGCCAACACAAAAGTTCCTCCTTTCTCTACTAGAAAGCGCTATAGTGCCAAGGAGCTTAAATATCTAGCCGCCTTGACTTTCATAGCGTCCAAAAAACTACTAAATTCGACATGCAAGCTGTCCTCTGGGTGCCAAATAACAAAACTTGCACCCGGCACCAGAGGCCATACAATATTATTATTATTATTATTATTATTATTATGATTATGATTATATCAACTGTATTCAAAGATGTTTCATTATGTTTTCTATTTTCAACACATAAATGTTTATTCACTGATTGGGGTCAATATGACCCTTAGTGGTACTCAGCGTAACAATAAACACCTGGTATTAGGAAGGTTTAGCCATCTCGTTCTTGTTTAGATTAGCATCAAGAACAGTTATGACGTACAATTGAACGGACTGTGGAGTTCAAAGAACACTTAAGACGCAAAGTTTTCATTTGTTAGATGAACAATGACACCAAGCACACTTACGTCATTGTTCCAATGGGCACGAAGGATCACTCACGGAGTCAAAAGTCGGAACTGAGACATGCGGCGATATTGCTCTGAAGCGTGGTCACAAACAGGTAACATTTCTACAACGACGCAATTACCCTTTAGCGGCCTTGAGCATAACTACAGTTCGAACGAATTCACACGTGCGCGCTAGGTATTTCGAAAACCAGACGACCACATAACTCAGTTTGACCAAATTTTGCAGTCCGGAGCGGCGATATTTTATATAAGGACTGGCTCGAGTGAGCTCAGGGCTCATTATTCTTTAATTTGTAGTGTCACGATGATGTGACATTAACAAGCCGTATAGCTCATTATTCTATAATCTGGCTGTCGCTGTGTCATGATTGAGTGACAATAACGTCAAGCCTTATGGCTTCTGTAACTAACTGTAGGCTATATTTTCTAACTAAATGAATATCAAGTATTACACCAAGTTAAGACTTCTGCAATTCTATTGAATACGTTACTACTCAGCTCGTACAGAATCCGAAATGACCTTAGCTTAACAAACAAAACGAGTGAAGTACGCACGTTAATCTAGAAACGTAACTAGTGTACCCAGTGGCGGTTCTAGAAGCTTAAATCTGGGGGGGGGGCAGACATTTTCCCGGATCGAGCTCATTAGTCTACTTTTCCCTCATTTTTGCAAAATGAGAAAAGTAGGCTAAAAACTATCATTGGTAAAAAAATAGCATATTTCACTGTCACATAAATTAATTCTTCAGTTTCCACTCTGGGCAAACTGGTTCACTCATCAGAAGGGTCGTGAAGTAATTTTCCACTTAATTCTCTTTCAATTGAAAGAATTGCGAGATTGGAAAGCCTCTTTGTTGCCATTGTTGCTCTTAAATAGGATTTTATTCGTTTCACGACAGAGAAACTGCGCTCAGCAGAAGCAGATGACACAGAAAGAGTCAGCATCAACTTGAAAATTAATAGTAGCTGCGGAAAATCAACTTCCATTTTCAGAAGTTCAGAAAAAAAGAATGAGGAAGTGTTTGGATATTTGCCTCTAAATACATTCTTAGCTAAACTGATTTCATTCTGTAGCACCTTATGGTCTGTGAAGATTAGATTATACTTTTCACAGAACGTGAGAATATATATATATATATTCAAAATTTAAAAAGTTTTCACTTCTTGGGTTACAGGCATCCATTGCATTGCACACAAAATCATTTTCAGTAAATCTACGCAGTAACTCTTCTACCATGTTGTCTAATATTTCAAAAAGATTTCTTTTACATGTCTCTGATAATGTGACATTTTCCTCTTCTTTCTCCGCAGAGACTGGCATTAATAAAACGTAGTCTGATAAGTTCTTTGGGATACTTGAGACCCTAGATTGTTTATAAACTTTCACGCCTAACGACTGAACCGAGTCACATGTAACCGCCCATAGTTCCTTAAAATAATCATCATTTCGTTTTTCTTGCAACGATTTTACAAGACCATAGATCAATCTATGTGCCCCTCCGAAGTCCACATGTTTTTGTTGTAAGAACATAGAGGCTCCATTGGCAAGCTCGAGAATATCAGAAAAGATTTGTAACACAAACATCACCTTCACTTTACAAAGCTGTTTCAACAAACCTTTTGCTTCTGCTGCCTCTTTCTTGTTAGCTGACTTTGAAAAATACTCTAGAGCTGCTTTAACTGAAGCAAAACGTTTCTGAAAATACATTACTCCTCTATATTTACATACTGTACCCATCGCATGTCACTTTGAAGAGGTATCTCTAAAACACGTTCTCCTGGATGAAGATCACTCTGTATCTCAACAAACTTTTGGTGTCTTACAGTAGATACAGACTAAAAAGCATAAATTGCTTCCAGTAAACCAAAAGTGTCCCCTACCACGTCTACAAACTGGCTTTGAAACGTCCACCAAAACTAAATTTAAGCGATGTGCATAACAATGCATGTAAACACCCGGGTTATTTACCTTTTTTTTTTTGCAATAAACGTTGCACACCGTTTATCTTCCCTAACATAACCGCGGCTCCATCATATGCTTGTCCAATGCACTTACATGGATAAATCCACGGAAACAAGGTACTCTAAAGCTGAATTAGCTATACTTTTTGCATTCAGTTGAGACAAATGTATAAAACCTATGAAACGCTCCTCTATAGAATTTTGTCCTACATATCTGACACATACGGACATCTGTTCCACTTTACTAACAACTCTAGCTTCATCCAGGATTAAGGAAACATAACCATTGTTATATATTTCGTTTCTCCTCCAATATGTTCAACTATTATATTAGCTGAAATATCAAGAAATTTATTTTGAGAATCTTTAGATGAGTAAGTTGCATTCTTTGGTAGACTGTTTACATTCTCCCTAGTGCTTTCACTTTCTAGTTTAATTACATTTAAAATTTCATCAAAATTCCGTTTATTATTAACACTATCATCATCCGAAACCTTTTGGCGATGACCTCTAAGCCCAATGTCTTGCCGAGCGCAAAGTAATGTGACTCGGACCATTGTTGCCACAGCTGAGCGGTTATGCAATATAACCAGAGGTTTCACGCTTAGCATCGAAATCACTGTGCCGCTACGTTCACTCTCCAGAAAACTGTTTCACTTTACTATTGAAGATTTATAACATTCACTATCGGCACGCTTTGCACGTTTTTATCATATTCTTTTCCAATTGCAAAATCCAGATTTAGTGAAAACATGTTCAGCATTGCTTGAATCAGATCGAACGAAATGACGACACAGAAAACAGCACCTTTGTTCTCAGAGTATTCAATAAAATAATGTATACCTATAAACCATTTACTGATAAAACTTCTGTTCTTATTGTATAGTAACGTTTGTTTATAAACTGATTTACGTGGTTGGCATGGACCATCATAAAAAATGGTACTGGTTCGTATACACACATCAAAAAAAGTTTTGCATCACCTCGGTTCCAAGAGTTCCGGAACCTTTAAATACAAAGGGAATAGAGATCAACACAAACAACATTTCAGCTCGTTTTATTGCTCATGAGACCCACACATTGCATGTTGTACCATCATACAGCTAGACTTTCAGCATTTGTGGTCCAGATTGCAGTACACACCACTACCTCTAATACCCAGTAGCACGTCCTCTTGCATTGATGCATGCCTGTATTCGTCGTGGCATACTATCCACAAGTTCATCAAGACACTGTTGGTCCAAATTGTCCCACTCCTCAACGACAATTCGGCGTAAATTTCTCAGAGTGGTTGGTGGGTCAAGACGTCCATAAACAGCCCTTTTCAACATATCCCAGGCATGTTCGATAGGGTTCATGTCTGGCGAACATGCTGGCCACTGTAGTCGAGCGATGTCGTTATCTTGAAGGAACGCATTCACAAGATGTGCACGATGAGGTCGAGAATTGTCGTCCATGAAGACAAATGCCTCTCCAATATTCTGCCGATATGGGTGCACTATGGGTCGGAGGATGTCATTCAGGTATCGTAAAGCCGTTTCGGAGCCTTCCATGACCACCAGTGGCGTACGTCGGCCCCACATAATGCCACCCCAAAACATCAGGGAACCACCACCTTGCTGCACTCGCTGGACAGTGTGTCTAAGACGTTCAGCCTGACCAGGGTGCCTCCAAACACGTCTCCGACGATTGTCTGGTTGAAGGCATATGCGACACTCATCGGTGAAGAGAACGTGATGCCAATTCTGTGGGGTCCATTCAGCATGTTGTTGGGCCCATCTGTACCGCGCTGCATGGTGTCGGGGTTGCAAAGCTGGACCTCGCCATGGACGTCGGGAGTGAAGTTGCGCATCATGCAGCCTATTGCGCACAGTTTGAGTTGAAACACGACGTCCTGTGGCTGAACGAAACGCATTATTCAACATGGTGGCATTGCTGTCAGGGTTCCTCCGAGCGGCAATCCGTAAGTAGCGGTCATCCACTACAGTAGTAGCCCTTGGGCGGCCTGAGCGAGGCCTGTCATCGACAGTTCCTGTATCTCTGTACCTCCTCCATGTCCGAACAACATCGCTTTGGTTCACTCTGAGACGCCTGGAAACTTCCCTTGTTGAGAGCCCTTCTTGACACAAAGTAACAATGCGGACGCGATCGAACTGCGGTATTGACCTTCTAGGCATGGTAGAACTACAGACAACATGAGCAGCGTACCTTCGTCCTGGTGGAATGACTGGAACTGATCGGCTGTCGTACCCCCTCCGTCTAATAGGCCCTGCTCATGCATGGTTGTTTACATCTTTGAGCAGTTTTAGTGACATCTATGAACAGTCAAAGGGACTGTATCTTTGATACAATATACACAGTCAACGTCTATATGCCGGAGATCTGGGAACCGAGGTGATGCAAAACTTTTTTTGATGTGTGTATTATTCACACTACTAGTAAGTAATACAGCAATAGCGGGTCACAGTAACGCAGACAGTCCTTGTAACGTATGAAATGCTTTTTGAGTAAAAGCAAATCAGAAGACGGAACCACAAACACCACTTCGAAACGCAATCCAAAGAATGCAAACAACACCCGCCGATCGGCTGGGTGTGAGCGTTGATCACTGCCAACTTCGGAACCTTGGTACTCGAATTAATTCTTCATTCGTTGGCAAAATTGATACAACGCAGCTTTCCATCGAACCATTGGCTTCCTATTAACTGTCATCCCCCTGAAATACACGCTCTGTGCTTTAATGTTAGAGACTGGAGATTCGAAGCAACAGTGACTTAGAAAGATCAGTTCTTGTTACGTGAAAAACTAAGCCAAGTGTAGGCTACGTTCATAGAGATAAATTGTATCATAATTTGCGAAGTCTTTAGGCATAAAAGAAAAATGAATTGTCTTGCATGACGGTGAAGGGGGGGGGGAATGCAGGGCTTAGCTGCTTCATTTTACGGGCTCCAGCCCCGTATGTGTGCGTTATTCATCTGAACTTTCTACTATTCATCCCGCTGTTCTGTAACGTAATCTTGATTACGGTACAAATTATTATTATTATTATTATTATTTTTAAAGTCATTGTGTAATTATTATTATTATTATTATTATTATTATTATTGAAATATCAAAGTTATATCGTTTTATTCACCCATTAATATCAAGGGAGGGGCCATACCATATTCACGTCATTACCATAATCATATATAATATTGTCAAGTGCTTAGATTAAGAAACAGGGTTTTTATAGAGGTCTAGGGCTGTTTTATTAGTTAAATTGTAAAGACAGGACGGGCATGGTTGGAAGAAGTTACGGAAGGTGAAGCAACATATTGCAAGAAGATGTATTTCTGGAACGAAGCCACGCTGACTGGAGACAAGGGCTTGGAGAAAGATTTGGGCGGAATATATATATGCGCAACGAGAGGAATAGCGGGTTCTGAGTGGAATATTTGAAGTACGCGGGCCTGTATTCCCGCTCGGAGAAGTTTCAGCGTCGCTTGAGGACTAAGAAATGCTTTGCTATAATTGGTCTGATGGGTCGCGGGCAAATTTATGCCGCGAAACATCGGGACCATTCCGAGTGTATAAAAGCCCAGCGCGACTTCAGCACTGGCTATTCTATAGATTCTATTCTGTCATTCACTTATTCGATCACGCACTCACTCATTGACTTTGTGAGTCGTAGACTCTGTCAGTCCCTCAGTAAGATGGGACTTAGTGAATTTAATTAGCCTGGTTTGTTCAAATTTGCTTACCATGGTGATCAAACTCAGAAACAAGCAGCAGCAACAACAACAACAACAACCACAACAACTAGACGAAGTACAGTTAGCAAAGTGAAAACATATGTTTTCAAAGGTCAATAAACGCGTGTTGGCGTAAGATCTCAAATTAGCCTACAAGCAGACCAACGAGATGGACTTTGAACCACAAGGCACCAGGTATGTGGACCGAGTTATTATCAACACAGAAGATCAGCGCTAGCGAGAAGACAGTCAATATTGCCTAGCAATTAGGGAATATTAATGCACATATTGTACACAGCTCGAAACCTCAGATCAAATGTTATTAATAATTTTGTTGTAAATAAACCCGTATTAGTTAAAATGTCTTGTTCATTGGGAGTTGAATATATAGGATAGTTGGAATGCAAAGAGTATCTCATAGAGCAAGTTTATTGCCCTACGCTCCGATGATAGATCTTGGCTCAAGGAAGGGAGCGGCCGTGGCTAAATAAAATTTTAATGTGTTGTCCTTACGATAACTGGCGCCCAGTAAAACTAAATTAATAAAGTGTATGTCGTCTGTCTAGACAGGCCAATGCTGAATAAGAACGATGAGGTGGTTTTAAGGAGTCTTGAGTGTAATATCTGTAGAAACGTTATAAATGATCGCCCAACTTGTAGAGCGATATCCAACGACAAAGGTAGCCGTTACAGTTCCTCCAAATAAAACCACAAATTGTAACTCCGTTACATTGGTAACAATTAGTTGTCTTCTCTTCGAAAGGTCCACCTCGTAGACTAGCATTATTGGCTCTCACTACGAAGGTCAGGGTTCGATTCATATCTCTGCCAAGAAATATAATTCTGATCTGAGGGCTGGAACGGGGTACACTCAGCCTCGTGAGGCAGAGCCGAGAAGAGATCAGTTCCATTTCCACCTCAGCCATCCTAGGAGTGATTTGACACTTCTACTTCATGAAAATGCTGGAATGGTACCTAAAGGCCGTCTCTTGTCAAATCCTAGCCTGATTTATAAATACACAAGTACAGCTATCACAGTGACACAGGTTATTAGACAGATTCCACCCCGACCCCAAGTTCACGGTGCTACATGACCACGATATCCCTAAGTCCCTAAATGAACCAACAACATCTCCTCTGAAGAGGTACAGCTTGGATCCTTATATATTAGTCTTTTTCATCACAGAGATAGGCTTGAAAGTTCAGTTTTTGCCCATGTGTCTGTGTAGGGCCTATGTGTATAGCCTATCGTGGCAGTCTTCTTCTAGGGGTGTGATGAAATGTTTGCGTTACGAGTTTATGAGGAGTAACTGCTCAGTTTCCTCGTTTATGGAAAGCTTGAGCGTTCTGAAGCTCCGATTCATTCTGCCGGTATAGGCTTGTAAGTGTGTGTGTGTGTGTGTGTGTGTGTGTGTGTGTAGAATTGTCTAACTTGATATGCTTTGGAGTTTCATCGGCATGACTGTTCGTTCTTTTACAGTACCATCGTGGCGCACATCGAGATGATGATTATGATAATTGTTGTTTTAAGGGGCCTAACATCTAGGTTATCGGCCCCTAATGGTCTGGGTGATAGCGAAAATGACAATGAAGTGGAAACCAGAACGAAAATTAAGTGAGACGGAAAATACTTACAAAAAGGAACTCAGATTGAAACTACTCACAAAATGGAGGGTGGTAATTCTTACAAAAGGGAATTTAGAACCAAAATACTCACAAAAGGAGTAGATTAAAATATATGCACAAAATGTAGTTTAGGTTCAAAATACGTACAAAATGCAATGTAGAGTCGAAATACTTACAAAATGCATTTGATATTCAAAATATTTACAAAATGCAAATGAGATTGAAAATATGCACAAAATACAATTGAGGTTCAAAATACTAACAAAATGCAATTGAAATTGAAAAAAACACAATGCAATTCAGATTGTGAATATTTTGGATTTGAAATGGGAGTTTTTCAAAGTGCAATTGAAATTCAAAATGCTTACAAAATGCAATTGAAATTGCTTACACAAGTACGGTAGATTCAAACTACTCAATTGGATAGAAAATACTTACAAAATGCAATTCAGATTGAATATACTTACAAAATGTAATTTAGATTCAAAATACCCACAAAATGCAATTGAGAATCAAAATACTTGCAAAATGCCCGCGCTACAAAATGCAATTTAGATTGAAAATACTTGCGAAAAGCGGTTTAGGTTGAAAATACTTACAAAATGCAATTGAAATTCAAAACACTCACAAAATTCCCATCCCCTATAATGAAAGACTTACTAAAAAGCAATTTTGATTGTCAATCCTTACAAAATGCAATGGAGGCTGAAAACACTCGCAAAATGCAATTTAGATCGAAAAGACTTACAAAATGCAACGTAGATTGAAAATACCGACAAAATGGAGTGTAGATGCAAATAATCGCTAAAGGGAATTTAGATACACGGGGAGCCAATTAACAAAAACAGTGCGGGAATTTTAAAGAGAAAAGGAAATACAATGAAAAGAAAACAAGAGGTCTGATCCCTCGAAGAAGAAGGGATCAGGAAAGATGAGACAAGGGCCAATTAAGGTGGGAAAGTGAAAGACTCCCTAGGCCTCGGATACCCTAATACCGTCGGGGTCGGTAAAGACAAGAGTTGACCAGGAGAGGTCGACAGGAAAGAAGACGGAGATGAGCCCGGCACAAGTGGAAGCAATGCCGGACTCAGCTGGGGTCCCGTGGTCGCCAATCCACGTCCCACTAGATGTGAGCCCCTGGGGGATCACATCGGGAATAGATTCTTAAGAATTCATTCTAAATATTATTTTATGTGTCTTCTATAAACACCGTTTCCAAATAAAACTCCTTTCAAAATGGTTTTGAGAATTTATTTCCGAACAAATCTATATGATCTCAATAAAAACATGGAATCAGAAGTAGACCATTTCACCGTGATCACCCACAGCCAAATAGAAAACCTACAAAACCACATACAGTGTACAACATTTACCACTCCTTTGTTCTTAATTACATTTACATTTGAAGCTCAGGACGGTTGTGTCTTAATTAAGGATCGCCCATTTGGAAATCTTTGTCCCATGTGAATTCTCGTGGAATTTGCACCGATTTTTTAATTTTACATGGAACTTTACAAATTGATAACCATGTGTTTGAAGAGGTAGACGAGGTCAATTACCTGTAGTACAGTACAGTTGCACAGAAGAATCCCATTTTGTTCCAAAAACCGTGCTATGGTTGGCTTTTAGTAAATCGTTAGACAAGCACAAGAAAAGCTTAACTCTAAATTTCAGAATAAGTTGCACGATCATTTTGTCGGAAAACTCCGAATTTTTTGGAAAGCATTTTTCTCTGAATAGACGAATTTTAAAGAAAAGTTTTTTAACGAAAAATGTAGAGGACATTGTCACCTAAAATTTGTCTCATTAAGTTCATGTCATACGTTTTGAAATGCAGAAGCTACAGTAGGTGGCGCCAAAGTTTCCAAAAAAGTGTTTTTTCACTTTTTGTCCTAGAAAAAATGTTTTGTTCACAAAAGGGCGAATCAAATTTGTTCCTCTCAAAATTGTCTACAACATTTATTAAAACATTTTTTCTTCCGACTTACCGTTTCAGTTTTAGACTATAGTCTGCCGAAGTGTGAAAATTGTCAGACACCGGTCCCGGTCTAAATTATGCCCACCGCTCTCTCCGCAGTAACAATAGTAGCCTTGACTACGCAGCGTTGCATTTGCTGCGCTATAACTTTGGAACGGTAAGTCGCAGGAAACAAAACGTTTAAATAAATGATGCAGACAATTTTTAGAGGAACTAATTTCTGATTCACTCTTTTGTTAAAAAGCATTTTTCCTAGAACAAAGAGTGAAAAAACACTTTTTTGGAAACTTTGGCGCCACCTAGCTTCTGCATGTCAAAACGTATGACATTACCTCAATGAGACAAATTGTAGGTGACAATGTCCTCTACATTTTTCGTTTAAAAAACTTTTCTTTAAAATACGTAGATTCAGAGAAAAACGCTTTTCAAATTTTTTTTGAGTTTTCCGACAACATGATACTACAAATTTTTCCGAAATTTAGAGTTAAGCTTTTTTTTGTGTTTTTCTAACGATTTACAAAAAGCCAACCATAGCACGATTTTGGAACAAAACCATTCCAGCTGTACTGTACTACTGGGACACTAATAAACAATAGAAACGAGGAAGAACAGGAGCTAGAAGAGAGGATTAAAGCTGCATCCAGAGCATCATATTCAGTTAACAAACTACTCATATCCAAATTGTTATCAAGAGGGACCAAAATACGAATATATAAAACTATAATTAGGCCAGTATTACTATATGGTGCAGAAACATTGAGATTAATCAAATGCACAGAGAGAAAGATGAAGGTTCTTGAAAATAACATCTTCAGAAATATTTTCGGACCAATTTGTAAAGCAGGTGAGTGGCGAAGGAGAAATAACAAGGATCTAAAGGAGTTGTATAAGGAACCCGATGTTGTTGCGGAAGCTAAGACAAGACGGCTGAGATGGGCTGGTCACGTGTATAGAAGAAAGGAAGATTGTAGTTTTACGTGACCGTTAATCGCGAGATCATAAGTCATGGGGCCTCCTATTTACGTGGAATCCGAACCACAGGACATGGCATTTCACTTTGAATATCTCACATGCATCGACCGGGAATCGAACCCGGTCTGCCGTGGTGGGAGGCCAAAAGCTTGACCGCTGCGCCACCACGCCCCCCATGTGTCTGTATAGAAGAGAAGAGTGATCTAGACGGCGAGAAGTGTGTGAGAAAAAGCCAGACGGACGAAGACCTATAGGCAGACCAAAATTGAGATGGAGAGACCAGGTAACCAAGGAAGGACATCCAGCTACTAGGAGCGCGAGAGGAAGATGCCCAGGACAGAACGAGGTGGAGGAGGCTTCTTGACGAGGCCAAGAACCGACTGCGGTTTGTGGAGCCAGGAGAGTTAAGAGTAAGTATATCTTCTGTAACTTTATAGTATTTTTTTTTTACTATCGTTGCTTTACAACACGTCCGCTTAGTTTAGCAATACGGTATGTGCTCATGAACAGAGCCAATCTGCCTCGTGTCACCTGCACTTCTAAAATCATAACTCTTATGCGGTGTGTAATTAGCAAAGCAGTACATGTGAGATGCCACAGTAGTGGACATCTTAAAACGGGAATTTTACATTTGTTATGGGTGAATTAGGAAGCCGTTATGGAGGCCTTTGTCTGGAGCGTGGCACTCTATGGAAGTGAAACTTGGACTGTTGGAGCAGCAGAAAAGAGGAGAATTGAGGCGTTTGAAATGTGGTGAAGATCAGATGGGTAGATAGGGCTACGAATGAAGAGCTATTAAGACAAGTGGGAGAGGAGAGAGGCTTCTGACGACTGCTAATGAAGAGAAGAGGTAGGTTGGTAGGACACTCACTAAGACACCCAGAAATAAACTTAGTTATAGAAGGAAGGGTCGAGGATAAGAACTGTACGGGTAGACCAAGGTTAGAATATTTTAAACAGATTGTCTCGGACGTAGGGTTTGGTAGCTTGTAGAGATGAAACGATTAGCTCAGGACAGGGATACATGGAGAGCTGCATCAAACTAGTCGAAAGACTGAATACTCAAACAACAAACATGGGTGTGAAAGTTACACACGATGTGTTTTGGAATACCTGGGGAGGAATCATATTCAAGATGGCCAAATTCAAACCTCGAATCTTCAGTCAACACGTGACGTTTGCCACAAACCACCCGGAAAAGCTGATGTACTGTATTTCCATGCAGAAATTATTGAGCTTATTTTGTCAAATGCCACGCATGCTGTATGTTCGTTGCTGCGGGTAGTTACAGTGCGCTGATTCGTGACTCGTTTAGGAGCACACAATAAAACATCAGTTTTACTATTTTCTATTTTAAACGGAGCCATCTTGGCCCCTTACAAAATATGTTAGCAAAAATAAATCCAATTGTACTTTTAACGTTTGCCCTTTTGATTGAAGGTATTTGGATACGTTTCCTACCTGATCGATTATTTGAGTGTGATATCATTAACATACTTATTTCCTTATTCTCCTCCAATTCACCCTTCCATAGATCGAAATTAAATTTGTGAATATATAGGAGGCGAAATTAAGATTTGACAATCTTTCCAGTGGCAATAATCCATCGTATCATATCGATAGTTCTGTTCAAGAAAGAAATCCAAATTCTGATAATTACTTTTTAAGGGCGGTTTTCTCAGAACAGTTCGAAGTATGATAGGGAAATAATTGTTCTTTTGCCAGTAATATACTATTATTTTCATATTGAACAGAATAGTTCAGAGATAGAACACATTCAACGCGAGAAAGAAGTTTGAGTTGCTGAGCTGAAACATATGTTCAAGGTTGCTATTTTCATTCACATGGTTAATTTGGTGGTTAGGTATTGGTCCATCATGTCAAATACTGTAATCCGTTCTCAGTATAAGAACTGTTTTGTGAATGTTGCTGCAGAGCGCTTAGTTCAGATTCTCCCATCCAGCCCGAACAGACGAACTGTCACATCCAGGATGTTAAGTCAAGAGAGTCCTCACGACTCATTTCACAGTAATCCATGTGCCATTATGCCATATATAACTATTAGTCTCTAGTACGAAATCAGATTTATCAAAAAGCATTTAGAACGTTTCTAACAATAAGCTTTCTTTCTTTCAGTATCCCTTAAGAAACATTTATGTTATTTTCGGTTTCTCGAACATCCATTTGCAAAATGGAGATGGAGAATGTTTTATTTCTGAAAGAAAATCCACATGAAAAATAAGGCATGAAAAATATGTTCATAGATCACCACGCGTGTTTGTGAGTTTAATAGTTTGATTGAATTGAGATATTTAATGGGGCTTGGTAGAAACGCATGATTCAATGGGGCTCCAACCGAACTAATTTTATTTTCATCACTGACACCAATCAAAGATGGTGGCATCGTGATAGGTTTCACTAACATTACGTTTCTCAAATGTACTGGAAGGCCTAGCACAAACATCGCACAATAATACCTAAGTATATTATGATACAAGTTGATTCATGAGCTTTTGAAAAATACAGGAAATATGAAGCAAAAGTGGTAAACCTTCGAGTTTTTGAAGTTGAACATAGCTACGACAATTTTTCCGATCACAGAAATTTTGATTCTCTGAACTAATATCAATTTATATTTGAAAACGTCGATTCAACCTCAACACGTAACGGCCATTGTTATTTTTACGCTCACCGGCGTATCACAGATTCTTTCTTCTTTTATATAAGGAAAATATATCAATTCAAAACAACAATTTATTGATACTTCTGGATGCCATTACAGTTAATTTTCACAACAGTGGAAAAAAAGATGAAAAAGAAACAAATGACAATCATAATGTAGCATCTTTGCCCAAAATATATGACGGCTATTAAGCTGAATGGTGCGATACTCGTGCTCATATAGGATATACGAGCATTGCAGAAAATATCTCATGGGCTATTGAATGGTTGTCCAGAAACTCGTCATACAACATCCTAGAGTGGTACGAATTTAACATATCCTAGCTCCCAGTGCCATGATGTTTGATTATAACACTATGTAACACAATTATTGTCCTTGGAAAGTAAATGCTTTTTTCTAATTTATTATGTCTGAAAAGGTAGGCAAAACATAATTATTCATGTCAAACTTCGCTTTTGTGAGCAGGACGTTGATATTTGTGACATTAACGTATTTTCATTTATTCTGCCACTTCTTTTAATCATAACTAGCAAAGAAAGAGAGAGATTATGTTGAATGTAATTAAAATGCATGGATCATAGTAAAATAAGTACCAGCATATATTTAGAAGAATGTTGCTTCTCCACATGAGCAAGGCAAAGTTTATGGAACATAATTGCCATTTTCCATACTTTTGGGGCATGAACAATCGGGAAATAACACTTTCAACACAAGGACAAATAAAAAGTTAAAATTTGTTACATAGTGTAATCAACAGAAATTATTTGTCAGCAACGAACCCTATTAGGCGGGCATTTGCAGGGTGAAGATGTGTTATGTGCTTGTGGTTGAATTTGAGTGTCAAGGGGATAACAGTCATTTGAAAGAACTATCAAACGTTTTGAACATTCTGAACTTAACACTTGCTTTAGCAAAACTGTTCATTTACCAGATTTTGCACATCGATAGGTGCGATTAGAATGTGCCAATTGCTATCGAAATCAGGAGGAAAAAGACCGAATACGTTTAGTTTTGCTTTTATTGATTATGCCTCATTTTGCCCAAGCCTTCCCCGCCACTGCTCATCCCCCTCCAGAAGCAAATCCTAGTTGCACCACTAGCCGTGGCCTTATGATAGCGACCAACCTGTCATCTGCCTAGAGTAGAAGTGGGATGCCTGCCACTTGTTGGATGTCTAAGCTGGGATTTTGTCTCACAAGGATGAGTTTACTTCGTTCCAACCCTCAGATCAGCATTACATTTTTGGACAAAGCAGGGAATAGAACCCCGAGGAACAACCATGGCCACGCTAAGCGCCAGTGCTTGGGCGACCTGGAGACAGGCATTGATCGGCGCGCGTCGCTATGCGACGGGACGGTACGGGACGGGTAGGTATGGAATGCGAGAAGCTATCTGTGTACTGCACAGTAAATTGATTTATAACATGCAATGGGCTCCTCGTGCAGAGGCTAGTGGATGTGATTGAAGCATGAATGATAAATGCTTTTAACCGTTCAGTAATCGTAGTGTCCTTATTGTTCGCCTGTGGAGGGCAATAATGTTCAAAGTACATGATAAATTTCTGCCAAGGGACCACCAAGGAGGCATTGCGAGTTTCACGAACGCTAGGGTGTCTGATCCCTAAACAATCAGGCTCATTCCCATCTGATCTCACACCCGACCGTATGAAGAGCAAGGCACCAAACCAGTGTCTCCCAGTTAGTAATCAGTAGGGCTCGGATGTTTAGGTAAATAAATATTTTTTTTATGTAAATACGTATTTTAAGCATTTTTTCTATGAATACATAAATTCCTGTTTTTCACTTATTAGCACATAAAAATACACAATATTATTATTTTTAAATCAGTATGCTAGATCTTTCAGTTTATTGCTTTTTTCTTATGTGTTACTTCAACCTGTCTAATCGTCATGCAGAGCGCATGTCAGTTTGCAACTGTGTTATTCTTAACTTGTCCCCCCGTGCCACTCACTGTGGAAGCCGGGGATTTCCTTGTCCATAACCATGTTGCACCACGTGCTAGAACTCCCCTTCCCCAGCTACCTGGAACCAGTGTCACTCACATGCAGTTCATTTCTGGCACTGTGAAGTGTAAGACAGTTCTAGGATGCCTAAAGTAAAAGCAACTACAAGTTATCGTCTGCAGCAGTAAGTTGCAGAATTTAAAGATAATTTTACTTCCGACAGGGGCGTACTGTTCTGCCAACCATCTGGGAAAGCAACCAAGGCTGAACAGTGATCTCAATTTACACAACACCTCAAGGGCAAGAAACATATTGTCGCAGTTTCGCACCTTCAGAGGAAGTGTTTGGCGATAATCGTCGGTTATTTGTGATGGACAACCTGAAGATGTATCTCGTTGTGTATTGTAATTCTTTCAGTAGTCAGTGAGGCATAGCATTCGTGAGTATTGCATATTGATTATATTCACATTAATAAACTAAATTATAATTAATATTTTTACTTTTTTGTCACATATTTCAGGTATTTTTAATACATAAAAAAATAAATATTTTCCCGATTTTAGCACCTAAAAATCCGAGCCCTAGTAATCAGTTACCGGTACTCTAACCATTAGACGAAGAAATCGATTCGTCATACTCCTGTAATAATAATAATAATAATTATAATAATAATGAAAACTTGTAGTTTTCTGTTTGATAGGTAGTCAGCCCACAGGCTGGTTGGATCCTCAAAAAGTACCGCCACAGGTAAATTCGGTAGATACCCACAAAAACCTAAGGCTGCGTGGCTCAGCGATAACGTTCTCGCCTGCTGTGGCTAAGGTTGCAAGATCGAAGCCTGGTGCAGTCAGTTGGCATTTGAGGGTGCGCAAATCCGAAGGAGCCGCGTCAGTAGATGTATTGGCACGGTGAAGATCCCCTTCAGGGAAAAACTCCGGCACCCCGGCGTCTCTAAAATCCGCAGTAGTTAATAGGGACGAAGAACCAATAGCATTATTATTAGTCTATTATTATACCTAAGGCAGGACTATAATTAGGCCTACTAGGCAAGGTGAGGAGTGAGGTAGTTTGCCATAACTTTCCTCTCCGAGTCAGAACAAAGCACTGACCCTATGAGTAGAACCATCCACAGTACACGCAGGCACTACTTGTCAGGGCCCTGCGTAGCTAGTAGGTGCAGTATGTTCTACTGTATCCCGCTGCACTTTTACGGACAGTCTAAGAAGTAAGCAACAAGCGCGTGACGTCATGTCCTTGGCTCTCCCCACCTGCCGCTAGCTACGTGTGCGAGCGAGGTGTGTGTAGTGTGATATGGTACCATGCTAGCCAGGCAAGTGCTTTTAGTGCCTCACGACCTAGCTACACCCTGTTAGCCCGTCTATGCTGGAACTCGTCAGTTCAGGTGCGCGCGGCCAGCCTGTCCCGACAGGGTTTCTTTAAGGCCGTTCTTCTCTTCTCTTCTCTTCATAATATTATTATTATTATTATTATTATTATTATTAGACTATTACATATGATAATTGTATGTTAAGCAATAAAATGTTATTGAGTACCAATAGACTACGGTACGTCTCATACCTTTCCCGAGTACATTGTAGATGAATTCTCAACAAGTAGTTCCGTGAAGAACAGCCTATTTTCATATCTCCTACTTATGCCAATTGCCTCTCTATCAACACACAAAATTTTGAGTTTGATTTTGTTTTTCATACATTTTTAAATATGATTGTTGGGATTTGTTTTCTTACATTCTAACCCAATATTAATTTAGAAAGTGGTTATTCGTCTGTCATTGTCCATTCCCAGTTTGTGAACAAAATTTGAGAGTATTTGATCGGTAAGCAACTGAGAAATGTGTACCTGAAGTAACTCTTTTCTGAAAACTTCTATGTCAAAATTCGAGCTCATTTCACCCATTCTATAAAAGCAAAGTACCATTTCATGGCCATAATCAGCTCAGAATATACTGCTTTTTATATGTTACAAGAAAAAGCTGTATCTGTACCAGAAACCCAGAAAATGCTTAGTATAATGATGCCAGCTAAAGTGCACAATTCGTGTGCCCATGAGTACGTGGTGTCCTTTGTGTGACTCCCCCACTAGGCTATTTCTGTCCTGCCCATGAACAAAAGACGTCATGAGCACGGCAGACCGAACGCATATGACAAATTGTTGGCTCTAGTGCACCTAGTGTCCAGGCTCTGCGCTCAGAACTAAACGTACTACAGTACTATGGCTGAATGGACAGTGGTTGTGCGACTAAGCGCTGCAGTGCTAGTGTGCTGTCGTGCTGCATTGCTCAGAAATGGGAAGGGTAGGGCTGCGCTATGCCGGCACGAGAAAATTTCTCGCTAGCTCTGCTTCACCTCACCCATTGCACGGCCCTGCTAAGTATGTCCTGAAGGCCATTACTCACTGTCTGCACCACTCATACCTCAAAGCTTACATATAATCACAGCCATGAGTAGGACTTAAACTACCCCACTTTCCACAGATGTCTAGATGACCGTTAATCTCGTGATCATGAGCCACGAGACATGGCATTCCACTTCGAAAATCTCGCATGCATTGACTGGGAATCGAACCCGGTCTGCCTTGGTGAGAGGCAGCTTGACCGCTGCGCCACCACACCCTTATTATTATATCATCACACTGAATGCGTGGCTCACCGGTAACGTTCTCGCTTGCTGGACCCAAGGTTGCAGGTTCGTATTCTGGCTAAGTCAGCTATCATTTGAGGGTGCGCAAATGCGAGGGAGCCGTGTCAGTAGATTTACTGGCACGTTAAAGATCTCCTTAGGGGCAAAATACTGGCACTTGGCGTCTCTAATAGCCAGAGTAGTTAGAAGGGGGCGTAAAACCAGTAACATTATTTATTATCATCATCTTCGTCATATAAACGCCAAGGTGTATGTTTCACAAAACTCGAGCTCTTAAACCAGAGGAACATAGAAGGTGCGGTTTGTGCCAACATCTTCCAAATTGTCTCGATAGTATAGAAAAAATCTTACATTTTTTGAAAACGGAAATATATTAACAGTATTTGTTGAAAATGTGCGTTTAAACAAATAAACTAGACGATAGCCCCTGGCAAAACTCTGTCGCGTCCACTCGGCATAACACTAGGGCCGGGCGGGTGCTCTATACCAGAGGTCCTCAAAGTGGGGGTCGCGCCCTCGGGGCGCAGGGAGTGATATATGGGGTAGCGAACTCTGATTGAAATATTTATATTCCATGTTCTGTAACAAATATTGCTATCCTCACACCCATGAACCTATCATAGGCAGGAAGCACCTAATAAACTCGTACTTTCGCTGTCTTATTTCGCAAGAACTGACCAGTACACCCTGCCAGCAGGAATTCTGAGATAAAGTGCAAAGTAACATTTCCCACACAGCACCCTTTCACCTGCTACCCGTCGAGATTTCTCCTTACCAAACACTTATCAACCACTAATAACAATAAGCCGCTTGACAATGTGACCGCCTCTTCCTTACAAGAATAGATTCTTCTATTTCTGCCATTGTCGACTTTAATTTATCCAGGCCTTTGCAGTCTGTTCAAAGACAGCGAGTGAACAGGTGAATTCTAGTGAGTGTTCAGTGGAAATCGTTAGCCCGATTTACTGCACTTCAAGATAAGAGGCTGGAACTCTTCCCTTTCACTTGTCCACACCACTGAGCACTAATTTCACTTGAGTCCCTGCCTCGAGCTAACATGCATAGGTATCTCAGCATTAGGCCGAGTCATGAACAAGAGACATTCAAGAGGAAACAATTCCACCTTCAAAATTCGCTTAATAATGAGAACTACGCAATGGGTAGGAAGGTGTAGGTACAATTCTGAATGAAGTAAGATTTTGATCGAAATTCCTACTTTGAAATACCAAACACCAAAGACTAGCTACAATTATTATAGTACAATAATAATAGTGAACATTTTAAGCCACAACACAGTGATCATGATCTGATGATGGCCACTTCAGGGTCGAAACGTGTAATCCTAAATTGCCCAGTTAAATAGTGATAATTAACAATTACGTGTACTGTTTTCCAGCAGTATCTCTACATATAGTATAAAACGAAGTCCCCGATTCTTGGATGTTACGGGTAAACTCAAGAACCACTGGATGGATTTTGATGCGGTTTTCACCATTCTGTAAAGGATATCTCGAGGATGATTTCTATAGAAGATAATGTATTTATGATCAAAGGAAGCCGAGCAGTAACGATTTCAGTGGAAAAGTTGAAAAAGAAAACCTGGCGTCCGAGCGCTTTGTAAGATTAGGCTGGGCAAACCGTTAAAAATATCTAAATACTATGAGTGTAAGAATTGTTCAGCATGAAAAGTTCTACAAAAAAGTCCGCGAGAGCATATGCCTATCTTCAATACATCGCCCACTATAAGTGTGTTTACGTTTTAATTTCTTCCAACCATGTCCATTCAACTACTGAGGCGACAGTTATCGAGCTAGCTAAGGGCGAGTCTATCATCCCTGTTACAGCCTAGCTAGCGGGCGAACCTATTGCCCCAGATACAGCCAGCAGCAAACCGTTGAGTCGTGTTGAGTTAAGGCTTCTGAGAAGGGTGGTTGTGTTTGGAGTTTCCCTGGAAGTGCAACTCGGGTTTTCTTCATTTCGCCTGTGAAACACAGTCAAGTTAAGATTGAACGGAAGGGAGATTTGAGTTTCATTCACCTCGCCATTCCCTGGAAATGCAACCCTCATTTCGCCAATCTTAAATTACGTCTGACAAGATTTTGTTGCAAATGCATCTCCATGATAATATAATTAATAGTCCAGTCAGTGATTTTAACCCATCATGCCGAGGCGTAAAGCGGATATTGGTCGTTGTTCATTGACATTGAAAAAAAAAAAAAAAAAGCGCTTACCACCTAATGCATTCATAACTGTTCCCGGGCGAAGCCGGGTCGGGTTGCTAGTATTTACATATTTATACTTTGTACCCCGCCCTGTCATTGGTCACAATCGTGTTGACCGACTGAAGAGCAACACATGACAATTTGTACAGTCAACACTGAACGAATGGCTTCAAATCTTTCCATTTGCTACTTAGGTCCAAAAGTATGGCAAAAATAATTAAGTGAAACTCGGAATTGGTTATTATTTCATTCACAAGAGATCATGCTGCCTTACTATATAGTTGACTTTCCTGGTCTAAATCAGATTTGAACGTTATTAAGTAAGTTTTTATTTTGAAAGTAGTTGGACAGTTCCCGTTTCATACAGCATTCTGTACGGATTAGTTTTGATACTGGCACTAATGATACACGTCAATAGTTACCAGGACACTATCTCCTTTCAAATAGATTGAAATTGTGATTGTAATTGTAATTTTCAGAAACAATAAAAAAAAACTAGTCCGGATGTGGTTGCGCAGCTAGATCAACTAGATAGCACTGCTCACGAGACAATAGCGCGCTGCCACCATCGTGAAAATATAAGTTATTAAATAACAAAAGTTGTCAACACGGTACATCCATGTGCGGCATTCTATGTCGCAAATAAGAGACCAACGACTTCATACTATAAAGATGATGGCTGGGCGCATTATTAAAACACTCAAATCAACAACTCATGATGTAATTGTGCAATTAATACAAAACTAGGTAAGAGAGGAATATCATGAAAGACACCATACTAGCATTAGTCGAAAGACCACACTAAATATGGCGCGTAGCCAACATCTTCAATACAGTAATTATGTAAGTTGTTAATCGGTTAGAGCTACAATGGCGAAACACAAGTAGGTCTATTCCCATAAGAGGCTTTCCCTGCAAAATACACAAGATCAACGGCCGAATGCATTCAACACGGTGAGTGGGCGTATTATTCAAACGTTACTCGGAATGCAATGCCGGAATTAAGACGAAACTTAGTAAACGAGGAGTCTATTTCAAGATGCAACTTTAGATTTAGCCACAAAAATATCACACAGATATTTTTTTCAACCACCATCCCAAACATATATTCCTTCAACCACCATCCTGAAGATATGAAATGTTGAAATCTGAAACTTACAACATAAGTCAGTTACTATGGTGACACATACAACGATGGTAGTCTTGTATAAGACTCTTCCGCTGTATAAGGCTCAAAATCAGCGGATTAACATATTAAAGATAATATCACAACACAAGTGTATGCTATACGGCACAGAACTTTTACTTATATGGAACATACTGGTTATTACCTTTCTCAAAGCACCGCTTGTATATGACGTTAACAACCCTAATTCTACGAAATTATACTGCATTATAAAGTAAAGAGATAACTATACTCATAGAGTATTATTGTTCTTTACTGAACATTTTGTTTCTATATGATTCTTCCTCATCCACGCGGCTTTTCTTTATTAACTGCTGCTTATATTACCTACAAACGCATACTAGGCTATTATACATTTATGATGATAATTGTTTTAATGGGCCTAACATCGAGGTTATCGGCCCCTAATGGTCTGGGTGATAGCGAAAATGTCAATGAAGTGGAAACCAGAACGAAAATTGAGAAGGAAAATACTTACAAAAGGGAACTTAGATTGGAACTACTCACAAAATGGAGAGCAATAATACTTACAAAAAGGAATTTAGAACGAAAATACTCACAAAAGGAATAGATTGAAAAATACGCACAAAATGTAGGTTAAGTTCAAAATACGTACAAAATGCAATGTACAGTCGAAATACTTACAAAATGCAAGTGAAATTCGGAATACTTACAAAATGCAAATGAGATTGAAAATACGTACAAAATGCAATTGTGGTTCAAAATACTTACAAAATGCAATTGGAATTGAAAATACACAATGCAATTGAGATTGAAAAATGCCAATTTCAGATTCCAAATAATCACAAAGTGCAATTGAATTTCAAAATACATACAAAATGCAATTGAAATTGAAAATGCTTGCAAGAAGTATGGTAGATTTAAACCACTCAATTGGATGGACAATACTTACAAAATGCAATTTAGATTGAAAATACTTACAAAATGTAATTTAGCTTCAAAATACCCACAAAATGCAATTGAGAATCAAAATACTTGCAAAATGCGCACCCTACAAAATGCAATTTAGATTGAAAGTACCTGCAGAAAGCGGTTTAGGTTGAAAATACAAAATGCAATTGAAATCCAAATACTCACAAAAATCCCAGACCCTATATTGAAAGATTTACCAAAAAGCAATTTAGATTGTCAATCCTTATAAAATGCAATTGAGGTTGAAAACACTCACAAAATGCAATGTAGATCGAAAAGACTTACAAAATGCAACGGAGATTGAAAACCCCTACAAAATGGAGGGTAGATGAAAAGAAACTAGGCTACTTGGAATTTAGATACACGGGGAGCCAATTAACAAAAACAGTGCGGGAAATTTAAAGAGAAAAGGGAATATAATGAAAAGAAAACAAGAGGTCTCACCCCTCGAAGAAGGAAGGATCAGGAAAGATGAGACAAGGGCCAATTAAGGCGGGAAAGTGAAAGACTCCCTAGGCCTCGGATACCCTAATACCGTCGGGGTCGGAAAAGAACAAGAGTTGACCAAGGGATGTCGACAGGAAAGAAGACAGAGGAACCCGGAACAAGTGGAAGCAATGCCGGACTCAGCTGGGGTCCCGCAGTCGCCAACCCACGTCCCACAAGATATGAGCCCCTGGGGGATATTTTACATTTAAACAGCTATCTGCTGGCTACCAAAATGAAATGATTTTATTGCTGCAGCTTGGCACACCTATGGTCATCAGCTCCATGTATTAGATAGTGTGTTATTTTGCTTTCTATAGAAGAGGAACTGCAATTACTTGGATTGGAAACTATACCCCGGGACATGAAATGCAAGGTAACGTTCTGCCAATGAGCGTGATTGTGCAGTGGTCAAGCTGCTTGCCTTCGATCGAGGTGGACCGGGTTCGATTCCCGATTAAAGCATGTGAGATTTTTGAGGTGAAATGTCACGTCCGGTGGTTCGGATTCCACGACAAAAGGAGGACTCCGTGGTTTATTGTCGCAATATCAATGGCCACGTAAAACTACAAATTTCCTCTTTTTAAAACCCACCATTTGCCTGGAGAGAGTGGGGAAAACCTCGGGGGGAGGGGGAGGGGGGGGGGGGGGAAGCATACTGAGGATGGCCACGGCCAGCGTCGCTATTCAAACCTGAAATCTCCGAACTTGCTACAGCTCCCCATTGCAGTCTTGGAGCCTGACTCAACGCACTTGGCTAAGCTGCTGGGTTAATTTCCTAAGTAATGGACAACTAATTTCATAATCTGGATAATTGAAACGCATTTGGTTTCCATAATGGCAGGTTCACCTATTGGTTGTCGATAGTGTGAGTCAGTTTGTCTGATAACCTGTATTTCTGTGGTGACTGTAATAGTGTGTGTAGCTGTAATTATTTGGGCCGGAGATGGGGTAGGTGCCCCGTGACTTGGAAATCATGTACTATCCCAGTATTTGCGTGGGGGAGTGTGGTTGTGTGTGTGGTTGTGTGTGTGGTGGTGATGGTGGGGAGGGGTGGGGAAACACCTAGGATAGGTACTGTCAGTGCCGGGGTTGGAAACTCTAATCTCCAGACTTGCTGCAACACCCTATTGCGGTCGTGGTGAAAGATATTAAGGCGCACGGCTATCCACACCTGTCTCCCTGATCCTTTATTGGATATGCACCTGTCTCCCTGATCCTGCACTGGATATGCACTGTCTCCCTGATCCTGCACTGGATATGCACCTGTCTCCCTGATCCTGCACTGGATATGCACCTGTCTCCCTGATCCTGCACTGGATATGCACCTGTCTCCCTGATCCTGCACTGGATATGCACCTGTCTCCCTGATCCTGCACTGGATATGCACCTGTCTCCCTGATCCTGCACTGGATATGCACCTGTCTCCCTGATCCTGCACTGGATATGCACCTGTCTGCCTGATCCTGCGCTGAATGTAGGCTACATCTATCTTCCCACAAATGGGCCCAGTAAACTGTCAGGAACAACCCCGCCTATGATATCAAACCTGTGATAATTCGCAGCATCGTTTTTCTTTGGAATCTGATTAGGACACTGCATTGAACTGATACTAGCTGCCAAGATCAGGAAATAGCGAAGACTTAGTGGCAGTGCGCCAAAGCGACTCCCCCGCGAAGAGCGTGAACTCAAGTCATCAAACTATTTAGCGAGGAGATCTGTAAACAAAGTAGACACCACATTTCAGTTATAACGCACGTTCTTGAGTAATACGTGCCAAACGTTCCCTCGTCTACCCTCATCGATCATAGACCAGAGTTCGAGTTCTTGAGTCAGTGTAAATAACACCACGTGCCAGCCCTTTCCCTGACCCCCCATCGGGGTAGTGATGAGTGCACTCACGACCTGAGTCAGTGTAAATAACACCAAGGGACGGCCCTTTCCCTGACTCCCCCCCATCGGGGTAGTGATGAGTGCACCCACGACCGTGAGTCAGTGTAAATAACACCACGTGACAGCCCTTTCCCTAACTCCCAATCGGGGTAGTGATGAGTGTACCCACGACCTTGAGTTAGTGTAAATAACACCACGTGACAGCCCTTTCTCTGACTCCCAATCGGGGTAGTGATGAGTGCACCCACGACCTTGAGTCAGTGTAAATAACACCACGTGCCAGCTGTTCCTTAGCGTTACTCCCGATTCCCCATCGGGATAGTGAAGAGTGCAATCCACGACCTTGAGTCGGTGTAAATTGACGCCACGTGCCAGCCGTTCCCCTTAAATCACCCTCATCCGGAGTCTGGGGTCTGGGGTCCGGGGTAGCATGGGGCCGGGCAGCGCAGTGTTTGGCTCATTGCGACCATACTCCGTCCCTGGCAATGTTCGGCATTCTTCTGGACCGGCAGAATTTTTCCATTCTTCAGTGGAAATATTCAACTGATTTAGCCTTAGATTATTAGGTAGCTGTTAAATAGGAGACAGGTCGATGGTCTTTGCTACAGAGTAAACGTTGGATTGAGTTGACATAGTCGGTAATGCATTGGCTTTCAAAACCCAAAATTGCTGGTTGGAGCCCACCCTGCTCAGTCTTATTGTTTGTAAGGATAGCGTTCTTGTCGTTAGGTTTACCGGCACGCTTAAGGACCCCTCCAGGCAAAAATCCTCACATTCCGGTGTATTTAAGTCACAGCAGTTAAAGAGACTGTAAACCGATGACCATCATCGTAATCATCATCACCACGACTCGTAGGTTACCCACGGGTGTCAACTCGAAAGACGTGCACCAGGTCTCGCCGATTGTTACATGCCCATCACCCACTTTCACATCATAAGTATACGCATAGTCTACACTTATCTAGCAGGTAAATGGGAAGTTAAGTTTGATACCTGATTTATAGGAGATTTACATCTAGACTCTACTTCTGGGAAAATGAGGATATCAATATGGTCATGAAAAGCAGGATTTGAGAATGAATGGCAACATTACGGTAAGTATCACATGTTAATGCTTCACTTGAGGGGCTTGGACATCGTGGCAATTTAACCCCGTGTACTTTGGTGTGAGTGGAATTTTGTCTGACATCCTGTGTTATTGTGATGGGTTTATTAGTGTGTGTATTTGTAATTTGAGTGAGGATTGGAAAGGAGGCGGCCGTTGCCTTACGTTAGGAACCATCCTGGTATTCGCCTGGAGTAGATGAGGGGAACCACGGAAAACCATTTCCAGGATGGCTGACATGGGAATCTAACCCATCTCTCAGTTGAGCCTCACGAGGTGGAGTGTACTCCGTTCCAGCTCTCAGACCAGAATTAAATATCTTAGCAGAACTGGGAATCTAACACGGACCTCTAGGGCGACTGCCAAGAACGCTAGCCGCTACACCAAGAAGTGGTTTAAATAATAGATGCCAGCAGATATACAGTATACTGAATACTACAATGCCAGTACGGGACCTGACTCGCAACCTCCCCTGTAAATCAGCACCTGATGTAAAAATTCAAATTGTATCGACCAGATGAGCTCAGCATGAGGCGCCGGCTGTGGAAGCCAGAATTCGTGTATTAGCTGGGTTTGAATCCCACCATCGACCATACCGTAGTATTCCACTCCCCCATCTGACTTCCTAATTGACCACGGCCACTCCCTTTCCAACACCTTGTCGAACTGAACCAATCGTGGAGGCTTAAATTATAGTGAAGCATCATTGGTTCAAACCCCGTGGACGAGCGTTACAATTTGGGGTTAACTTAGTCCCGTTCCTTGCATAGAAATGGACTCATTCGCTTCAATTTGTTTCATGTTGCTTTGCTGATGCAGGGAACAGAGGAAAGGTAGAGATAAATGATGCTCACTCTTTCATGGTAAATGAGTAAAGAACGGTTGGCGAGTTTTCATTTTAGAGCCTCTCAAAAATGAGGTTAGCCTGGGTAAAGGTACAAAACGGATATATTTATCGTTCCGACTAAAATGCCATAGGTAGTAAACGAGAGATAAAATATTGGATATTACTGCTAAACGCAGAACTATTGCAGCAACCGTCTGGTTCGATTTAATTTGAGAATGACCACGTCATTCATTTCCTATCGAGGTCCAAACTCAGATATCCATAGTTTTGAATCCAATAATAATCTCTAAACTGAGCTCGATTCCTTCGCCTAAATGAAGTCTGTGGCGTAGGGATTCCCCACGAGAAGATCACACATTTATCTCAAGAATTTTCATCAGCATTTGCATAGGTACTCTGATACACCAAGAAATGCCCCTGAGCAGTATAGATACCACGTTTGCCTACCCTTTGAAAAAAAAAACACGATTTTATGTGATTACAGCAGATCGCTTTCGGACCTAAGGAAACTGAGGACTAATGCACAATTGCCCAGCATGCTGTATATTGCACTGTTCTCTAATGATTGTAAGTAGAGGGTGGATGTGGTTGAAACGTCTTCTCTCAATAGAACGATGCTTGTTAATATTCTGCGTTATGTCGAAGGAAACAAAACATGCTGCGTTTGGCCAATTTGGTCTAATAGATCATTATTTCATCTCTGTTTTACAATTTTAGGGCAATATCAATTAGTGTGTTGAATTAGTCTATACGTAATTATAATGCATTGAATTTTTCGTACATACAGCGATGCTGAAGATCCGAATTGGCCATAAGAACTGACATAAAGGCTTGGCGTTCAAATGTTGATAGTGAAATAGAAAATCGTTTAGGTTCAGTCGGTTTTGAAAATGATTCGACGAAAAACTTTTAATGAGTACAATAATATTTTCGGGTTAAGTCTTATTTTGATACGAATGCCAATTACAATGTGCCGCCGAATAGAACTCAGGGGTGGGGTAGTAACAGTTAACTAGTGCAAAAAGTAATTCCATTACAATTACAATGGGAAAGCATAGTTACTCTACTGTACCTTATAATAGTGTTACGGCTGTGAGTTTGTGTCATCGCTCGCCGCATGAGTCACAGCTGCCCTCGGGCTGGGCTGTGCCCTGTCTCAGTGTATTGCGTACGCCTTATGCAACAGGACTACCAGGACAAAGGGATGGTCCAGAATATTCGTGACTCAACCAGTGAAGGAAACCTCGAGAAGCCGTGAACCCTGGATGGTCTAGAAGCATTTATTGAGTCACCGGCCTGCTATATAAGAGCGACCTGTCAAGCAGTGTTTTTGGTGTTTTACGAGCTAGTGCGAGCGTTTATCGTGAGCGACAGAAGTGTGGCGACTTGCGAAACCCCTAGTGAAGCCGTTTCTCTTGACAGCGAGGAAGTGAGAAGCATACAGGGGACTGCCTGTGTTTTCGTAAGAAACTGTAATTTGTGTACATAGGGGAGAGTTGCATGTAGTTCTGTCAAGGCCACCAGACTCATTAGCGAGAAGATTAACTGTTGACAAGTGAAAGAGGGCAAGGGCTCTCCATAAGCAAGAAACTTGAGGAAACTGGAGTAAGGTTCCAATTGCTTGTATTTGCTGATGAGTAGTGTATCTTCCTGCAAGCAATAAAGCTAACTTCTCTTTAAAGCAGTAATTGGTGTTGTGCTTTCTACCCACCGTAATCCAGTTAACAAAAGTGCCACTAGGGGGTGGCACTTAACAACTGGTGTCAGAAGTGGGATTACGAACTCAAGCACAAGCACAACACCTGGTGGTCCTGGTTTAAAAACCGAGCAGGTCATTTTCTCTAATTTTCCTGTGAGTGCACGCCCTTTACAAGACAAACAACTAAAATGGAGGCGCAATTAGCAGCATTGCCAGAAAAGTTAAGTGGCATGGAAACCAAGATGGAAGACGGCCAGAAGAAGATGGAAAACGGCCAGAAGAAATTAGCCCAGGACCTGAAGGATGACCTGAAGAAGATGGAAGACGGCCAGAAGAAGATGGAGGACGGCCAGAAGATGATGGAGGACGGCCAGAAGAAGTCAGCCGAGGACCTAACTGCCAAACTAGAAGACGGCCAGAAGAAGTTAGCCGAGGACCTAACTGCCAAACTGGAAGACGGCCAGAAGAAGTTAGCCGAGGACCTAACTTCTAAATTAGAAGACGGTCAGAATAAGTTAGCAGAGGACCTAACCGCCAAATTTCTGGATGGCCAGAAAAATCTGGAAGAGTGTCTGCTGACGAAATTAGAGGAAAGCCAAAGGAAATTAGAACAGGGTCTGCGTGAGGAAGTCACGGCAGTGGAAATGAAGTTCTACGCCATACAAGTGGAAGTTGCCGAGCTGCGCCAACGCCCGCCCACCGTTACACAGGAAATATCAGGAACGGGACATAGCAGAGTGACGCCCCCAACCTTCGACGGAAAGGTCCCGTGGAGCACCTACTTACGTCAGTTCGAGGCAGCCTGTTCCATAAATAACTGGAACAACACAGAAAAGGCTACAGCTCTTATTGTAGCGCTGAGAGGTGACGCCCTTAACGTCCTTCAGGCCATCCCGACTGGATCCCAGGACTACGCTTCACTGATCGCCCATATGGAGTCCCGATATGGAGATAGCCATCTTCAGCAGGCCTACCAGAAGCAGCTCCGGACCCGGGTACAGAAGAACGCGGAAACCCTGCAGGAGTTCGAGATGGACATCGCACGCCTCGTAAGGCTCGCATATCCAACAGCGCCGGCCGAATTCCTGGAACAGATTGCGACGCAGACCTTCACCGACGGGCTACGGGACTCGGACACTCAACAGGCGCTGCGACTCGCGCGCAATAAGACCCTGGCAGATGCGCTGAGCCACGCACTTGAGTTCGAGACGGCAAAACAGGCATCTAGAATGCACGCGCGGGTACGTCAGGTGGACGTCGACGAACCAGCCAAAGCCGACAAGACCAAGCCCCTGGTCTATGAACTGATAGAGGCGCTAGGCCGGTTCTTCAAGAGTCGCAGAACCACCAACAAAAACGTAGCCAAAGGACATCCGGAGAGGCGGCCCGGAAGAGGACTACCGACCTGCTGGACCTGCCGTAAGAGAGGCCACCTGAGCAAGGACTGCGGTGATCGCCGCCGCCAAGGGTTTCCGTCGGGACAGTCAGTCGTAGGGAAACCGCGCGGCCCAGGAAAGCAAGTATCTGCCAGCCTTGGGGGGCAAAGGTTGGCTTGTGACAGTCGTCAAGCCCTGGCAGTCCAAGTTCGTGTGACGCAGTTACGGAGGGATAATAGCAGCCTGATGGTCAACGGAGTCGTCAACGGAGAGAGCTGGCCCATGCTAATCGACACGGGAGCATCGAGGACCATCGGCAGTCCCACCGTGATCCCGAAGTGGAGAGTGCAACACACACAAAGGAACCTCCAGCTAATAACCGCGACCGGAGAGACCGCACCGGTACATGGCGAAGCATCACTGGAGTTCGTCATTGGTCGACGGGCGATAAAGCATCCAGTGCTTGTGGCTGACGTATCAAATGAAGTGATCATCGGACTGGACTTCCTGGACCCGAACAACATCATCTTGGATCTGAGTACCAACACTCTGCACTTCGGAAGTGAGGAACTTGCTTTGCAACCAGCACTCGAGGCCGTCACCGCACGACGAGTAAGGCTGAGAGAGGACGTCATCGTTCCCGCCAGGGCGGAGGTCAGCGCCGCCGTAATTGTCGACGGAAATGCTGAGGGAGTGGCGGCTGTCATCTAACCAAAATATGAGGACGTCCAGACAAAAAGGATTGCTAGTTGCCAAGACCCTCATCAACACGACGTCTCGGCCGTACGTCCGCCTGTCCAACCTGAACGACTACGACATTACGGTTCACCGGGACACCAACCTAGGAGTCTGCGAGCCCGTTACCTGGATTGCCCGCATCACAGATACGACGGACGGACACCTGCAGACGGACAACCGAAGAAGACGCGCACTGCCAGAAGAACTACAGAAGCTGTACCAAGGATTCCAGGACCATTTAGACGGGGAACAATCACGCCAACTTCAGGACCTGCTACGCGAATTCCAGGACGTCTTCTCCGTGGGGAGCAAAGACTTCGGCAGGACAAGCTTGGTCCAGCACAGAATCGACGTTGGGGACAGCGCACCGATTAGGGCCCCATTCCGACGTGTCCCGCTCGCCAAGCAAGCCGAAGTCGACCGGATGGTAGAAGAGATGAAGGAGCAAGGGGTGATCGAGCCATCACATAGTCCTTGGAGTTCTCCGGTCGTGCTTGTGAAGAAGAAGGACTGTTCCACCAGGTTCTGCGTGGACTACAGGCGGGTGAACGACGTCACGAAGAAGGACAGCTACCCTCTACCCAGGATCGACGACACGCTGGACACCATATCAGGATCAAGATGGTTCTCCACCTTGGATTTGAAGAGTGGCTACTGGCAGGTGGAGGTCCACCCTAAGGACCGCGAAAAAACTGCGTTCTCTCTGGGCAGCGGGCTCTGGCAGTTCACCGTCATGCCATTCGGTCTGTGCAACGCCCCTGCAACCTTCGAAAGGCTAATGGAGTCCATTCTGAGGGGACTACACTGGAAGACCTGCCTGGTCTACCTAGACGACGTCATCGTTCTGGGGAGAAGCTTCGAGGAGCACTACAGCAACCTGAAGGAAATCTTGATGAAGCTACGGGCTGCCCAGCTGAAGTTGAGCCCCAAGAAGTGTCAGCTCTTCCAGAAGCAGGTCCAGTACCTTGGGCATATCATCTGCGAGGAGGGGGTGCGCACCGACCCAGAGAAGACAGCAGCTGTGAGGGAGTGGCCAGTTCCGAAGGACAAATCCCAACTACGAAGCTTCCTGGGACTCTGCACCTATTACCGTCGCTTCGTGTGAGGATTTGCCGACATCGCTAAACCACTGCATCGACTGACTGAGAAGGACCAACTCTCCACGTGGACAGCAGAATGCCACGGTGCCTTCGAACAACTCAAGCAGGCTCTGTGCACCGCACCTATTCTGGCCTACCCCAGACCTGGAACAAGGTTCATCGTCGATACCGATGCCAGCGACTTTGGTATAGGGGGAATCCTGTCGCAAGTAGTGGACGGCGAGGAGAGAGTAGTGGCCTACTTCAGCAAAGCCTTGTCAAAGCCCGAAAGGAACTACTGCGTCACCAGGAAGGAGCTGCTCGCCATCGTGAAGACCATTGAACACTTCTAAAAATACCTGTACGGGCAGGAATTTCTCATCAGGACCGACCATGCATCCCTGCGGTGGCTCCTGAACTTCAAGCAGCCCGAGGGTCAACTCGTGCGGTGGTTAGAGAGGCTTCAACAGTACAACTTTGAGATCCAGACAGGAAAGGCCAACTGCACTCTAACGCCGACGCCTTGTCTCGAAGACCGTGCCCCGAAGACTGCACCTTCTGTACCAGAAGAGAGGAGAACACCGGGATACAGTGCCGAAGGACTACCGTGGAACTTCAGGGGAGCTGGAGCCGCGATTCATTCACGCGGGCACAAGCAGAAGATGATGACCTGGGACTGATAGCCGAATGGAAGAGGGCCTGTGTCCCCAGACCCGGGTGGAACATTGTGAGTGACTGCAGCCCAACGTTTAAGTCCTACTGGGCGCAGTGGGACTCGCTGATTGTAAGGGATGGCCTCATCTGCCGTACCTGGGAGAGCACCGACGTGAAGACATCTCGGGAACAAGTCGTCGTTCCAAAGGCTATGACGGAGGAAGTCCTGAAGGAAGTTCATGGAAGATCACCTGGTGGACATCTAGGGATAAAGAAGACCCTGGAGAAGCTGAGAGAGCGGTTCTACTGGATCGGATGCCGAACAGACGTGGAGAACCACTGCGCGAGGTGCCACGATTGCGCAGCCAGCAAGGGCCCAGGACGAAGACGACGGGGTCCACTGAAGACCTACAACGTGGGCGGCCCCATGGAGAGAGTGGCCATCGATGTTGCTGGGCCATTCCCGTTAAGCGAGGCAGGGAACCGCTACATATTGGTAGTCAGCGACTACTTCACCAAATGGCCGGAGGCGTATGCGCTCCCTAACCAAGAAGCCGCGACGATCGCAGAGACCCTGGTGAAGGAATTCGTCAGCCGGTACGGAGTACCCCTGGAGCTGCACTCCGACCAAGGGAGGAACTTCGAGTCGCAGGTGTTCCAGAACCTATGCCAGCTACTGGGAATCCGGAAGACAAGGACGACGCCGCTACACCCTCAGTCCGACGGGATGGTAGAGCGATTCAATCGCACCATCGAGAACCATCTCCGAATAGTCGTCAGCGAGCACCAGAGGGATTGGGACAAACATCTTCCACTATTTCTCCTGGCCTACCGCGCCGCCGTGCATGAAGCCACCGGGTGCACACCAGCCCGGGCCATGTTTGGGAGGGAGCTCCGTCTACCTGTCGATCTTGCCTTCGGCCGACCTGGGAATGATCCGGTCCCGGTAAGCCAGTATTGTCAAGAAGTGGTCGACCAACTTGATGACGTGCACGCGTTCGCGAGGAGGAAACTGCGGATCCAGACCGACCGAATGAAGACCCGATACGACCAGCAGACGGATGCTGGAGGATTCCACGAGGACGACCTGGTCTGGCTCTTCAACCCATTACGGAAGAAAGGCCTGTCACCCAAACTGCAGAAGTCCTGGGAGGGCCCGTACCGAGTCGTGAAACGGATCAACGATGTCGTCTACAGGATCCAGCGGAGCCCGAGGGCGAAGATGAAGATCGTGCATCGAGATCGCCTGGCAGCCTACGGAGGGACACAGACGGACCAATGATTGATCGGGACGATCAGCCTTTTAGGAAGGGGGTGGTGTTACGGCTGTGAGTTTGTGTGATCGCTCGCCGCATGAGTCACAGCTCCCCTCGGGCTGGGCTGTGCCCTGTCTCAGTGTATTGCGTACGCCTTATGCAACAGGACTACTAGGACAAAGGGATGGTCCAGAATATTCGTGACTCAACCAGTGAAGGAAACCTCGAGAAGCCGTGAACCCTGGATGGGTCTAGAAGCATTTATTGAGTCACCGGCCTGCTATATAAGAGCGACCTGTCAAGCAGTGTTTTTGGTGTTTTACGAGCTAGTGCGAGCGTTTATCGTGAGCGACAGAAGTGTGGCGACTTGTGAAACCCCTAGTGAAGGCGTTTCTCTTGACAGCGATGAAGTGAGAAGCATACAGGGGACTGCCTGTGATTTCGTAAGAAACTGTAATTTGTGTACATAGGGGAGAGTTGCATGTAGTTCTGTCAAGGCCACCAGACTCCTTAGCGAGAAGATTAACTGTTGACAAGTGAAAGAGGGCAAGGGCTCTCCATAAGCAAGAGACTTGAGGAAACTGGAGTAAGGTTCCAATTGCTTGTATTTGCTGATGAGTAGTGTATCTTCCTGCAAGCAATAAAGCTAACTTCTCTTTAAAGCAGTAATTGGTGTTGTGCTTTCTACCCACCGTAATCCAGTTAACAAAAGTGCCACTAGGGGATGGCACTAAACAATAGCTTATTTCTGTTGTTTACAATCTGACAACATTTATCTTTGCCAAAAGACATATAAGTTTTTTTTTTGGTTACCAATGCAGCCAATGGCCATTCATTTTATTTTCAGGCCGGGTCAGAGTGGGGATTTTAGAAGGAAATCTGCCGCAGACCTATTGAAAGGAACCGTCCGGGCATATCCCTGGTGGTGAAAACGGGAAACCACGAAAACCATTTCCAGGATGGCCGAGGTGGGATTTGAACCCACGTTCTCCCGCTGGCAGCGGGGAATATAAATAACACAGAATAGCTCACAATTTACATTTAAATAATATCTCTAAAAAGAATGCCATAGTTTGCTTGAATTGAAACAGTAGTTGATTCCAGTAATATGAAAAAAATAACAAAAAAGAAACTAACAATCAATGAATTCGCATTGGCTAACAGATTTCTTCGCAGATGGCTTTAGATTGATCCCCGACACTGTGATGAATTTTAATCCTAGTGTGAGGTTCGTCAGCCTCTAGAAGACAGTAGAAAAGAGTGGTGATTGTAGAAGAGGTTTCTCGTGGTTTCCAAAAGTAGAATCAATTGGTGGCTGCCTCCTTCCCAATCTCAGCCTCCTAGTGACAAGCACGCGCAATAGTACGGTCACTACAATAACCCAGATTGATCATTAGAGTACGCGTGCTGATGACCATGAAGTCCCAGGTCCTAAATAAAGCTACCATAAAACGCCCAGTCAGCTTTCTTTAAGGTTATTCACCAGTGTTCTGTCAAGTAAACAAGTGTTCATTCTGTCTGTTCGTTTCAAGCTTCCAGTATAATCCCAAAATCACTACCTCACGGTGTAGTGGCTAGCATTCTTAGCTGTCACCCCGGAGTTGTTCGATATCTAGATCTGCCAAGAAATGCAGTTCTGCTTTGAGGACTGGAATTGGGTACACTCAACCTCGTGAGGTAGACTTGAGAAGAGGTGGGTTCGATTCCCAATTCAACCATCCTGGAAGTGGTTTACCGTGGTTTCCCCACTTCTACTCCAGGAAAATGTCGGGATGGTTCCTAACTTAAGGGCATGGCCGTCTCCTTCCCATTCCTCATCCATTATAATACAGTTATCACAGTAACACAGGTTATAAGACAAAGTTCCAATCACACCCAAGTACACGGTGCTGAATGACCACGATGTCCAAGCCCCTGACATGAAACAACAACAACAACAACAACTAATCTCCAAATTGCTCAATCTATAAAATTAACCAGCATTTTTCTTACTGCATTACTGTTACTGTAACTCAATGTAATAAGTAACGTAGTTACATGTAACCCTTTAGATGGCGCTAAATTCCCCCTGACCAGTGAGTAATATTAAAACACGTAATATTTTTCAGGAACAGTGTTTATATTCATTCATTTTAATTTGAAACTGTTTTGCCTTTCAGCGTCCAGTCTAGTCTGCAAGCCTCTGTTTGCGAACAAGTTGCCTCCGCGATGCCCTATTAGCAGTTAGCATTGCGACCGCCTCGGCTTCTACACCTCTCACTTTGAAATCGTTAAACACTGAATCTAACCATCAACTCCTAGGTCTACCTCTCCTTATCTCACCCTCTACAGCTGAACTCATTAACCTCTTAGGTAATCTCTCCTCCCCCATTCTCTTCACATGACCCCATCGTCTGAGTCGGTTCATACGAAAAGTCTCATCTAGCGAGTTCATTTCTAACTTACCCTTCATCTCTTCATTACGAGTACTTTCCTGTCATTGCTCCCATCTCTTTGTCCCAGCAATCATTTGTGCTACCCCTCATATCAGTTACCACTAGCTTATGTATCAGATATCCTGAATCTATCCAGCTCTCACTTCCATACAGCAAGGTCGGTCTAAATACTGAGCGATGTAGGGAGAGTTTAGTCGATACACTCTTCTTCCTTGCAGAGTACAGTAGTTAGCAACCGACACCGACAGCACTTGCTACGCTGGCTAAAGAACAGCGTTAGGTCATGGGGCCAAGCTCTCTACTGATTCGGTAGACGCGTGGGTTCGAGCCCCACCGTCATCCGTCCTTGAAATGGTTTTCCGTGGTTTCCAATTTTCAACACCAGGCAAATGCTGGGACGGTACCTCCTGGCAGGCCACGGTCGCTTCCTTCCACATCCTTGTCCAGTTTCATTCATCTTCACCCATTCCATCTCATCTCGACGCGCAGGTCGCCCACGGGCGTCGACTAGAAAGACCTGCACTCGGCCTCTCAGGAGGCCACACGACAACAACAAAAAGGCAACTGACAACTCACTGCATTGGCCTTTCCACACCTCGACAATATTTCTTTCTCCATACTACTGACCATCCTGAGAGAATACACAGCCCAAGTACTTAAAATATTTCACCTGCTCCAATTTAGTTCCTCTTACCTGGCATTCTATTTTCATGAGTTTCTTCTCTACCAAAATAACCTTAGTTTTTGAAATGCTGATACCATACTCCCTAAATTTCTGTTCTAGTTCTAACATGTTGGCTTGCAAGCTTTCGTGTAGTCCGCCATTAGGTACTACCAGGTCATCAGCATTGGCCAGACTGCTTGCTTGGTGACCTGATGGAATCCCACCCCGCCAGTTTATGCCCTTCAGCAAATGGTCCATAGAAGTTTGGTGCTTTTCAGTTGGTCGACACGAATGTACCCAAACGAGTTGGGTTATACCCTAATCCTGAAAAAAAAACATGAAATGTATTTATTAATCTCATTAATCTCATGTAATTTTTTCAGGATTAGGGCATAACCCAACTCGTTTGGGTACATTCGTGTTGACCGACTGAAAAGCACCAAATTTCTGTTTACTAAGGCAACACTGAAAATTGGCTTCAAACCACATAAAATGGTGCTACAGCCTTGCCTCACTCCTGTAGCAACCATATGGGCCAGGTTTTGTACTTTTTACAAGTTATGTTAACTTACACTGACTAAATATGCCACCGATTAAAATGTAAGATTTAAGACAATATGTTAACTATCACATGTATGCCATTTGTTTACACTTCCATATGATAGAGAACGAACCCTCCTCGTAGCCAGCTCGTGAACGATTCGAGGGTTGGAAGTAGATGTGATAGACTGAAATCATCCGCCAGAGCGCTCGTGGCAAGAGCAAATTCTATTCTGTGCAGCAAGTCAGCAATGATGAACACATCAGTGGTGTCTATATTATTCTCTCGCGCATAAAGTCTATATCTGATGAATTGTCGCACCAGTTAAATACGCTATCAATGATATTTGCTTTCAGAGTATAGTAGCATTATCCAAATTGCCACATTAATCTACTAAGCTACTGCAAATACAGTCTCATATTTACTGCAGTAGTGCCACAAAGCCGAGCAGGGTCGCCTTGTCCCCTCCCCCCCCCCCCCCAACTCGACTTCACCAACGGACTCTGTGAGGGATCATTCCTCTACCATCTCAAGGACACTGCCTGGGAGCAGAACACACTTTCTCAGCAGATACAACTGGGGATGGTGACAGGCCGATCGTCCAGGCGTCCGCTAACTTGGGTCTAATTAAGGAAGGATCACGGAACAGATTATGGAAGAAAGTCTGTCGTGGACCTGTTGAACGCGAGAATTCAATGTCCAGCATGAATTAGGTACTACCCGTTCCGAATTAGGAGAGTCTTTGGTGATATGCACGATGATTTATTTAAACTTATTTTATTCTGTAAGTTATCAATCTTCTTTGGTAACACATTATTCCAATGAGGGAGGGGCAGGATAGGAAATACACTGTTACCGGTATATGAAAGACTACAACACATAGGCCTAGTCCTTTTGGAGTACAAATGCTACATTATTCTCCTTGCCCTATCTTCTCTTAAAATGTCATAAAATGTCATACGGAGTATCATAATTTTTTTATTTGCTTTACTCAATAGGAAACAAAATTAAAAATTAAATCACCCGTCGGCATAGTCAGGCACGTTAAATCGCGCACCAGGACTGCAATGAACAGTGGGCCAGATACCGAATCTGACGGGACAAATATTTTTTACAGAGATTACCTTTCTTTCGTGATAATTTTGTTAAAAATAATAAATTTAATTATTTACAGCCCTTTGGAAATTATATTTAATAATCACATTGGAATAAACTTAGGACCATCTGAATATCCCGATACATACGTTTGAATACCCTTCTAGGTCTAGTTTTTTCTGCACATCAGTTATCATTAAGGTAACCGTACCCTTCTTGCTTTTCAGCGCCTCGTACAAATCCCTACGCGTCAAGATAGTGAGAGTCCCCTGCTGGCGTGTCTCTGGAATCAATAATCATTTTCTACTCTAAGAGCAATAAACCGCAATATCTGTTACTTGACACGCAAAGTCAAATATTATCCCGATATAATGGTATAAAAATCATGGTGAGATATTGAACATATTTTTTTTATAAACCTTGGTGAAACTGAAAACTTCACACAAAGTAAACGAATGTTTCACGTCACGTCTTTAACTGAATAAAGAAATTCTATGTGCAATAATTATACCAGCAATAAAGAGCATACCTGAAGGATTCCATTCAATTCGTTGTTCAGCTGTCCAGTGTGATCATATTTTGTTGAGTGTTACGATTATATTTTTTCTGGGACAGAATATGGAATGTAATCCTTCAGGTATGCTCTTTATTGTTGGTATAATTATATTTTAATTTAGATTTGGAAGGAAGCAGCTGTGTAGGTTAGGAACCATCCCGGTTATTGTTTGGAGTAGAAGTGGGGACAGCGCGGAAAACTATTTCCAAGATGGCTGAGGTGGAAATCTAACCTACCTCCTCTCAGTTGTGCCACATGAGGCTGAGTGTACCCCATTCCAACTCGACCAGAATAAAATTTCTTGGCAGAGGCAAAAATCGAACCCAGTACCTTTGGATCCGGCCTCTCAATACGTACCACTGCTCGGGTGCGTGTTTGATACCATACAATGGAATGACGTATCGAGCCGGCTAAAACAGCATCGTGTGTTATTAGCCTAAATCAGCCACATTAATCTACTAAGCTACTGCAAATACAGTCTCATATTTACTGCAGTAGTGCCACAAAGCCGAGCAGGGTCGCCTTGTCCCCCCCCCAACTCGACTTCACCAACGAACTCTGTGAGGGATCATTCCTCTACCCCTCTACCCCCCCCCCAACAACTAAACAACAACAACAACAACAACTAAACAACAACAACAACAACTACTACTACTACTACTCTTGTCTCTATCTGCCTAGCCTCTCCACAGCACTTGGGGAGGGGGCTAACAAAAGACAGGGGACAGTTGAGTTCAGACGAGGAGGGGAATACAGTCAGCTTCCTCAAAGCCAGCTAGTAAGTAAGGGAAAGTAGTCTTGCTCACGGTCAGCTAGAGCTCGAGCCAGCTGGGAAGGCGGTGCGCAGAACACAACGCTACCATTACGTCATGCCTCACTTCCATCCCACCAATCACAGTCAGTCTGCCTTGAGAATCTGAGCTAGTGTGTTGTCAGGAAAGCTAAGTGTAAAGCAGCGTGAACGAGACAGGCTCGTTGAGGTAAGCGACGGTTTTGTCATACAGCAGGAACTCATGGCAGCAGCCTGCGGTGTGGGGACTTGGACATGGTGGATCTGTTGCAACAGTGGAAATGAATCTCTCTCTCTCTCTCTCTCTCTCTCTCTCTGTGCAAATCCCACAGAGCCGGCCGCCTTCCGGGCTGACGCGAGCTCTAGTGAGTAAGGAAAAGTACTCTTGCTCACTTTGTGACCTTTGCACGGAACTGGTCTTTGCTCACAGCCAGCTAGTAAGTAAGGGAAAGTACTCTTGCTCACAGCCAGCCAGTGAGTAAGGGAAAGTACTCTTGCTCACAGCCAGCCAGTGAGTAAGGGAAAGTACTCTTGCTCACAGCCAGCCAGTGAGTAAGGGAAAGTACTCTTGCTCACAGCCAGCCAGTGAGTGAGGGAAAGTACTCTTGCTCACAGCCAGCTAGTGAGTGAGGGAAAGTACTCTTGCTCACAGCCAGCTAGTGAGTGAGGGAAAGTACTCTTGCTCACAGCCAGCTAGTGAGTGAGGGAAAGTACTCTTGCTCACAGCCAGCTAGTGAGTGAGGGAAAGTACTCTTGCTCACAGCCAGCTAGTGAGTGAGGGAAAGTACTCTTGCTCAACTTGAGATCTTTGCACGGACCTGGTCCTTGCTCACAGCAAGCTAGTGAGTAAGGGAAAGTACTCTTGCTCACTTTGTAACCTTTGCACGGAACTGGTCTACATCATTCGCTGTGTGCGTCTACTTATACATTATGTGGGCGAGGCCAAAGTATATATTTCCTGCCTGTCGAGGGTAATACACAGTAGTTAACTTACAACTTTCCTCATTGTCTGCAAATTTTGCAAGGCTGAGTGGCGCAGTCGGTTAAGATCTGGTTGGGACATCTTTGCTATCAGCTACGTATACTGGAGTGTGTGTCGAGTTTATCTTATAGCCTGTCATGAATTTAACAGTGCGCATATCTGTATTTATTGGGGGGTAATTGCAACACGATTTGAAATAAGGAACCATCGATGCCTTTACCAGGAGGTAGTTCGGCCCCGTGGTGTTGGGGTAGCGCTCCTGCCTCTCACCCGGAGGCCCAGGGTTAGATTCCCGGCTCCGTCAGGGATTTCAGAAACTGACGTGAGGGCTGGAACGGGGTGTACTCAGCCTCGTGAGGACAATTGAGTAGCTGTCTGACAGTGAGGCAGCGCCCCGCTCACGAAAACCAAGATTAACGGCCGAGGAGATCCGATACGCTGACCACGTGTCACCCCAATATCTGCAGGCCAAATGGCTGGGCATTGGTCGCTTGGTAGGCCTAGCCCTTCGTGGGCTCTAGCATGGCCGGCTCTACGGAAGGCCGCGGCGTTCGACCTTGCAACGCTGCACTTCTCTGAACTGGGATGGCCATAGCAGCCGGCCAGCTGTTGATGCGTGTGCTTCGCCACGAAAACAAATTGAAATAACGAAATAATATTTGTTATTTTCAACATTAAAGTAAAAGGATTGTCAAGAGTGAGTAGGGCTTACTTGGAGTAACAAAACGAATTTGCTTTCAATATTTATTTGACATTTACAAAATATACAACAGGTTGGCCTCTAACAAAGAATAGCAAGTTTTCTGTGATTACTATGGCAAGTTACCCGTTCATTCCTCAACTTCATGTAATTATTTAACAAAATGTTACTCATTGTTAAGACAATACTTGTGACTAATGTCATAACATTACATCCACAGGTACACGTTTTCTCGGCAGTTTCTGACAATTCAATATCTGATAAAATACCGAGTAGACTAAGATTTTGAATTACTTAGCGTTGATTGCTACATTTGCATTTTAAAAATTGTTCCTCAAACTTATCAGTAATTAGTGCCTGCGTAATTCCAACAACATATTTACACACTGATAAAATAAATCTGCAGGAACTGAAAGTCCGCCCCTATTTATTTCATTGAAGTAGCTGTCATTTATCTTTTCTTTATGTCTAAGCAAAGCCAAACATTCTTCACATTTTATTCTTGAACATTGCTTGAACGATATGTAACCACAGGCATATATAAAACCAGACTCATCGAATTGTATGTTTTCAGTCTACTTGTCTTCTAAAATACTGTAAAAAGTATCGTCAACAGTAGCTGACGAAAGGCTGCTTGTTGAAATTTCTCCTGAATTTGTATCGGAAGAGGACATTATCATTTCTTTCGAAAAAGTAACTGCTCCATACCTGGCTGAATGAAGGCCAAGTACGCTTTTCAACCTTATTTTCAATTCGGCCTCCATTACCTGAGTAACTGATATATAATAGTTGCCGCCTGTTAGTTGGCGGTACTACCCAAACCTGGATTCTAATTGGTCACTCTGAAATTTGCCAGTTAACACATAAGAGGGGTTCACATTCTGTAGAGCATAAATAATAATCTCACGTAATGCATAGGTTGTTACATACAAAGCGTTGTAAGTTTCATTGGTTAAACAACTCTTTTTTGAGGAATCATTTTCATCGTTCTTTTTCCACGTGGACAGCCATTGGAGGAATGCCTTTAGGAAAGCCAACCTTTTGTCTTCGGGATTTTTGAAAGGCATTTGAAAACTATTACGTTTAACAACATGGGTGAGAGGCCGCTTAATATTAACAATGAACCACCACATTAGGATTACTCTGAGAAAAAAAAGCAGTACCTTTATAACAATACTTGATTAGAGCAGAAGCTGTAGATCCGTGAAACACGTTTGTAACCAAAGAAACCCTTTGGCGTTCAAGTGAATTTGGATAAACACTTTTAAGTGTTAACTTTGGTGCAGACTTAATCAGTAAATCGGATTCCTTTTTTTAGATCGCTCTTATGTCACTAAATGATGCTTGAGTTACCTCTTTAAAATCAGGGTTACAGTCATCTGAACTTAAAACATTTGAAAATGAGTCTAAATCTTCCCATACAGGAATAATAAATGACTTATCAATGCCATTTTAATTCAGCCAATTATTTCGTATACCGGTATTTTTAATACATGGACACTGTCATATAAAACAAAGGTTTTTAGGGGTTTTCTATCAATATGGAACCAGTAATTACTATCAGAATGTTTGGTTAGTTCTTTGAACAAAGCACGATTCACACCATTATTATCAGCTATGATAGACAGAATATTTAGGCCACAATCCTGTATTTGCCTGGTAACACCTTTTGCAATATCAGCTAGTTGCAAACCCGTTAATTGTTTCACTGGAACTAATTTAACAACCTCTTTCAAATTTCCAAAAGCAGACCTAACTAGAAAGGCCAGAACTGTCTTAGCTAAATCGACAGATTCATTTGTAGCGACACCAAATAATTTCCCATTTTTAAAATCTAAAGTTTGTTTGACATGTATTTCATCAATCTGCAAATTTACAACCCTTTCTAAATTTGATAAATCTTTCACAATGTGACTTAGAAAGTTACTGTTCTCTTCATCAGCTTTCGGGGATATGGCGAAGGAAGTTGTTAACTTTTGTAAAACTCGGGGATGAGGTAGGGATAAAATATGGTTAAATCTAATTGCGTTATTACACTTTGTAGACTGCATATAACTGAGGAATGCATTTAGAGTTGTAGTGACGTTATATCTAGGTTTCTTTAAAAAAGTAAGTGTAAACTGATCTCGCAGAAACATTAATTTTTTAACAGAATCTCTGAAGTTTCGTCTCCCTGGTTTTCAAGGTCAGTTTTTAGGTTATCTATTAAGCTATTGATCTGGACGACTAGTGAAATTACAGAACTTCCAGGTAAGAAAAAGTCGTGGCAAAATTCTATTGCTTGGAACAATTAACTCCACTTACTTAATAATGAATTTCGAAATATTACAGAGCCAGAATGAAGAACAACAGCGTTAGGAATTACGCCTCCATTGATATGAATTTCGACCGTAAAATCATTGTTTACCCTTATACTTGACCTTATTTTAGGTATGCTTGACACATCTAATTTATACAAAATACAATAGTTTTCACTAGTTCTTACAGACCAGTCTGTTTTATGCTCCACCAATTTATTTTGTATATCACAAAAAAAAGGACTCGAAAGTCGTAATTTTGTTGGCTTCCTCGGCAAGGGTCTTCTCACATTCCTCTGCAGACTTTTTCCGTTCTTTTTCTTCTTCTCTTCTTTCTTCTGGAGATTTCCTTATCTTGGAGGAGCACTTACTCAAATACAATGGTAAGTTTGGGAATACCTTTGGAACCGCACGAGGTAACAATACAGGCTTCTTCCGTGTGAATTCCTTATTATTCCCATCACCATCCTTGTATTTTTCAACATAACTTACGACTTCAGGAAGAAAGTGTTTAAAACATACGAAGGAATATTTCGTAGGTACCCAATTGGCTCGAGGAATAGCACGTTCCCATATGGCTTTCAATTGTGGATTTTTAGGAAACCCAAACATTGTCACAAATACTTCAGTTTTTATCGATGAACGATAATTAGACTTACAATTCGGCACAACACAAGTCTTTGGCATTGCAGCTAGCCACTATACAGTAATAATCAATGGTATAATTTAATTTACAGTGAGTATTTTGAAGAAAACACGAGCGCGTGACACATTTTCCATGTAACTCAGTGGGATAGGCAGAGCAGACTGGCCATTCAGGGCGAGGTTGCCAATTTTCGCTCGCCGCGGCCTTCCGTAGAGCCGGCCATGGCTCTAGTGCCACGGGGTTAGGGTTAGTTCGGAACAAACCGGAGAAACTCAAACTCAAGATGGTCACTGTCAGCACTGGGTTTTGAACTTACGATCTTCGGATTTCCAGCTTATCCTTGCCGTTAACGTGCACGGCACCGCTGAGTGGTCGGGGACCCAGACCTGGATTCAGCAGTCCTCCCCATGGAGGTCCTTGTTAGGAACTCTTTATAGAGTTTGATTACACTATTGGTTAACTCAAGTAGGTCTATGCCAAGAAACAATTACCTAATAGAGTAGCTGTGACAGTAAGTCACGCACATGAGACGCTGCAGTTTGCGGGTTTGCCACGTACTCCAGGCAAATTCGGGATGGTTACTATTATCCAAGTCCTGAGACACCTGCCCCAAGCCTCGACCACAACATTTACCATAAAACACGCAATCAGATAAATACCATGCACCCACAAAGTAGGCAGGGCTGATGACCGAAGATATCCCAAGCCCCTGATTAAAACAGCTGTTTGAGTGAAGTGATAAATATCGAAACCATTACACAATAAACAGTCGGGCTGAGTGCAGCGTAGCAATTTTGTCATTGGATCAAATTACATTTCCTCAAAATTTTGGTGACAAAATATTTTAAAATCAGCATTGCTTTGATAACGATTTAGCGACAATTTAAACTCTTGTTAGCAAAAATATTTTAGTATTGCTTAGATAGGGATTTAGCGACAATTTAAACTCTTGTTGGCGACAATAATAACTTAGTATTGCTTAGGTAGGGATTTAGCGACAATTTAAACTACGTTAGCGGTACTAATATGTAATATTGCTTAGGGATTTAGCGACAATTTAAAGTCTTGTTAGCGAGAAAATATTTTTAAGTTTGTGTAGTTTAGATACGGATTTAGCTACAATTTAAACACTTGTTAGCGGCAAATAATATTTTTTCTCCATTGATAGTATAGTGACTTGATTACTACTGGTAGCCTACACTAACGATATTTGGAAGTGTACCTTGCTAACACTGGCCCAGTCGCGCGGTTGGTTGAACGTGGCTTTAAAACACAAGGTAACGATTTCGATTCCGGCCCTTTCCGATGTCATTTAAGGTATCCTAACACAATTTCGTATCGGTATATTTCCCGGCACGTCAATAAACACCCCCAGGGCGATATTCAGATACCCCGGTGCCTCTAAAGAGCAGTTGAACTTAAATCTTATTTTAATAAGACTTAAACGCTAACAATATGATATATTCTCATTTTCAAATCCAGTATTCACATTTCCTTTCATCATTTTAGCCACTTTCCTAATAGGACGACATTAGCCCATCACAAAACTCGAAAAGTGTATCTGCACAGTAAATTTAAATTTTCGAATTATTGAAGTTTGTCTGAAAACCATATGAGCTCTCCACACTTCAAAATATAGCGTCAATTCAATTTGAGAAAGGAGGAACAAGATTCTCTCTGTCGCACTCAAAAGTAATACACGTATACTGGACGATATTCTGACGTAAACTAAGTCCTATTTTAAGTGCCTAATGCAAAGTAGCTTTTTAAAATCTATTCGAGGTGCACTATTTCCATGCAAAGTGGACTCTAGGAATCACAAAACGGACTTTCAAAAACGTATATTTACATTCGTGAATAATTCATGGGAATGAGTGATTTATGACAAATGCCCCGTCTCGTTGCTTAGTGGCCAGCACTCCTGGCTGTCACCGTGGAGGCCCGGGTTCGATTCCCAGCTCTGCCAAGAAATCTAATTCTGGTCTGAGGGCTTAGACTCGAAAGGCAAACCTGGGAATTCCCGCCCCAGCCATCCAGGAAGTGGTTTTCCGTGTGGTTTTCCCACTTCTACTCCAGAATCCTAAATTAAGGTCACGGCTGCCTCTTTCCCAATCCTCATCTGAATTACACATACACACTAAAACAGCCATCACAAAAACACAAGTTATCAGAAATTCCACACACACCCAAGTACATGGGGTTATATGACCACGATGTCGCAAAGCCCTTAAATGAATCAACAACAAAAACAACATGATAAATGTCAGAAACACGGTTTTGCTTTTAATTACCGTAGAAGGAAGTACAAAATCAATCGATTAATCACAAAATATGTAAAACAGATCCTTCTCCAACAATAACATTGATATGTAATTATTGTCTGTCAATAGCTCTGTTTTTAGTCGGCATATTTTGTTAGAGACAAAGTTAAAATCAGATATCTAGAAACTTAAAGGTCATCTGAATCACAAAAATAAAATCATAATGGACAAGCGGGCTTAGAACAAAATAAAAAATTAATAATTAAAAGACAGAATATGGAAACTGGAATAAAATGAAGGTTCCTACGTCAAGCATCTCATTAGGAACAGGAGCTCCTCTCCTCACGTACCTGGCGTTCTCCCAAGAACATGACCTGCCTAACCGTGGCCCATGTGATCGCCAGGAAGAACAAGAACACGCGCACTAGTAAGTCTTCAATACGACCAGCAAGGACGACAGCGGAGCAGCGCGGCGCGGCAGCTATTGCCAGATGACTGAGTGAGTGAGTGCGCCTGCCTAGCACACACAGCTGGAGCAGTTTGCAGGCTAGCCTGACAATCCCTAATTCCCCCGCCCCATTAAGTGTACAGTATTGCTATTGTGCAGCTCGTTTACATGGAGGTCAAGGGTGAGCGAGCCTGGACCACAGTTCTGGTATCTTACGATGCGATGGCCGGATTCTCAATCATTGTTGTTGATGCTGTTGATGGCTGTTGTTGTTGATGGATGATGATGTTGATGTTGTTGTTGATGGCTGTTGCTGTTGTTGTTGACGGCTGTTGTTGATGATGATGGCTGTTGTTGTTGATGGCTGTTGTTGATGATGATGTTGTTGATGGCTGTTGTTGTTGATGTTGTTGTTGTTGTTGATGATGTTGTTGATGGCTGTTGTTGTTGATGGCTGTTGTTGATGATGGATGTTGTTGATGGCTGTTGTTGTTGATGTTGTTGATGATGATGTTGTTGTTGTTGTTGATGATGTTGTTGATGGCTGTTGCTGTTGATGGCTGTTGTTGTTGATGATGATGTTGATGGCTGTTGTTGTTGATGATGATGATGATGTTGTTGATGGCTGTTGTTGTTGATGACGATGATGATGTTGTTGATGGCTGTTGCTGTTGTTGTTGACGGCTGTTGTTGTTGATGATGATGTTGTTGATGGCTGTTGTTGTTGACGGCTGTTGTTGACGGCTGTTGTTGTTGATGATGATGATGATGATGTTGTTGATGGCTGTTGCTGTTGTTGTTGACGGCTGTTGTTGTTGATGACGATGATGATGTTGTTGATGGCTGTTGCTGTTGTTGTTGACGGCTGTTGTTGTTGATGATGATGTTGTTGATGGCTGTTGTTGTTGATGATGATGTTGTTGATGGCTGTTGTTGTTGACGGCTGTTGTTGTTGACGGCTGTTGTTGTTGATGATGATGTTGTTGATGGCTGTTGTTGTTGTTGTTGATGATGGCTGTTGTTGTTGATGATGATGTTGATGGCTGTTGTTGATGATGTTGATGATGATGATGTTGATGGCTGTTGTTGTTGATGATGATGTTGATGATGATGTTGTTGATGGCTGTTGTTGTTGATGATGTTGTTGTTGTTGTTGATGTTGTTGATGGCTGTTGCTGTTGTTGTTGATGGCTGTTGTTGTTGATGATGATGTTGATGGCTGTTGTTGTTGATGATGATGTTGATGGCTGTTGATGATGATGTTGATGGCTGTTGTTGTTGATGATGATGTTGATGGCTGTTGTTGTTGATGTTGTTGATGGCTGTTGTTGTTGATGGCTGTTGTTGTTGATGGCTGTTGATGATGACTGATGCTTTTTTTTAGCGTATGACTGAGTGCCGGGAATGTCCGAGGACATGTTCGGCTCGCCAGTTTTTTTTGTAGCTGCTTCGAGACTGACACCCAATGGGTGAGCTACAAGTACCGTTGGGGAGGGAAGTCTGAAGGTAAGGACGAGGAGTTGGAAGGTAGCGGCTGTGGCCTATAGTTAGGGACCAACCCCGGCATTTGCCTGGAAGGAAGATGGGAAACCACAGAAGACCATCTTCAAGGTTGCCGGCGGGGGGATTCGAACCTCCTCGTCTCCCGGATGTGAGCGTCTGCCAGCTGTCATGCCGTAACGACCACGGCTAACTCACTCGGTATGGATGCTGTTGATGATGTTGATGATGATGATGTTGATGATGATGATGTAGTTGTTGTTGATGTTGATGTTGAAAGTTCATTTTGGGGACTTGCGACTTCTAAATATGTGGTCAATTTGACTGATGATAACCTATGGTTACTGCAGTAATTACAATGACATTTATTGGTTTTACGTCCCTTTAACTACAGAGGCTTTTAGAGACGCCGCGCGCCGGGGTGCCAAAATTTTGCCCTGAAGTGTATTTATAACGTGTCAGTAAATGTACTGACACGGCTCCCTTACATTTGCGCACCCTCAAATGCCAACTGATTGCGACAGAGTTCGATCCTGGAAACATCGAAACAGCAGGCGAGAACACATTACCACTGTGCCACGCAGCCAGCTTACTGTAGAAGCGTGTACAGTACAACTGAAATTAGTAGCAACGGGATTGCAGTAGGTGTCTCAGGACTTGAAATAAGACACTATCCTCTGATCTCCGGACGTGCTACAGCTCGGTCATGATGAGCGATTTAACGCGCACGGCTACATCGCGGGGTGATTATATGGGCTATTTGACTGAAAAAATAACGAGATGTTCCGTAAAGAAACTCTTTACTTTTATTTCCTTTTATTTCGAAATTCAGTGGGGCACGCGCCCGCTTGTTAGGCTATCCCGTGTATTACGCTCTTTCGTAAGGACTTTGAACGGTTCTTAGGCCTATACAGGGTGTTTCAGGAGGAATAGTCAATATTTTACGAGGTGGTAGTATAGATGAATTGCAATAAAAAATTCCATATAACATGTGTCCCATTTGTATTGCGTTGAGAGATACAGCTGGTAATATTTACCCAAACAAATGTATAGCCAAGGCAAATGAGGACGTTCAAAGTTTCAAAAGTTTCAACAATTCCACCACCAATGCATTTTGCACTTCTCACCCCGTGTAGCTCTTCAGGGGGCGTCTTGGCGTTCTTTGATGAGGGCTACACTATGCATAATCCGAACGACCAACTGTGCTTTTGTGTTAACCGTTTCCTTTTAGACTTCGCTTTTCAACCATCCCCACAGGCAAAAATCCAAAAGGGTAAGGTCCGGGGACCTTGGCAACCAAGAAACGTGCCCATATCTTCCTATCCATCTTCTAGGGAATGTTAGGTTTAGATGTTGTATCACCAGACGACTAGAATGTGCAGGAGCCCCGTCATGCTGGAAGAACATACGCATTCTTGTAGCCAAAGAAATCTCTTCCAATAATGCTGGAAGTTCATTTCCAAGAAAGTGCAGATAATGGGGTCCTGTTAGACGATGCGGTAGCACAACAGTCCTAATCAACTGATTGTCAATCAACCCACACCACACATTTACAGAGAAGCGTTCCTGAAAATGTTTGTCCACAATGGCATGTGGGTTTCTTCTGACCACTGATGTTCATTACGAGTGTTATTGATGCAGTCACCCGTAAACGTGACTTCATCAGTGAAGATTGCAAATGGGATTACTTGGCGATTTGCACGTATCCAACGACAAAATTCCAATCGTCTATCTTCATCTCCTGCTCGAAGGTGATGAACTGGATGACACGGATGCAACTCATGCATACGTAATGTCCGCCATACTCTTGTACATGGAACACCGTACGTGCATAAAGTCTACGTGTACCAACACACGAAAAGATGCTCTGGTTACATACCAACGTCTGTATCTCGGTACGCAATAAAAATGGGACACATGTTACAGTAGGCTATGTGGATTTTTTATTGCAATTTATCTATACTACCACCTCTTAAAATATTTACAATTACTCCTGAAGCACCCTGTATTACACTGTAGCTGGCCCAAAGTGTTGGGGTAGCACGCTTGCTTCTCACCCGGAGGCCCCGGGTTAGATTCCCGGCTCAGTCAGGGATTTTAGAAACTGACGTGAGGGCTGGAACGGGGTGCACTCAGCCTCGTGAGGACAATTGAGTAGCTGTCTGAGAGTAAGGCTGCGCCCCGATTACGAAAACCAAGTTTAACGGCCGACGGGAGCCGATGCACTGACCACGCGTCACCGCAATACCCGCAGGCCAAATGGCTGGGCAGCGGTTGCTTGGTAGGCCTAGGCCCTTCATGGGCTGTAGTGCCAGGGGTTATTATATTATTATATAAAACTGCATCATTTTACCAAATTAGAACGCTTCAAAATCACGCTTGTATCGCTTTACTTATGTAAAAAAAAAGGAAGGAAGGAAAATTCCGTACACATTGTAAAAGAAGCACTGTTTTTGAGTTGTTTAATATAATTTTTTATAATCGTTTCAGTCGTCTATGGACCACGTTATTTCAACTGCCTTTTCCCTCTTTCACATTGGCCCAGTATTCGCGCATTCTTCTTCGGTGAGCTTCCTTCCGTTCTTCGGTCCACTTCTTGCCGGTTTTCAATATAGGTTTTGGCTGAAAACTCCTCAAGTTTCTTCTTCAAAGAGTCACGTTCCAAGATGTCCTCAGGTGATATCCCCAGTTCTTGTAGGTCTTTTTCCACCTCTGTAAACCAGATCCCTTTGGGTTTCTTTCCCACATAGTAGGCACAGATTCAATTGGACAATCTTCCAGAGTTCATTCGTGTTAAATGGCCATAAAAGGAGAGTCTTCTTTTGCGAATGGTGTCCGTTATTTTCTCCACATGTAGATAAAGTTCATCGTTGTGTCGTCTTCTATACTCTCCTCGTTCCTTGACCGGGCCCAAGATCTTTCTCAGAATCTTCCTCTCTTTGGTTTCGAGTTGTTCTGCCAGGCCTTTCTTATTCATCGCCAGGCATTCTGATGCATATAACGCCTCCGGGCGAATAACTAACGTAGTAATAACTGTAATTATTATTATTATTATTATTATTAATTAGAGCTGTCGATTTAATCCAGAAATCGGATCGATTAACCGATTGATCCAAAAATACGATTAATCGATCAGTGTGCTTTAGTCGATTAATAGAACCGGTTAAAATAGTAGTGTGCTCTAGGAAAAGTAATGGCTTTACGTTGCACAAGACCTGTGTATTGTATGAGTATTATTATTTGCCATTTGGCGTGCAAGCATCAGCTGTTGTAAGATTGAGAGGTCATTAAAGTTAGCTACCGGATGAGTTAGCCGTGGTCGTTACGGCGTGGGGCCGATAACCTTGATGTTAGGCCCCTTAAAACAACAATTATCATCATCATCTCGTTACGGCGTGGCCGCTGGCAGTCGCTCACATCTGGGAGGGGAGGAGGTTCGAATCCCCCCGTCTGCCACCTTGAAGATGGTCTTCTGTGGTTTCCCATCTTCCTTCCAGGCAAATGCCGGGGTTGGTCCCTAACTATAGGCCCCAGCCACTACGTCCTTACATTCAAACTTTCCTCCCCAGACAACACTCCACACGCGACGATACTTGTAGCTCACCCCACGGGTGTCCGCATAGAAGCAGCTACAAACTGGCGAGCCGAACATGTCCTCGGACACTCCCGGCACTAGAAGCCATACGCTAAAAAAAAAAGTTAGCTGATGCTCATGTCTTTGCTTAAGAAAGATAAAAGCGATAATATCTTCTTAATTGCTTTCTTCTCGAGGAATTTGCCCACCGCTTTTACAAACAATAGGAAAGGAAATACCGGACAGACAATTATTGTCGTATTACTGAAGTCTACAAGTCAGTTGTAAAACTGGAAGATGACTTCGCAGACCTTCTATGGTGGAAAATACTTCCAGTCCGACTTCCACATCTCACACGCATAGCGGAGAAATTGCCATTCCAGCTACGCGAGTTCCGTGTGAGAGTGTGTTCAGTGACGCTGGAAATAGGCTATAGTTACTAAGAGAAGGAGCAACAAAGTGACTAAGTAACTGAACTCCAACTTCAAACTCTTGTGTCATTAAATAATTATTATTAAAATATATTTTAATAGTACATTATGCAACGAGCCTATAATGGCAATAATTAAGACACGCGTATGTTTATAAAACGAGCGAAGGGAGTTTTATAATTTCCATACGATTGTCTTAATTACCAATATAGGCGAGTTGCATACGACTGTATATGTTCGACGATAATTATAACTATTTTATGTTCGAACATAAGCATTCATAAATATCTGTCGAGATTTCGCGAGTTTTATGTACTGAACAGAGCGCAAGGGACGCAGAGAATACCTTGTATTCGAACATGGCCTCAAATACCTCACTATGACACTAGCCACGCAGTGAAATTTAAAATAGAAGGCCGTGGAATTCAGCGCAGATGCGATGCTACCCTTACCTAATTGGTCACACAACTGTTTCTTGAGCTCTGATTGGTGGGAGAAACTGTTTCATAATGAAAAATAGTGTTATAATGACCCTCATTGTGATACAGTTTTCTGGCATATAATATTTACATTTCGACATCGTCGAACATAAATAATATTATTAACTTAATGCTTTTGAATTTATTTATTTATTTTACTTGCACGCCACCAATACAATAATTAAAAATTAACATTTTATCTTCCTCATAGCAAATGGAACTGTAAACCTTTTTAAATATGTTATTCAAAGGATCTTTCTTCTCGAACTGACACTGTGAGAAACTGACTAAAATTCGTTTAATCGACCGATTAAAGGCATTCGGTTAACCGATCAACATTTTTTATCGATCGACAGCTCTAAATAATAATAATAATAATAATAATAATAATAATAATAATAATAATAATAATAATAATAATAATAATAATAATAAATGTATATATGTATATATGTATGTATGTATGTATGTATGTATGTATGTATGTCTACCCGTTATTATTCTCGTTTACCAACGGGTTTGGGGATGAGATGCGATGGAAATCTTTGTGGCGATGGTTTTTACGGCAGGATGCCCTTCCTAAATAATAATAATAATAATAATAATAATGTTATTGGTTTTACGTCCCTTTTAACTACTCCGGCTTTTAGAGACGCCGGGGTGCCGGAATTTTGCCTCTAAGGGGATCTTTATCGTGCCAGTAAATCTACTGACACGGTTCCCTCGGTTAGGCCCCTTAAAACAACAATTATCATCATCATCATCATCATCATACGGCTCCCTCGCATTTGCGCACCCTCAAATACCAGCTGACTGCGCCAGGATAAGAACCTGCAACCTTGGGCCCAGCAAGCGAGAACGTTACCGCTGAGCCACGCAGCCAGCAGGATGCCCTTCCTGACGCCAACCTCATGAGAGGAGTTAATGCGAGATGAAATGAATGATGGCGAATTAAACTTGGCAAGTATGTGGAAGGCAGCGGCCGTGGCCTGTCAGAAGGTACCGTCCCAGCATTTGCCTGGAGTTGGAAATGGCAAACCACGGAAAACCATTTCAAGGACGATCGACGGTGGAGCTCGAACCCACGCGTCTACCGAGTCAGCAGAGAGCTTGGCCCCATGACCTAACGCTGCGCTTTAGCCAGCGTAGCCACTACTGTCGGTAATAAAAATAATAATAATACTAATAATACAGAGAAATAGAATACTGTACATTACTAAACTGTTGTTTTCCCACCTCACAGATCATTTCCCGTCTCTAGCGCTGACCCGCTGAATGATCGTGTGGCCTCCGAAGAGGCCGAGCGCAGGTCTTTCTAGTAGACGCCCGTGGGCGACCTGCGCGTCGCTTATTACGCGTTTATACCACAGTCCCTTGAAAAACGTGATAACGGGGTTCTACTGTATTTTGTTCGAGATTGACATGCAGTTAAAATCAATAGAATTGCATGTTGATTTGTTTGGTATTTAACACTGGCAATATCCTGAGAAGCGTAATCCATGTCAATACAGAGGTGTGCAAGTTATTAGACCGAACACCTGTTTTCCAACATTTAATTTCTTACTTTTTATGAATTAATGCAGTAAAATTGTTTTCAAGGTGGTGAAATTATTTCAAACGTTTAATTGAAAATCCACAGCCTGCTTCCAGTCTCCGACCGGGTCAGGAATGGAATGAATGAAGCCCCCATCTAGCGGCGAGGATATGAACTGTGCCAGCTGCCGAGGCCTGACGCACTCCTCTGGGGCAATGATTAATGAATGACAGATGAAATGAAATGATAGTGGAGAGTGTTGCTGGAATGAAATTTTGACAGGGAAAACCGGAGTACCCGGAGAAAAACCTGTCTGCCTCCGTTTTGTCCAGCACAGATCTCACATGGAGTGACCGGGATTTGAACCACAGACCCAGCGGTGAGAGGCCGGCGTGCTGCCGCCTGAGCCTCAAACGTTTAATTAATAGTCTTAATTACATTTTTCTTTTAAGAAACTGACAAAAATGAATTTTGATAATTTCCACTAAAACAGGAGCCTTGGTCATGCAGAATGTCACATTTTATTTTCATTACTTTATTCTAGTTCTTGTATGAAATTAGAGCAAAGAATTGTGAAGTCTTTCGTTACTGAGAGTCCAATCTTGAATTATTCAAAGATTAGTGGGCAATGGATTGATACCACCTGATTCGGATGGCACATTCCAAAGAAAATGAAATAAAGAAAAAAAAAACTGATCCAGCTCAGGTATCCCTCAGAATCTCCAATTTTGAGAATTCCCAGACACAATATCTTATGGGAAAAGTTGTAAGTCCATACGGGAGAAAGCAACATTAAGTAGGGTGATAAAAATAAAATAAAATAAAATTATTTTGAATGAAAATATGTGACTGATTTACCTACTTTATTTAATACTAATAAGAGCCTCCGTGGCTTAGGCGGCAGCACGCCGGCCTCTCACCGCTAAGCCCGTGGTTCAAATCCCGGTCACTCCATGTGAGATTTGTGCTGGACAAAGCGGACGCAGAGAGGTTTTTCTCCGGGTACTCCGGTTTTCCCTGACACAAATTTCATTCCAGCAACACACTCCACTGTCATTTCATTTCATCTGTCGTTCATTTAATCATTGCCCAGGGGAGTGCGACAGGCTTCCGCAGCCGGCACAGTTCATATCCTCGCCACTAGATGGGGACAGTCAACTGAAAGCAGGCTGTGGATTTTCATTTTTTCATTTTCAATTTGCACACCTCTATACCTTAATTGGATTCACTCGTGTTGACCGACTAAAAAACTTCCAATAATAGATTACCTAGGCAACATGAGTGTGGTTCTTCCCTGGGTTTTCCCCACACTCCCTCCAGGTAAATGCTGGGAGAGTACCGTACTTTAAGTCCCGGGCCACCTATCCCATCCTTGTCGCTACTACAGCCACACCCTCTACTATAGTGTTTCTTTGACGACAGGTTATCAGACAAGCTCAACACACACCCAACTACACGGGGATGCTTACCAAGATATCACAAGCCCCTTAAATGAATTAATAACAACCACCACGTTTGTGAAGAAGAAGAAGAAGAAGAAGAAACGAGGGAAGCTCTAATGTACCGGTACTGTACAACGTGATCCACATACAGTGATACCCAATGGTGTCTTATACAGTAGCCTATTTAGTTTGTATTGTACAGCAGAGGGCCGGCCCCGTCAGGGATTTTAGAAACTGACGTGAGGGCTGGAACGGGGTGCACTCTGTCTCGTGAGGACAATTGAGGCAGCGCCCCGGTCTTGAAACCAAGATTAACGGCTGTGGGGATCCGATGTGCTGACCACGCGTCACCCCAATATCTGCAGGCCAAATGCTGGGCAGCGGTCGTTTGGTGGGCCTAGGTCTTTCATGAGCTGTAGTGCCCGGGGTTATTATTATTATGAGCTAGTTAGCCTCTGGAGAACAGTTGAGGAGAGTTGGTAGTGGTATGTGATGGGCTCGTTTCATATTGTCGGCCATCCTATACGTGGTTTTCCAAAATAAATTTCAGATCACAGCCCCTAGTGAAACTTTTGCACGACACTACCTTATGCATACATTCAATATGGCGGTTATTCGTAATATTCAATATGATGGTCTTGTGACTTGTGCAAATGAAGTCTCTCTAACCAGACTCTCTTTCACAAAATGTGATCATTTATTTTTATCAAGCTACATCTTTTTTAGCCTATTTTCATTTATGAAAAAAAAACTAGGCTTATGAGATAACCCTTTGTCCGTGTGTATGTCCCTAATAAAATCTAAACAGCTGAAGCGAATTCAATGAAACTTGGTGAATACATGCTACTAACTTGTCTGACCTCGACCGTGCCTTGTAAATTTTAATAAGTTTTACTAATCCAGCATGGCGGCTGCGCGAATTATTTTACTGGCATTCCATTTCTCTGCAACAGTAAAAGATATCACCCTGAAATTTCGTACAACAATAAACGATACTACAAGGAGTTCACCTATTTGCCTTTAAAACCCGATCAAGTACAAAACCAATATGGCGGCCAAGCGAAGTTAAGACATATAAATATAATTTGCTCACGATTTGATCATCCGAGTGCAGTGAAACTTCGTACGGTAAATATTTATGAAAAATATAATCTACTGGCATCCAAGTAATTCAATTGTTTTCATAACCACAAGATGGCGGCTCTGCGAAATTTTAAAATTAAGTTTTTTTTTATTTCTCTCGTCCTAATCATGCGATCGTAGTAAACGTTTGAAAAATGAACCTACGCAATAATCTTCATCTAATGGTACATTACTCTATGGCCTACATAATAAACAATCCAACATGGCGACCACCCAAAATATTTCGACGGTTCTCAATATCTACGAATCTACTACAGCAAACTGTCATTTTGTGTGTTGATAGAGGCTGTTAACATAAGTACACCTGTGGACATTTCAATAACCTGGTGAGCACAAAACCAACATGGTGGTGGCGCGAAATTTAAATAGATTTTCTCGTGACTTTTCATCCATGCGCTGTGGAGCTTGGCATGGTATATTTTCATACAAGCCTTAATATACGGACGCCTAATGTAATGGAATTTCATGAGAACTTAAAAATGGCGGCTGAAGATTTTTTTAATCTCGGTTTTATTTCTCGTGTTCTAATAAAGCAATAGAAATATAGGTTGGAATAATTAATTATCATTAGAATATTCATCTGCTGGGATATAATTCTATAGCCTATTAATGAAACAATCCAACATGGCATCCATACAATATTTTCCACCGGTTCACAATATGTCTGAAACTATTTAAGCAATCAAACTGAATTTTTGTATGGTGATAGAGAACTATTAATTAAGTACAAATATGTGACTTTCCAAATCCTGAGAAACAGAAGCAAGATGCCATTAGTTCAAAATTTTAAAACCTTGTGTTTTTCTTTTATCTCACGTACCCTATTCGAGAGATTGAAGAAAAGGATTCGTATGTTTATGTTATTATAATAATTATAAATTAATGGAATTAAGTTCTGTAGCTTACATTTTTGAATCATGGAAGTCGTGCATTTGACTTTTCTTAAATTAAACTCTCGTGATACATAACAGAAAGATGCCATCTCGCGGGAGGAGTCTTATTCACTGATAATTTCAGTATTCTCCCTGGAGCCCAGAGGCAGCTAAAAAGGACACCAGTGAAGACACTCGACAGTGCAGGCATGTAGACAGGGAAATCACCCAGGCCAAGGGAAAAGAGCGGCTGAGTTGTCTCAGACGAGGAATTACGTACGTTAAAGAAGAGTCAGCTGTTGACCATGTCCTCACTGGGAATATCGAAGGAGCTAATAAATCAAAATTCAAGAGAAGGAGATCATTAACATCAGAAAATCCAGTACAATATTATAATGGAAGAAAATGTTTTAGAAAAATTACATAAAATAAATTACGTCGTAACCTTAAGAGACTCTCCGCACGATAGCGCTCCAATGATAGGACATCACGACGGAGAATCACCAAGAAGTAGAGAGGGGGAGAAATGACGCAGATTCATTTACATAAATTTACATGATCTGATTTCGGAAACCAATATAGAATTATTGTAACGTACGTAAATTTATCTAACTCCACATGCTTAGTAAACCAGCGACTGTATAAAAGAAGCAATCCACAACCACGCGCTGAAGTACTTTGTTTCAAAGATATAAAAGAAGGGTTGAAGATCAAAGACACAGTATATATCCACAGTCAGAGGGCGAACCTGCGCTATGATTCGTGAAAGTGCGCGCCTTGCTATTAATAAAGAGCGTTACTCAGTTTTTATTTGTTATAGAGGGCGAATCAATGCCGCTGTGATCAATGTATGTGCGCTATTGTTTGAGTTTGAACATTATACAGTTTTTCAATGAACAGAGAGCACATCTTACGCAGCTCTGAATTGCAGAAGTACGTGACATTATTCATAAATAGTTAGGAAAATTACGGTTGAATTGTTATAGCCAGTGCAGCGGTGCGACCCCCATAAATTAAAATAACACTATTCTCGCGTGAATGTAGTCTATAGTAAGAGTGTTATAACGAGTGCTCAGATCAATATCAAAAGAGATTGTTAACTCAGTACGGTAAAAGCAGTACATTCAAGAAGTATATGAACTGAAGCAGTGTCGTGTGGTGACCTTAAAGACTAGTGAAGCACTGTATTACAGCGAATTGTAACTAATTGGATACCTACTATGATTATAATAATAATAATAATAATAATAATAATAATAATAATAATAATAATAATAATAGACTACCATCATTACAAAATATATATTTTGAAGTCGTCTTCATACAGTACAATTCAGTACTGCACATACCGTAGGCTGTAATTATTATTATATTAGCAATTGTCATTAACTTTAGTGTAATAAAATTATATGCTTTGGAGACACGTCCATGCAGTGCAATGCCACACTTTTAGGATATATCTCTATAAAAATATGATGAAGGAATTAGGATACCGGTATATCTCTTTAAAATTGTGATGAAAGAATAAGTTTACACATTAACTGCATACTATAAAAATACAGGGGACGATAAAACTATTTTCATTTCATTTTCAGCTTTTGCATAAAATTCTTCCAACTGAGATGATAACATGGTCCTTGCACTCACAGAAGGCGACTGTGGGTGTGTAATATGTTATCTCCTGTTGATATCCAATATGTAGATGACATTCTATCTTAATATGTTCACCCCTATGATGTCCGAGGCGACCGATTCGTGGGGTCGAAGTGAAAGTTTCCTCACCCTCTACCCTATTCAGTGTCGTTCACTTCGACCTGTTGGAATTCAAGGCAGTGCTTTGCGGGTGTAGGACTTTTAGGAGCACAAGCAATACCTTCTCTGTATTACGCTGCGCGCGCCATGGGATGATACCGCCCTAGAAGTTGACTTGACTCTAGCGCAAGGGCAGCAGCGCTTCACCTCGCGGACGAGAGGAAAACTGAGTGCTCAAACAAGAGGAAATATGATAATAACTAATAGAAGATGAAAATGAAAATCCACAGCCTGCTTCCAGTCTCCGACCGGGTCAGGAATGGAATGAATGAATCCCCCATCTAGCGGCTAGGATATGAACTGTGCCGGCTGCCGAGGCCTGACGCACTCCTCTGGGGCAATGTTTAAATGAATGACCGATGAAATGAAATGATAGTGGAGAGTGTAGCTGGAATGAAATTTTGACAGGGAAAACCGGAGTACCCGGAGAAAAACCTGTCTGCCTCCGTTCTGTCCAGCACAGATCTCACATGGAGTGACCGGGATTTGAACCACGGACCCAGCGGTGAGAGGCCGGCATGCTGCCGCCTAAGCCACGGACGCTTAACTAATAGAAGATAAAGGAATTTAAAGGTAAATGTGGACACTGAAGCAGTGCTTCACTTGCTTCATCCCAATGCATGACACTGAACTGAACCCACTGTATTGCATGCGAGTATGGTCTACGACGCGAGTTCGGAAGAGTAGGGACAACTACGGGCTCATGCGATATATGCTCTAAATAGACAAAATCCGCGAACTAACGCCCAGTGAACTCCAGTTTCATGATGTAACTAAATAGTTACACCTCACATAAACACATCGCTATCACTCCCCACAGCACGTAGGGACAGGGGGGAGGAGGCAGGGGAAAAACCAGTCGTTAAGATAAACACCGCAGTCGACCGCACAGCGAGTTCCAGTGTTCACGAAAACTGCGAGTAGCTGTAATACGGAAGACAATCAGATAAGTAGTTAGCCAAAATTTTTATAGTTTAACCATAGTTTACAACCATATAATCTCTCTAAAGTACAATCTCCGGATAGCTATCACCATTTAGCATTTCACCTAACATATATACTGCATTTAGCATACACTGACAGTTGCAGTACCAATACTGCAACTAAATAATTGTACATATTGTTACGTGCCACCCCTAGTGGCACTTTTGTTAACTGGATTACGGTGGGTAGGAAGCACAACACCAATTACTGCTTTAAGAAATAATTAACTTTATTGTGGCCAGAAATATACACTACTCAACAGCAAATAGCAATTATTTGCTTGCTCCAGTTTCCTCAAGTCGAGAATACTTCCCCTTTCACTTGTCACAGACCACAGAAGTTAATCCGTCCTAATGAGTCCGGTGGCCTTGGCAGAAGCTACCTGCCCCTCTTCCTCAGGTAAAACAAATACAGTTACTTACGAGCACTTGAAGTACGCTGTTCACAAGCTGGGAGAACAATGTCACAGGATTTCGACACCACAATATCTGACACTCAGTGAAAGCACACTTACTCAGAACACGGCAGTCCCCTGTGTGTTCCTCACTTCGCCGCTACACTAGGGGTTTCGCAAGTCACCACACTTCTGTCGCTCACGATAATCGCTCACACTAGCTCGTAAAACACAACAACAACTGCTTCACGGGTCACTCTTATATAGCAGGCCGGTGACTCAATAAATGGTTCTAGATCCATCCAGAGTCCACGGCTTCTCGAGGTTTCCACCGCTGGTCCAGTCACGAATCTTCTGGACTATCCCTTTGTCTGTAGTAGCCCTGTTGCATAAGGCGCGCGCAATACAGGAGGCAAGCCGCAGCCCAGCCCCTGGGGCAGTTGTGACTCAAGCGGCGAGCGATGACACAAACTCACAGCCGTAACACCACCCCCTTCCTAAAAAGGCTGATCGTCCCGATCAATCATTGGTCCGTCTGTGTCCCTCCGTAGGCTGCCAGGCGATCTCGATGCACGATCTTCATCTTCGCCCTCGGGCTCCGCTGGATCCTGTAGACGACATCGTTGATCCGTTTCACGACTCGGTACGGGCCCTCCCAGGACTTCTGCAGTTTGGGTGACAGGCCTTTCTTCCGTAATGGGTTGAAGAGCCAGACCAGGTCGTCCTCGTGGAATCCGCCGGCATCCGTCTGCTGGTCGTATCGGGTCTTCATTCTGTCGGTCTCGATCCGCAGTTTCCTCCTCGCGAACGCGTGCACGTCCTCCAGTTGGTCGACCAGTTCTTGACAATACTGGCTTACCGGGATCGGATCATTCCCAGGTCGGCCAAAGGCAAGATCGACAGGTAGGCGGAGCTCCCTCCCAAACATGGCCCGGGCTGGTGTGCACCCGGTGGCTTCATGCACGGCGGCGCGGTAGGCCAGGAGAAATAGTGGAAGATGTTTGTCCCAATCCCTCTGGTGCTCGCTGACGACTATTCGAAGATGGTTCTCGATGGTGCGATTGAATCGCTCTACCATCCCGTCGGACTGAGGGTGTAGCGGCGTCGTCCTTGTCTTCCGGATTCCCAGCAGCTGGCATAGGTTCTGGAACACCTGCGACTCGAAGTTCCTCCCTTGGTCGGAGTGCAGCTCCAGGGGTACTCCGTACCGGCTGACGAATTCTTTCACCAGGGTCTCTGCAATCGTCGCGGCTTCTTGGTTAGGGAGCGCATACGCCTCCGGCCATTTGGTAAAGTAGTCGCTGACGACTAATATGTAGCGGTTCCCTGCCTCGCTTAACGGGAATGGCCCAGCAACATCGATGGCCACTCTCTCCATGGGGCCGCCCACGTTGTAGGTCTTCAGTGGACCCCGTCGTCTTCGTCCTGGGCCCTTGCTGGCTGCGCAATCGTGGCACCTCGCACAGTGGTTCTCCACGTCTGTTCGGCATCCGATCCAGTAGAACCGCTCTCTCAGCTTTTCCAGGGTCTTCTTTATCCCTAGGTGTCCACCAGATGATCCTCCATGAACTTCCTTCAGGACTTCCTCCGTCATAGCCTTTGGAACGACGACTTGTTCCCGAGATGTCTTCCCGTCGGTGCTCTCCCAGGTACGGCAGATGAGGCCATCCCTTACAATCAGCGAGTCCCACTGTGCCCAGTAGGACTTAAACTTTGGGCTGCAGTCACTCACAATGTTCCACCCGGGTCTGGGGACACAGGCCCTCTTCCATTCGGCTATCAGTCCCAGGTCATCATCCTCTGCTTGTGCCCGCGTGAAAGATTCGCGGCTCCAGTTCCCTTGAAGTTCCACAGTAGTCCGTCGGCACAGTATCCCGGTGTTCTCCTCCCTTCGGGCACAGAAGGTGCAGTCTTCGGGGCACGGTCTTCGTGACAGGGCGTCGGCGTTAGAATGCAGTTGGCCTTTCCTGTGCTGAATCTCAAAGTTGTACTGTTGAAGCCTCTCTAACCACCGCGCGAGTTGACCCTCGGGCTGCTTGAAGTTCAGGAGCCACCGCAGGGATGCATGGTCGGTCCTGATGAGAAATTCTTGCCCGTACAGGTACTTGTGGAAGTGTTCAATGGTCTTCACGATGGCGAGCAGCTCCTTCCTGGTGACGCAGTAGTTCCTTTCTGGCTTTGACAGGGCCTTGCTGAAGTAGGCCACTACTCTCTCCTCACCGTCCACTACTTGCGACAGGATTCCCCCTATGCCAAAGTCGCTGGCATCGGTATCGACGATGAACCTTGTTCCAGGTCTGGGGTAGGCCAGAATAGGTGCGGTGCACAGAGCCTGCTTGAGTTGTTCGAAGGCACTGTGGCATTCTGCTGTCCACGTGAAGAGTTGGTCCTTCTCAGTCAGTCGATGTAAAGGTTTGGCGATGTCGGCGAATCCTCTCACGAAGCGACGGTAATAAGTGCAGAGTCCCAGGAAGCTTCGTAGTTGGGACTTGTCCTTCGGAACTGGCCACTCCCTCACAGCTGCGGTCTTCTCTGGGTCGGTGCGCACCCCTTCCTCGGAGACGATATGCCCAAGGTACTGGACCCGCTTCTGGAAGAGCTGACACTTCTTGGGGCTCAACTTCAGCTGGGCAGCCCGTAGCTTCAACAAGATCTCCTTCAGGTTGCTGTAGTGCTCCTCGAAGCTTCTCCCCAGAACGATGACGTCGTCTAGGTAGACCAGGCAGGTCTTCCAGTGTAGTCCCCTCAGAATGGACTCCATTAGCCTTTCGAAGGTCGCAGGGGCGTTGCACAGACCGAATGGCATGACGGTGAACTGCCAGAGCCCGCTGCCCACAGAGAACGCCGTTTTCTCGCGGTCCTTAGGGTGGACCTCCACCTGCCAGTAGCCACTCTTCAAATCCAAGGTGGAGAACCATCTTGACCCTGATATGGTGTCCAGCGTGTCGTCGATCCGGGGTAGAGGGTAGCTGTCCTTCTTCGTGACGTCGTTCACCCGCCTGTAGTCCACGCAGAACCTGGTGGAACCGTCCTTCTTCTTCACAAGCACGACCGGAGAACTCCAAGGACTATGAGATGGCTCGATCACCCCTTGCTCCTTCATATCTTCTACCATCCGGTCGACTTCGGCTTGCTTGGCGAGCGGGACACGTCGGAATGGGGCCCTAATCGGTGCGCTGTCCCCAACGTCGATTCTGTGCTGGACCAAGCTTGTCCTGCCGAAGTCTTTGCTCCCCACGGAGAAGACATCCTGGAAATCGCGTAGCAGGTCCTGAAGTTGGCGTGATTGTTCCTCGTCTAAATGGTCCTGGGATCCTTGGTACAGCTTCTGTAGTTCTTCTGGCAGTGTGCGTCTTCTTCGGTTGTCCGTCTGCAGGTGTCCGTCCGTCGTGTCGGTGATGCGGGCAATCCAGGTAACGGGCTCGCAGACTCCTAGGTTGGTGTCCCGGTGAACCGTAATGTCGTAGTCGTTCAGGTTGGACAGGCGGACGTACGGCCGAGACGTCGTGTTGATGAGGGTCTTGGCAACTAGCAACCCTTTTGTCTGGATGTCCTCATATTTTGGCTCGATGACAGCCGCCACTCCCTCAGCAGTTCCGTCGACAATTACGGCGGCGCTGACCTCCGTCCTGGCAGGAACGATGACGTCCTCTCTCAGCCTTACTCGTCGTGCGGTGACGGCCTCGTGTGCTGGTTGCAAAGCAAGTTCCTCACCTCCGAAGTGCAGAGTGTTGGTACTCAGATCCAAGATGATGTTGTTCTGGTCCAGGAAGTCCAGTCCGATGATCACTTCACTTGACACGTCAGCCACAAGCACTGGATGCTTTATCGCCCGTCGACCAATGACGAACTCCAGTGATGCTTCGCCATGTACCGGTGCGGTCTCTCCGGTCGCGGTTATTAGCTGGAGGTTCCTTTGTGTGGGTTGCACTCTCCACTTCGGGATCACGGTGGGGCTGACGATGGTCCTCGATGCTCCCGTGTCGATTAGCATGGGCCAGCTCACTCCGTTGATGACTCCGTCGACCATCAGGCTGCTTTTATCCCTCCGTAACTGCGTCACACGAACTTGGACTGCCGGGGCTTGACGACTGTCACAAGCCAACCTTCGCCCCTCATGGCTGGCTGATACTTGCTTTCCTGGGCCGCGCGGTTTCCCTACGACTGACTGTCCCGACGGAAACTCTTGGCGGCGGCGATCACCGCAGTCCTTGCTGAGGTGGCCTCTCTTACGGCAGGTCCAGCAGGTCGGTAGTCCTCTCCCGGGTCGCCTCTCCGGATGTCCTTCGGCTAAGTTTTTGATGGTGGTACTGCGACTCTTGAAGAACCGGCCTAGCGCCTCCATCAGTTCATCTGCCAGGGGCTTGGTCTTGTTGGTTTTGGCTGGTTCGTCGACGTCCACCTGACGCACCCGCGCGCACATTCTAGATACCTGCTTTGCCGTCTCGAACTCAAGTGCGTGGCTCAGCGCATCTGCCAGGGTCTTATTGCGCGCGAGTCGCAGCGCCTGTTGAGTGTCCGAGTCCCGTAGCCCGTCGGTGAAAGTCTGCGTCGCTATCTGCTCCAGAAAGTCGGCCGGCGCTGTTGGGTAGGCGAGCCTTACGAGGCGTGCGATGTCCATCTCGAACTCCTGCAGGGTTTCCGCGTTCTTCTGTACCCGGGTCCGGAGCTGCTTCTGGTAGGCCTGCTGAAGATGGCTATCTCCATATCGGGACTCCATATGGGCGATCAGTGAAGCGTAGTCCTGGGATCCAGTCGGGATGGCCTGAAGGACGTTAAGGGCGTCACCTCTCAGCGCTACAATGAGAGCTGTAGCCTTTTCTGTGTTGTTCCAGTTATTTATGGAACAGGCCGCCTCGAACTGACGTAAGTAGGCGCTCCACGGGACCTTTCCGTCGAAGGTTGGGGGCGTCACTCTGCTATGTCCCGTTCCTGATATTCCCGGTGTAACGGTGGGCGGGCGTTGGCACAGCTCGGCAACTTCCTGTCGTAGAGCGTTGAATTTCTCCTCCACCCCCATCAGCGGGCGTTGGCGCAGCTCGGCGACTTCCACTTGTAAGGCGTCGAACTTCTTTTCCACTGCTGCGACTTCCTCACGTAGGCCCTGTTCTAATTTCCTTTGGCTCTCCTCTAATTTCGTCAGCAGACACTCTTCCAGATTTTTCTGGCCATCCAGAAATTTGGCGGTTAGGTCCTCTGCTAACTTATTTTGGCTGTCCTTCAGGTCCTCTGCTAACTTCTTCTGGCCATCCTCCATCTTCTTCTGGCCATCCTCCATCTTCTTCTGGCCATCCTCTATCTTCTTCTGGCCGTCTTCCATCTTGGTTTCCATGCCATTTAACTTTTCTAGCAGTGCTGCCAATTTCTCCTCCATTTTAGTTGTTTGTCTTGTAAAGGGCATGCACTCACAGGAAAATTAGAGAAAATGACTTGCTCGGGTTTTGAAACCAGGACCGTCAGGTGTTGTGCTTGAGTTCGTAATCCGGCTTCTGACACCAGTTGTTACGTGCCACCCCTAGTGGCACTTTTGTTAACTGGATTACGGTGGGTAGGAAGCACAACACCAATTACTGCTTTAAGAAATAATTAACTTTATTGTGGCCAGAAATATACACTACTCAACAGCAAATAGCAATTATTTGCTTGCTCCAGTTTCCTCAAGTCGAGAATACTTCCCCTTTCACTTGTCACAGACCACAGAAGTTAATCCGTCCTAATGAGTCCGGTGGCCTTGGCAGAAGCTACCTGCCCCTCTTCCTCAGGTAAAACAAATACAGTTACTTACGAGCACTTGAAGTACGCTGTTCACAAGCTGGGAGAACAATGTCACAGGATTTCGACACCACAATATCTGACACTCAGTGAAAGCACACTTACTCAGAACACGGCAGTCCCCTGTGTGTTCCTCACTTCGCCGCTACACTAGGGGTTTCGCAAGTCACCACACTTCTGTCGCTCACGATAATCGCTCACACTAGCTCGTAAAACACAACAACAACTGCTTCACGGGTCACTCTTATATAGCAGGCCGGTGACTCAATAAATGGTTCTAGATCCATCCAGAGTCCACGGCTTCTCGAGGTTTCCACCGCTGGTCCAGTCACGAATCTTCTGGACTATCCCTTTGTCTGTAGTAGCCCTGTTGCATAAGGCGCGCGCAATACAGGAGGCAAGCCGCAGCCCAGCCCCTGGGGCAGTTGTGACTCAAGCGGCGAGCGATGACACAAACTCACAGCCGTAACAATATTGTAAATATTTTCACCTGTATTTCAAACATAGATTTTGTAGCCTAAGTGTAATGGATCTGATGATGATCGCTTGACGATCGAAACTGGTCATCCTAGTGTTTTATTAATCTCATGTAATTTATTTCAGGATTAGGGCATAACCCATCTCTTTTGGGTACATTCGTGTTGACCGACTGAAAAGCACTAAACTCTTGTTTACTAAGGCAACACTGAAAATATGGCTTCAAACACCACAATGTAACTAAATAGTGTTAAAAATAAGATATATAATGAAGTGTTGTGTGTTCAGTAGAACATCTGATAAATCTACTATGGAATGTCACCATATCCACTTGAAGAAAATGGAACTCGAGAAAGAAGCCGATATGGAGATCTAATAAATTTCTTCATGGGGACGAAAATTCAGATGAGTACCACTATAACATACTTGCAGTATCCATTTATAGTATTAGCTAGAGGGAAATTCGTAGTGTAAAGTTAAATAAATTTCTTGATTAAATATGAGGTAGGAATAATATGGAGTATTATGTGGCTTGAATATTAGATAAATGGAACCGGATTTATTTTTATACTTGATTGTCGGAACGATGCCGAATTAAGAATTAAATTTATCAGACAGGTAATATGATATTGGGAGTTAAAATTAAAATTTGAAAAATGTGAATGAGATAACAAATGATACTTGAATAATGATAAATGACTAATATTGATAAATATTGATGAATTATTAAATTATATAATTCAGAAGTGACAAAGATGAAATCTGACATTCTACGGATCGGAGCGTGGAATGTTAGAAGTCTGCTAGGAAGTGGAAGGTTAGAAAACTTAGAAAGGGAAATGGATAGGTTGAGGTTGGATTTTGTTGGGATTAGTGAAATGCGCTGGCAGGAAGAACAGGACTTTTGGTCAGGAGACTATAGGGTCAAGAGCACTAAATCAAACAATGGCCAAGCAGGGGTTGGTCTCATATTGAGTAGGAAACTTGGACAGCGTGTGGAATATTATGAGCAATATAGTGAACGGATTATTGTAGCAAAAATCAATACTAAACCCACCTGCACCACAGTGGTACAAGTCTATATGCCTACCAGTCAAGCTGATGATGAGGATGTTGATAAGGTCTACGAAGAAATAGACGAAATTCTGAGGTATATCAAGGGTGATGAAAATGTTATAGTAATGGGAGATTGGAATGCTGTGGTAGGAAAAGGGAGAGAAGGGAATATAGTAGGAGATTTCGGGTTAGGTGAAAGGAATGATCGAGGAAGCAGGCTGATGGAATTCTGCACCGAGCATGAGTTGGTCATAGCTAACACCTTATTCAATAACCACAATAGAAGAATATACACATGGATGAGACCAGGAGTTACAGGGCGTTACCAAATCGACTTCATTATGGTCAAGCAGAGGTTTCGAAACCAGATTTTGGATTGTAAAACATATCCTGGTGCTGACATAAACTCTGACCACAATCTGGTTGTAATGAAGTGCATATTAAAGTTGAAGAAACTGAAGAAAAGTCAAAAGCCAAAAAAGTGGGCAATAGACAGACTGAAAGAGAAGGATGTAAACGAAAGATTCAAGAAGAGTATAAAGGAAGGACTAATGAAAAACCCTAAACAAACTTCAATTGCAGACGAATGGGCACTTTTGAAGAATGAAATAACAAAATCCGCAGAAGAAAACATTGGTAGGAAAGAAAGAATAGGTAGAAAACCGTGGATCACTCAGGATATACTAGAATTGATGGATGAAAGGCGGAAACACAAGAACGTAAGAGATGAAAAGGGGAAAGCAGAATACAGACGTCTGAGAAATGAGGTTAACAAGAAGTGCAAGGAAGCGAAAGAAGAATGGTTGAAAGAGAAATGTGCAGGTATAGAAAATTGTCTGAAATTAGGAAAAGTAGACGCAGCTTATCGAAGGATTAAGAATACTTTTGGGGAAAAGAAGACTAAGTGCTGTAATATTAAGGACACAAATGGAAAGCCTATAACAGTTAGGGAAGAAAAGGTTGAGAGATGGAAATCTTACATAGAGAGTTTGTATAAGGGAAAGGAGATTGAGAATCATGTAATGGAAAGAGAGGAGGAAATTGATGAGGATGCGAAAGGAGATTTAATATTGAGATCAGAATTTGATAGAGCTTTGGAAGACTTAAGCAGGAACAAAGCACCAGGCATAGATGATATACCGATTGAGTTGCTACGCTGCATAGGAGATGAAGGTCTGATCAGGTTATTTCACATGGTGTGTAGGATTTATGAGACAGGTGAGATACCCCCTGATTTCAAGAAGAATGTAATCATCCCTATACCAAAGAAAGTGGGGGCTGACAGATGTTAAGATTACCGTACAATCAGCTTGATTACTCATGCTTCAAAGATCCTGTCTAGAATAATTTACAAGAGGATTGAAAGCCAGATAGAAACGGAGTTGGGTGAAGACCAGTTTGGTTTCAGGAGAAATGTAGGAACAAGGGAAGCTGTACTAAGTCTTAGGCTGATTTTGGAAGGTAGAATAAGGAAAGATAAGAGAACGTTCATGGCTTTTGTAGACTTAGAAAAGGCTTTTGATAACGTTGATTGGACTAAATTGTTTGACATTTTGAAATCTATTGGAATAAAGTACAGGGATAGGAGGGTAATCTACAATCTATACAGAAACCAGACAGCAGTCATTCGAGCTGAAGGACATGAGAGAGAAGCTGATATTCAGAAGGGTGTTAGGCAAGGCTGCAACTTATCACCCATACTTTTCAACTTTACATTGAACAAGCAATGAAGGAAATTAGAGAAAAAATTAAAGTGGGAGTGAAGATTCAAGGAGAAATAATTTCAACTCAGATTTGCTGATGACATCGTAATCTTGGCCGACAAGCCTGATGATTTGAATGAGTTTTTGAATGGTATGGACTCCGTCTTACGGAAAGAATTCATGATGAAAAGTTAATAAATGTAAAACAAAAATACTGGAATGCAGCCGAAATAAATCTGAAAACACTATGCAGATCAAATTGGCAGGTGAAAAGCTGAAGCAAGTAGGAGACTTCTGTTACTTAGGAAGCAGAATAACCAGTGATGGACGAAGCAAAGAGGATATAAAAAGTAGGTTGGCAAAGGCAAGGAAAGCATTTCTACAGAAAAGGAACCTGTTGACATCGAATATAGATTTAGGTGTTAGGAAGTCATTTTTGAAAGCCTTTGTCTGGTGCGTGGCACTCTATGGAAGTGAAACTTGGACTATTGGTGCAGCAGAAAAGAGGAGAATTGAAGCATTTGAAATGTGGTGTTACAGGAGAATTATGAAGATCAGATGGGTAGATAGGGTTACAAACGAAGAGGTATTAAGGCGAGTGGGAGAGGAGAGATGTTTCTGGCGAGTGCTAATGAAGAGAAGAGATAGGTTAGTAGGACACATACTAAGACACCCAGGAATAGCAAGCTTAGTTATGGAAGGAAGGGTAGAGGACAAGAACTGTAGGGGTAGACCAAGGTTAGAATATGATAAACAGATTGCCTCGGATGTAGGGTGTGGTAGCTATGTAGAGACGAAACGATTAGCTCAGGACAGGGAGGCATGGAGAGCTGCATCAAACCAGTCGAAAGACTGAAGACTCAAACAACAACAACAACATAATTTTATTAATGCAGCCAATGACCATCAACTTTCTTTTCAGGACGGGTCAGGGAAGGGATATTGGAAGGAAATCGGCCGTGGACCCATTGAAAGGAACCGTCCCGGCATTTGCCTGGTGGTGAAAATGGGAAACCACGAAAACCATTTTCAGGACGGCCGAGGTGGGATTTGGGGATTTGAACTTACGCTCTCCCGATGCCAGCGAGGCATGAGGTAGCGCGTTAGCGCTCTCTGCCACCGCGGCCGGTAATTATTAAATTATGATAAACAGTAAATGTTGATAAATGTTAAATGCAAGGGTAATGGAAATGCAATCGATGATAAATAATATTAACAGTAATGGCAGGATAATTTATAATTGTAGTGGCAGTGGTAAATCATGTTAACGATGATTAAAACAATTAACAGTTTTGATAATAATTGATTTAGTGATGTAAACGATCAACGATAATTGAGTTAATTAGATGCAGTAAAACACTTTCTATTGAGGATAGAGAGATAGTCAGTATTTAGTTGTGGAGGAATAAACAGGAGTGATTTATAATTACTTTTGAGAAAAGGCATGGTGTTGTGCAAATAACATTTCAAGGAGAAAATTCAGTACTCTGAGGAGTGTGTGTGCAGCAGTAATATGTATCAAAGCGTCGAATGGAGATGAAGTTACGTGGGATAGATAAATCCTACGGTTTAAATGTGCAGTGTGCAACTATGAAGTCTACGTTCGCTGGTGAGGTTAATGCCTGGAGGTTTATGGTAACTGACTTTTTATGCAATGGGAAGTGTAATGCAATGAGGTTGGCAAGTGCTAAAATGAGTTTACGTGCCCAGGTGAGGTTAATGCCTGGAGAAATTAAATTAGTGAATAAATTACCCACACGAATGAAACAGGTTGACACGAGTGTAAATGAGTACATAGAAGGACTGAACCAGGATTTGAAGGAAGGTTCCATGAGTTATACATGCTTCAATTGAATATGCGAGCATCACAGTATACAGCCAACATTTGGTAGTGCTCACTCCTATATTAATTACATTTTAGGTACAGGTTTGCTCATGATTGATAGGCCATGAAGTTGTGGCATTATGTTTCGACTCCAATAATAATAATAATAATAATAATAATAATAATAATAATAATCATACTAATAATCATACTAATAATCATACTAATTGACGACGATTGCTGTAATATTTGAAAGTCGTTGACACGTTTATTTTTGATTTGGTTGTAATATGATGATATAATTAGAGACAGTCTGGCATAACTAAGTCTTGTTTTGGAATTTTACTTTGAGTGTAGACGTACCTACCATCGACGTTATGAGGAGGTATTGACCCCTACTTTTCAAGGAATTAAAATTCATGATGTAGATTGCATAAAGAACTGGATAGATTTTCATGCAGGGATGGTAAAGAGAACGAAATTAATTAAAAAAATAAAAAGGAGTGAAATTAGATAGTTTAAACACACAAAAGAGTCTGGAATTAAATTACATTTGAAGAGGAATTCAAATAAAATTATTTTAATTGGAACAGTATTGAAAGAAACGAAATTAACGAGTTTCGTAGAGCTGTATTTAAGAGAAAATGGTTTAGCGAATGAAATTCGAAGATGAATTAAATTAGGAATAAAATACGAGGAATGAAATGCAAGTATTGAAATGTAAGGAGTGAAATGTGTAAACGAACCCATTTCGTGAATTAAAAAGGAATAAAATTCGGAATTAAATTATATCTGGAATTACACTTTTCCTTGAAACTCTGAGTGAAATTAAATTGAGAGTGAAATTAAGGAATAAAATGTGAGGAGTGTAATGTGAATTATAACACTCCATTCTTAGTAAAACAAAAGAATGAAATGCATGGAGTGAAACTTCAAGTGAATTAAAACTGGAATACAAATAATTCTTGAACTCTGAATGAAATTATATGTGGATGATATTAAATGTTGAACATGGAATGAAATTAAATGTGGAACGAAATTTAACCATGAGGTTGGAATGAAATTAAATGCGGAATAAAATTTAAACTTGGGGTCGGTGTGAAAATAAATGTGGACTGAAATTAAATTCACAGGTTGATTGAAACTAAAGGAATAACATCACATTTTGGGGTCGGAATGGAATTAAATGTGGAATGAAACTTAATCCTCATGTCGGAATGAAATTAGATGTGAAGTAAAATTAAACCTTGGGGTCAGAATGAAATTAAATGAGGAATGAAAGTAAATGCTCATGGGGGAATGAAATTAAATATGGAATACAATTAAATATTTGTGTCGAGATGAAATTGAATCTTCGACTTTGAGTGAAATTAAATTTGGAATAATATTAAATATTGAGGTCGGAGTGATATATGTGGAACTAAATGAAATATTGAGGTCGGAGTGAAATTAAATGTGGAACTGAATGAAATCTTGATGTTGGAGTGAAATTTAAGTTCATACAATTTAATTCAATTATTACGGCGCAGAGGTCACCCACGGGCGTCAACTGCACTCGGCCTCTCAGGAGACCATACGATCATTATCATTCATTGGATTGAATAAGACAAACTCTTCATTGCGAGTGCCTTTCCGCGAGTAATAAACTGTAATTCTATGGATTAATTTCACTTCATATTTACATATCATTAAATTCTATGGATTTATTTTATTGACGTCGGAATAAAGTTAAATATTCGTTCAAAGTTTCATTCGGAGAGGAATGGAATTTGATTTTATGGATTTAATTCCACTCCGGCCGGAATAGAATTAAACGTTTCTTCACAGTTTCATTCCATCAGGAATAGAGTTAAATTTTATGAATTTAATTTCACTCCGGCCGGAATAGAATTAAATGCTCGTTCGTATTTAAGTGTATGGATTTGATCTCCCTCCGGCCAGAAAATAATTAAAATGTTCATTCAGAGTTTCATTCCGTGCGGAATAGAATTAAATTGTATTAATTTAATTTCACTCCATCGGGAATAGAATTAAATTGTATGGATCTAATTTCCCTTCGGCCAGAATATAATTAAATGTTCGGTCGAATTTAAGTGTATGGATTTAATTTCACTCCGACTGGAATAAAATTAAATGTTTGTTCACAGTCTCATTCCAACAAGAATAGAATTAAATTGTATGGATGTAATTTCACTCCGACCGGAATATACCGAACAATTTTGTACAGAGTTTCATTTTGAGAGGAATAGAATTAAATTCCATGCGTTTAATTTCATTCCTATCGGAATATAATTAAATGTTTTATTCACAATTAAATTCCGAGAGGAATAGAATTAAAGCGTATAGATTTAATTTCATTCCCACTGGAGTGGAAATGAATGTTTCCTTCAGAGTTTCATTCCGAGGAGAATGAAATTAAATTCTTTGGATTTAATTTTATTCCCTTCGGAACAAAATTGACTGTTTCATTAAAAATTTCATTCCGAGAGGAATAAAATGCAATGCAATGGATTTAATTTAACTCCCAGTGGAATGGAATTTAATTTCATTCCGAGATTTAATCTGAGAGGAATATAATTCAATATTTCATTCCCAATTTAATTCCTTGTCGGAGTGAAATTATACGATTCACTCCAGTTTTAATTCTACGCCGGAATAGTATTGAATTGGCTGGCTAAATTTAATTTAATGAAATTTCGTTCACTTTACCATTCCAGTTTTCATGGCAGCAATCGGACAACAAATAGATGACGTGCGTGTGTATAAAAATGATATTTTAATGTTATGCTAAAGAATATCAAGAAAATAAAATGATTGATTTAGATATGTGTTTTATTATTGCATTCCAGTAGGAACAAGAACAAATATAGGTTCAATTATAGTGTATTATATTTAAGTTTGTTTAATGTTGAATTACTGATATCTATGATTTTGTTTGGTTTTGACCGCATTGTGTTGCGAGTATTTTGATAAGATATAGGCCTACACTTAGTGGCCGAAAGTCGTGGGAAGGCACGGATTATGATAACGAGTTGCTCCTCCGCGAGCCCTCAAAACGGCAGCAATACGGCGAGGCATTGACTCGACAAGAAATGGGTTCCTGGCTCCCAACATTCAACTGGGCGGTGATCTGACTCACAGTAGCCCTTCGATCGCCCCGTATGGATCTGAGGAAGAAGAAGGTAGATTGTAGTTTAATGTGCCCGTTAATCTCGCGATCATGAGCCACGGGACCTCCTTTTTTACGTGGAATCCAAACCACAGGCCATGGCATTTCACTTCGAAAATCTCACATGCATTGACTGGGAATGAAACCTGGTCCACATTGGTGAGAGGCATACAGCTTGACCACAGTGCCACCACGCCCCCGCCGTATGGTTCTGCTCAGGTGAACGTGATGTCCTTCCATTGAACACCTGTGGTCATCCCATGCGGCAGTTTACGTGGATGGTAACATTATCTCTGCGATATTGAAGATCCACCCTCGACACTGTTGACCTCGAAAACCCGAATTCGTGTGTGATCTCCGAAATGCTATGACCCGTGCTCCAATGATCATCCAACGTTCCTAGTCGGGTAACTTGCGACGTGTTGCCTTCTTCTCTACACTCACTGCTCAGCTCCACCACAGCTTGCCGCAACGCTCAGGAGTCATACACAGAACATTTTCTTATGGGACTACTCTTCCCGTGACCTTTGGCTACTCGGTGTACATCAAGCCACATAAAAGTACATGTCCCTCTAATATTATGAAATTTATACCAGTGTTCATCAAATTGTATTTAATAATTACAAGTTTAACCAAACAAACTAATAGTACAGACAAGTGCACATGATTTGATTGAATTATAACAGTCAAATGTCTATTTGTAATGGATCAGTTCATTGTAGGAAGAGGATGCATTTTCATGTGAGGTTCTTACTCATTCTGATGATTGATTTAGCTATGCATTCAACAGGATTTATTGTTGACCCAGATTTCCATTTCGTGATAGCTTTGTTTATAATAATTCATTAAAGCGCATAATGTGCACTGATACAGAGATACCTACAGATTATAAGTTGTACAAAACTGTATCAGATATCTATCGTTTCTTGTACTTTAAGTTTATGTCAGCGTTCACAATTATGTAGGGACAGTTCACATATATTGTAATATAATTATAAAGGTTTTATCTGATATGGTATTACTATCGTTTGTTGTTGTTGTTGTCGATGTTCGATTAAGGGGCTTTGTGACATCGTGGTCATGCAGCCCCGTGTACTTCGGTGTGTGTCTGTGTGTGTAATTTGTCCGATAACCTGTGTCATTGTGGTGGCTCTATTAGTACGTGTATTTGTAATTCATGTGAGGATTGGGAAGAAGACGGCCGTGGACTTCCGTTCGGATGAGATTCATTATTAATTTATTAAATAAAATGTAATATATTTATATGCGACTAATAAATTAATTTAAAAATTAATTTACGTTAGATTAATAAATTCAATTAATATATTTATATGAGATTAATTGTGCAATAATTGAGTTACTATGTATAATTAATTGTACACCTTACCACCATCTTGAATTTATGAAAAATTTGTTCTTTTGCCTTCACACGTTCACACGTCTTAGTGTGCGATTATTTGCCTGTTTCCTGTTGCTCCCTTTAATGAGCTGTCAACCAAAAAATACCTGTATTTTTATGTTCGTTGCAAGTTTTGCTTGTACAGTAATGTATTAATTCGTAGCACAAATGTATGTAGAGATTTGAAGCCAATCTTTTTCAGTGTTGCCTATACAAAATAGTCATTTGTAGCTGTTCAGTTGGTCAAGACGATTGTGCCCAATGAATAGGCTGGGTACAAGATAAAAATATGTAAACGCACTCCTGAAAAAAAAACATCATTGCCCCATTTCATTGTGATAATTTAATTTGTACGTGTATTTTTTCCAGGATTGTGTGTACATAATTATTTATATCTTGTAGCTTACCCCGCCCATTCATTGGGTACAATCGTGTTGACCGATTGAAGAGTTAAAAATGACAATTTAGCAGAAATATGTAAATGCAACACTGAAAAAGATATGTGGATCATTTTATTTTTCTCAGTAGACTATGCGCATTATGTGCATATTCATGGTTTAATTATTTTAGCATAGGTCTACCTCCGTTAACTGGAAAACTATGTTCAAAGGAAAAAAATGAGAGTTCCGTTATTTTCCGTTGTATGCAGGTTTTACTGTATCATCATCATCATCATCATCATCACCACCACCACCACCATCATCATTTTTGATACTGCTTACTATATCCAAAAACTAAGAATGACAATGGATTAATTCCTATTTTCACTTGTGAGGTCTTTGGACGGCTATCTGAGCTGCTTCCCACCGTCAGGCTAGTGTATCAAACAGTGTCCTTATAGTGATAAGTTAATCTCCAATAACTTAACAAGAACTCTCTCTCTGTGTGTCACGTTTATAAATTACATGCCAAGTGTGAATGGAAATGATGAAACTGTCTCCAGCAAATTGTACGATACTCAAATATTCAGTCTCTGATACGAGCTACTGCATAGGCTGTCCCCATATTCAATAATGAAAATAAGTTATTGAACAAATGGTTGATGATGATGATAATCATTTTTGTTTTAAGGGGCCTAACATCTAGGTTATCGGCCACTAATGGTCTGGGTGACAGCGAAAATGACAATGAAGTGGAAACCAGAACGAAAATTAACTGAGACTTAAAATACTTACAAAAAGGAATTCATTGAAACAACTCACAAAATGGAGAGTGGTAATACTTACAAAACGGAAATTAGAACGAAAATACTCACAAAAGGAATAGATTGAAAAATACTCACAAAATTTAGTTTAGGTTCAAAATACTGTTACGGCTGTGAGTTTGTGTCATCGCTCGCCGCATGAGTCACAACTGCCCCAGGGCTGGGCTGTGGCCTGCCTCCTGTATTGCGTGCGCCTTATGCAACAGGGCTACTAGGACAAAGGGATAGTCCAGAATATTCGTGACTGGACCAGCGATGGAAACCTCGAGAAGCCGTGAACCCTGGATGGATCTAGAAGCATTTATTGAGTCACCGGCCTGCTATATAAGTGTGACCTGTCAAGCAGTGGTTGTTGTTGTGCTTTACGAGCTAGTGCGAGCGATTATCTTGAGCGACAGAAGTGTGGTGACTTGCGAAACCCCTAGTGAAGCTGATTCTCTTGACACCGAGGAAGTGATTGTGGTGCTTGTGAAACAGTGTATAGTACAGTGACAGACCTAGTGCAGCTATTTCCAGCGAGCGTACGGGGCCGGACTCATTAGCGAAGAGGATTAACTGTGGTCTGTTGACAAGTGAAAGGGAAAGTATTCTCGACGTGAGGAAACTGGAGTAAGGTAATGATTGCTGTTGAGTAGTGTATTTTTCTGGCTGCAATAAAATTAATTATTTCTTTAAGCAGTAATTGGTGTTGTGCTTTATACCCACCGTAATCCAGTTAACAAAGGTGCCACTAAGGGGTGGCACGTAACAATACGTACAAAATGCAATGTCGAGTCGAAATACTTACAATATGCAATTGATATTAAAAATATTTACAAAATGCAAATGAGATTGAAAATACGTACAAAATGCAATTGAAATTGAAAATACACAATGCAATTCAGATTGAAAAACTCCCATTTCAAATCCAAAATATTCACAAAGTGCAATTGAAATAGAAAATGCTTCAAAATGCAATTGAAATTGAAAATGCTTACAAAATGTACGGTACATTTAAACTACCCAATTGGATAGACAATACTTAAAAAATGCAATTTAGATTGAAAATACTTACAAAATGTAATTTAGATTCAAAATACCCACAAAATGCAATTGAGAATCAAAATACTTGCAAAATGCCGACCATATAAAATGCAATTTAGAATGAAAATACTTGCAAAAAGTGGTTTAGGTTGAAAATACTAACAAAATGCAATTGAAATTCAAAATACTCACAAGTCCCGGCCCATATATTGAAAGACAGTCTACTAAAAAGCAATTTAGATTGTCAATCCTTACAAAATGCAATGGAGGCTGAAAACACTCGCAAAATTCATTTTACAGTAGATCAAAAAGACTTACAAAATGCAACGTAGATTGAAAATACCTACAAAATGGAGTGTAGATGCAAAAAAAAATCGCTAAAGGGAATTTAGATACACGGGGAGCCAATTAACAAAAACAGTGCGGGAATCTTAAAGAGAAAGGGAAATATAATGAAAAGAAAACAAGAGGTCTGACCCCTCGAAGGAGGGGGGATCAGGAAAGATGAGACAAGGGCCAATTAAGGCGGGAAAGTGAAAGACTCCCTAGGCTTCGGATACCCTAATACCGTCGAGTTCGGAAAAGAACAAGAGTTGGTCAAGGGAGGTTGATAGGAAATAAGACGGAGAGGAGCCCGGCACAAGTAAGTGGAAGCAATGCCGGACTCAGCTGGGGTCCCGTGGTCGCCAATCCACGTCCCACTAGATGTGAGCCCCTGGAGGGTTGAACAAATGGGTCGGATCTGCCTGGAGAAGGTAATGTTATCCTTGCCTCGCGCCTAGCAACAGATCGGCCATGTCCGTTTATACCCACGTGACCTGCGAAACTGCGCACTTCATCTTTACTAATACAGAGAGTGAAAAAAGGATCGTCCACCCAGAAAATTAAAATTTTCACTCAATAACAAGAAACTTGATGAGAGTAACGTAGTAATGCAAAAATAATGACATTTAAAATTCACGAAAATATCAAATACTGTCACCAGGGACCGGATTTTGATGACCTAAAACTGTTTAAAAAATGACCTATAAAATTACTCCAAAAATCCTATAAATTGACCCTAAAACTTTAAAAAATTACCTAAAAATTTGAATGAAACTGACATAATTTCATCACACAACAAATGCAAACAGACTATGTCATTGCATGTTGAAATGACTTTAATGGGTACCGGTACCTATTATAATTTAATTATTGTTTGACAAATATGAATTACTCGTATTTACACACAAATAGTGGTTATTATTTCAGTCTATTCTTTGACACTTCAAGTTCTGTGTTCTATTTTTCAAGGAAACTAACACTTCATGGTATGTGGAACTTTAAGGCTGCAACATCTGAAGAACAAACAAAAAAAAGAGAAAATTTCGCCGTTAGGTACTCGAATTTGTTATCCGAGTAGAGGTAATAAGAAACATTTGTATTTAAAATGCATAACAGGCTATACAGGCTTACATCAATCCGCGTTAGTAGATGACTGACAATTCTTAGATTGTCACAGGAAAAAGAACGACGATTGTCGACCAGCACGTTTTTTTGTACTTTGAAAAGCTCATTGACATTTTAAATACGGTCTAAATAACCATCGCGGCCGATAACACAAATCCACTTAGCACACGTATGGTTGCACTGAGGTACTTAACCAGACTGGCCTTACTGGGCTCACTATTGTCTGTCTTCATACCCCTTCAATTTCAACATCGCTTCCGGATTATTTGCAAGCGCAGTGTGTCTCCTGGAATGTGGATATTCCAAGAAATAAGGGTTGAACAATGATGAGAAGATTTTCATGTCTTCGTATTCATCCTCACTTTCAATTCCCTTAATGTCCAGTGCCATACGAAAAAAATAACCATCATAAATCATTAAAATTGAGAGAAAATTACTCAAACGTATAAAATATTCTAATAAATTTCATAAAATGACATGACAATAATGACGCGAAAAGCGAGTAAATGACCTAAAATGAAATACTTAGAAAAATTACGAAAACCTGACAAAATAAGTATGCATTTCTTTAATGTGTGGGCCATGAACAGGATTTGTATATAAGTTAGCAATGTCTGTGGTGAACCCTTTAAAAGATGACATGTCATCAGTATGCGGGTCCTGCTAATCACAGATATAACAAGAAGTATAAAAACGCGTATAATGCTCGAAAATTAGTAAAAGCCAGGTAAAGATGACACAAAAGTGATCGTATACCCGAGGCAATAGTAATGGCAGTTCTTGCTGTGCGGGCATCAATTCCGCTCGGGAATTCCAGTCAGGTAGCCAGGGTTACCTCAATTCCACTCGGTCCTCCAAGGGACCCAAAAATAAGTTCCTCAACTCCGCTCAGGCTTTGAGAAGTGGTCGGCAAATGTATTATCCCCAATGTCGTAAACAAATGCCATAACTAGGGCCCGGATAGTTATGTGCTTAACGTTTCAGAAATATGTATTTATTTATGTGCTTAAAAGTGGGAAAATATGTGATTAAGTTTCCAAAATATGTTCTTAAATTTGTACCATATGTATGTCCCCCAGTTACTCGAAATACAGTTGAAACATCCACAGTACAAATATTCCCGCTTAACAGACCGGGTCTTGCCTCAATTTTCGAATCCTACAATACTTCCTGCAGATGCGTGATACGAAATCATATATGTGCTGTTTTCGAATTTCATTCTAAAGAATGGAAGAAAAAGTAACTTAAGAAACTTTCTTAGCACTGATTGTATTGTCTTATACTGATGCTTGAGTGCGTAAATCTGCTCGATTGACGTGAAAAGTAAATTAAATGTCGCCCCCGGCACAGCTATACAAACGTACAGTAAGACAGTTAAACACAGCAACACCATTAACAATAGCCCTCAGATGAACTAAAATTCACTATTTGGTTTCCATTAGCAACTACAACAGTATTTTAAAGTGCACTTAAACACTTAAACATATACACACAAAAATGAACAGAATTTTGTAACCTCAAAATTATCCGCATAATAGCACGCCGCTTCCAGCCAAGTGAAAACTGGTTGTAGGGTAGCGGCAAATCAGGGGCACATTGTTTGAATAAACTCACTCGACTGGGTGCTTGAATAAAAACTTTCTTCACGGATGCTATTCTTCTGTTCACATTTGGACAAATACTCCTTACTGTTTCAGCAACACGGTGCATGCCGTGCGCTAAACAAGTTAAATGAATCATCTTGCTGTACAGAATTTTCAACCCCTGGGATGCTTTAACCGTGTACGGTGCAGCGTCTGTAATTAATAGAAGCACTTTAGCATATCGGATGCCATCAGGCCACAGAAGCACCACAGCATCATTGAAAGCTTTAGCTATTGTGTAACTGTTGGTTTTCTCAATATCAACAGCTGTCAGTAAAAATGACTGATGGATCGCGCTTTAACGCACCAACTATGCGAAGATGGGAAAGGAAGATCTTGAGGAAAATATACGGGCCAATGAGAGAGGAGGAAGGTTGGAGAATAAGGACAAATGTGGAACTACAGGAACTCTTCGGACAGGCAGATATTGTGGTGAAAATTAAGCAGGAGAGGATAAGATGGGCAGGACACGTTCAGAGAATGCCAGAATCACGTCGTGTCAAAAAGGTGTTTACACAAAGACCGGATGGAAGGAGGAGAAGAGGAAGACCCAGGAGTCGGTGGATAGATGAAATGGAAGACGACCTTAGGAGTCTGGGAATCAGGAACTGGAGAAGGAAGGCGGAAGATAGAGATGAATGGAGGCAGGTGATAAAGGAGGCCAAGTTTCTTCAGGGACTGTAGCGCCGACCAGTAAGTAACTAACTATGATGTTGGCTACGTAACGGCCAGTATCGTCGGTCGTCTCGTCCATTGTAATCCACACAGCGTTGTCGCCAATTTCACTACGAATTAGGTGCACTGGCTCAGAGTAAAGTTAAGGTAAATAGTTCTTACGCAGTGTTACTCGTCAGGGAGATGAATTTTGACGTACTTTTCTAACGTGCCATGTAGCAATGGATTCTGCTGTTTGTCCAGTGATATATCAGCCGCAAGAAATGCATGACAAATGTCTTTTGAGACCTGGCAGTTTGCTGGAGCAGATCTCACATTGCATTCCGGGAAGCAAACGTTGTGTCGACTTCTTCAAAGATGCACATTTCACGTGTTTCGCTGTCGCAACATGTTGCGGAACTTGTGAACCCATGTCTGCCGCTATGGGTTTCTCACAAATGTTTCAAAATAAAACAGATCCATCAGTTCTAAAAACGTCTCGGAACTCCCGCACTAAACGATTCAAAGTAACACATTTCGCACTTTTGGGACGCATCGTATTTGTTGAAAAGAGAATGCCACTGTTAGTATACTCACAAGTTTCGCAGACCACTGTGATTCCAACTAAAATTTTCCATCTAGGTAAGGACTAGTGGAGGCTTAATGAGCCTGTTAATTCCAGCCCCCCCCCCCCTGCTGCACTTAATGATCGGGAAATCCCTGTCTTGAAATACTACTACAGTATGGAGACAATGGAGCACTGTCGAAATAGAGAATTTCAAGGAGTCGAAAACGTGGGCAGCAGTCATCCAAGAAGTACAACATACGACCAAATATAGGAAATATATGCTTATGAATAAACATGCGAGAATAGGTATTTATTTATAAAAATTGTAAAAATATGTAAATAAATAGAAAATATTTAATTAAATAAAAAATATTTAAACACATAACTATCCGGGCCTTAGCCATAACCCTCCTGCTCGCATACCAAGGGCCGGGTCAAACACCTTATGCAGCGCATGAGTGAATTCTTGAATGCAGCTGATTTTTCCGTTCTAGGCTGGAAAACAGTATTTTCAGCATCCGCAGGTGATATCGAAAGTATTTTTTTAGGTACAAATTATACACCTATTATTATCTAAATTTAATTTAATAATGTCTGACTAGGTTAAAACACATACAAACATTTAATTATGCACATGTTGAAAACAATGTATAAAATTTGCAGAAAAAAATAGGAAACTTGGCAGACTTATTTAAAAGAATATTATGTTTAATTTTAAATCACTTGTATTTTCTGCCATATAAGTTATAATGTGCCAAACACATTATACCTGATTTAACGAATGAGCGGACTTGACATCAGAGTGGTTGACCAATGGCACAACAATGTCTTGCGCTGCAGAAGGTGTTTGACCCGGCCCTTGGTATGCGAGCAGGAGGGTTATGACATTTGTTTACGTGATTGGAGATAACCCCTTTGCCGACCCCTTGTCAAAGCCTGAGCGGAGTTGAACTTATTGTTGGGCCCCTTGGAGGACCGAGTGGAATTAAGGAAAATCGAGCAGAATTGATGTTCGACCTTCTCCCTCATCCTCATCCATATATATTTTTGTAAACCACATTTGTTCCGAATCAGTGAGTACTTAGGCATGTTTTTTACTGAGCCCGTGATATTGTAGTTTCTGTGGAATCTATATTGCAACTTGCACTAGCCAGAATGAGTCGTCGAGAGATCGAACCTGTCCCACTTACTTGGTACGACTTCGGTGGTAACCGACAGTCCTATTTTCTGAAGTACGTTATTTGTCTCCAATCTACAGGACTTATTTAAAAATAGTTGCTACGCTGAATGTGTTCAACATGCTACAATTGGATAAATTGTTCTTTTTTATGGTAACATTAAGGTATTAACATCGCAGAGATGCGAACACAGGACTCCGGACGCTACATGATTACAGTAGTACTTCCGGCAACAAAACTCTTCGATCGTCGTGAAGACGACACACACAAAATAAAAAGGTCTACGTTTGTACTTCCGTAATGGAGACAGGTTTATATGCGTGATGAACTAATTGATTACAAAACCAGGTGAACGAAAGTATATGAAGTATTTGAAGTGTGCTAAACAATCTTATTAATTACGACAACACGTAGTGTGTTAACGTACGAATAAAAACAGAGATTACACGAATATTTTTGTGATTTTTGGAAGTAAGAAAGTAGTCGACCACGAGGTGACCACGATTGACTTTATTAATCATTGAACTGTGAGGAGTTATTCATGCTAATCAGCATATGTTCTAAAATAGTAACTCTGTACAGCTATGGAGAAAGACGAACTGTGGATCACAGTGATCGTGTACGATATATTTGAAAGTAATAGGTTCTGTGAGTTGACACTACCCACATGTCTGTAGAAGCTGTGGCAGACACTCATGGCCATTTTTGCAACAGTCAGCACTGTGTAGAGCCAGTGTTTGTAATAATTTTACTACTGAAATCAGCGATACTTTCACGAACACAATCATGGAATTTTTATCCAACCACGTGGAACCATATACTGCCCATTTTGAAGAGTCGAGGACGATGCAGAGGGAGTGGCTGATATTGAAACCCGCATAAATGGAAGGATTAATGCGTTGACGAATTGCAGAGCCGAGGATCGAGTTCAGGCCTATGCTTATGTCCGTAGCTTGAAGGCACGGATGAGTCCAGTACGCAGATGATGTGAGTTTTACATATTCAAACCATGTTAAGGGTGAAATTTCATGTTGTAACTTAGGTAGTATTTATTCATTATACATTTCAGCTTTTGCTTTTTTTTTTTTTTTTTTGTCAATATTTTTGACAGTGTGATACAGCAATATGATAGTGAGCGCTATGTGTACGCTCAGAACGATGGAAACCAGAAGATGCCTCAAACCTATTCACACTCTTACTAGTATATAATTTCTACTTACGTTGCAGCAGGACTGTTATTGAGAATGCTTTGGTTATAATTTAGGACAGATGTGAGGTCATACACGGCCGTTTTGAAGTGGGAGATTTTCTGGTTTAGCTCTGACGCAACTAGCCTACATTACATTTCCAAGAGTTTTGGGAACGCTTGAGAGCAGACGTACGACTTGTCTTGAATGCAATCATAACTGGTCGTGTCATTTGACGGCACAAAAAGTGTTAGTTCTGTTGGTTTTTATCTTATTTTGATGTGTAGGAAGCACTGCATCGGTTGAAACATTATTGTGAGTACCTGGAGGGATGGTACAAGTGTCTGGAATCATGTGTTGAGGAAACAAACAGCTGTTGTCACCGCCATGTTGAGCAAAGCACTCCGGCGTGGAGTGAAATCACTTTCATTTTATATTCTTTGGTAAGAATGGACAGTTTTACGAGTGTGTTTGGAATCTTATCTACAGTTGAACTACAATTATATTAGGAATGTATAATTAGGAAATGAGCTTGCATATAAGACTGCAGTTTGTATAGCTCTTAGCAGTGGCGGATCCAGGCCTTGCGGGGCCCTGGGTGATATGATAAGGTGGGGTCCACAACAATAGGAAATAAAAAATCAAATCAAATCTGCGTTGCCAATGCCATGGAAACCCTGCAAGGCGTGGACATTTGGTAACCATGTGACATAAGTCGCAGTTTTCACTGTGCAGTCGCCATCCTAATCACAGATGAGCATCGGACGCAAAGAGCGATCTGATAGGCGTAGGTAGAAGGGTATTTAATGAATATTTGATCGTTTTTAAGAGTGTATGATCTTTTCTAACCTTATCCTGTATGTAATAGAATACCGTTTCTTTATAGTGCTTGGTTGTTATTTAGCTTTGATTTTTCTTCATTACGGATGCTTATCATCTCTTATTGACGTCAGACAGGATTAGCTAACAAATTAACGTAGATGTAAATGTTAGAAGTGACACCATCGTAACATCGACCATACTCATTGTTGCTGTAAATGTAAATACCCTAGCCGTGTGAACAAATTAAATGTCTTGCTTTGTTGTAGATTCACCACCTGTAATTATTCGTATTCTGAACTGATATTTCCTGTATTTGCTTAGGGTGCATTGTACGTGTCACGTTCTTAGCTTGCTTGCTTTTTCACTTTTCTGCAAGAAGGACTTCAGAAGGGCTTAACTTAAATTCAGTTTAGGAGATTTATTTATTTTTATTGCTTTTCAGACTTGCGGACTAGCAGAGATTTTTAACCCTCTGAGTAGGATAGGGGTTTGATATTTTTATAATAAATTGTTAACGAGGTTTACTTAGATCTGTTTTGTGTTTTGGGGATGTGTTTCCTTGGGCTCGTCTGACTTTTTCCTCACTCGCCTAATCGTCCTGAGCTATCAGTCTCGTGCCGGAACTAGTATGAGGACGCACCCGATCCCTTCAGTGTATGAGTTCGGAGGGTAAGGAAGTCACAAGGGTAATCTGCGGCAGATGATCCCTGGCGACCTTGTCCAACGGGCACAGTACTATTGGTTATTACTAGGCCTATAAGTTAGGTACAAGATGGTAACGATAATTGGTTTTTTTTTTCAGGTCCACACAGAATAATTTGAATCTTTGCAGCAAAGAGGCTATGAATTAATCACTAGGGTACCTCAGTTTTCCAATGTAAATACAACACTCGACATCACCGAAATAAAGCCCAGGGAGTCCAAAATGAGCCAACACATCGAAACGATATTAATTTAGATGAAGACGCAATACGCAGTTCATCAGCGATGGAAAAATATTGTAGTATTTTTAAGCGCGAAGGGAAAAGCATGTTTCAAGCGCATAGGATATTTCAAAAGTTCCAGTAGCCAATTTTCACAGCTATATACGATACATGCTAATCTTGGAAGCACCAGTGAGGAAACAAATATAACACGTGTTATTTGTCCTCCTCCCTATTAAAACAGAAACGTAAAATAGATTACCTCCCTTAATATCATATAAAATGAGATCCCAAAAAGGAACCCAAATGAAATAAACACAGACTTTGAGGCAGCCGCTATCAAAGGAATAAAGGTATTTCCTTCTGTCAAAGTGCAAGGGTGCTTCGTCCATTTTTTATCAAAGTCTCTGATGAAAGGGTCAGGAATGTGATGGTCCCAATTTGTGACTAGAATGAAATAATTTTATATATTTCATTATTATTATTATTATTATTATTATTATTATTATTATTATTATCATCAATATTTTTTAAGTTTACATTTTACCTTTTATTAGTTATTATGTAAACTAATATGTTTATATCTATTATTATGCGGTAATGTAGAATATTATGGCAATTGAAAGGACTTGGAGCGATACACATTATATTTGAAATAAGTTAGACGCTTGACTGAATATTATTTCTGAAGAAAATTCGAACAAGAGAAAAAGAGGGTCTTTACGGAAGGCCGGCTTATATACCGCTTCTTGGAAATGACATAAATAGACACTTATGTCTTTCACATCAAGTATTCTACCAGTATACAAATCATACTAAGAAGAGATTCTATGAAGACTTGCCACTAACAATGCCGGGCCGATGAATGAGTCCTTTGCAACTTTATACAAAAGGTGGGCTGGAACTCCCGAGAAATGCTACAATGAAGTATTGTCATTGTTGATATGTGAAAGGCGGGCTAATATTGCCTAGCGACCTCAGAAGAGGGGATAGACACGTGCCTTACCTGGGAACGTTATATATATGACGGCTGCCCAAATGGATTATTATTATTGAATTGCTGGAGGAGAGGGAAGGATGCTGAGTGGAGCAGAGGAATTTGTAGCGAGATGGAGTCTATAACGCAGTTCTAAACTAGACAGTTGACTATTAAGTATGTGAATTTGATAAGACATTCTGTCTCATCAAACTGTGCCATGGTTGTGTACGAGGCTATTGTCACAGGGATGATTTTTGGAATTTATTCCGTCATCCACATATAAATTTATTACGTTGAGGAAGATTAGGACCATCAGGAACTCTCTACGCAACAATCCGACTACAAAGATCTTCAATGCGGTGAGCGATTTAAACAGTTATACTCCAGTCAAATCAGAAGGCTCTCATGCTTATTAAATTCAATCTATATTTTATTCAATTAACTCAGTATACTCCAATTTCCTATCAAGACCCATAATACAAGTAAATTCAGTAGATTCTTTAATTTAATTTATTATTATTATTATCTTAAGTATTTTATTCTTTTTGCACTTGTTGTTTTTATATATTAAATTCATTTTTAAATTCAAATGTTTGACTGGTTTCCTTTAGTAGCTAGAAATTACTATAAGGCAACACCACACTCCTGAACTAATTATCGAAAGGTTAGATTACGTAAGTTTCACTACGACTGGAGATAGGAATTTCGATGCTCTACCTCTGTTTAACCGAGGTTTAATATATTATTTTGATCATGATATATAAATGGTCTGGCGCCCTTGGCAACATATAATACTACACATTATGTACTTTTTTTAGTGAAGCTGACAACAATGCAGATACACTATTAGATTAATACACAATTAAATGTTTCATATTAACAAGATTCAGTTCTCTCACAAAACCATTACAAATAACGCCCAACTAGTGAGGCAAGTTTAAGTACTCTAAACCATTACAAATAACGCCCAACTAGTGAGGCAAGTTTAAGTACACTAAACCATTACAAATAACGCCCAACTAGTGAGGCAAGTTTAAGTACACTAAACCATTACAGGAAGTCGGCCTCACTGAAGCCTACTAAATGAATCAGGAAGTCCGGCAACCAATTACAATGTTTGCAGCACTTGCCTTCCTGCCGCCTGAGTACGTAGACGAGAGGTGAATCTACTTTCATAGTAACGCCCTAATGCCGAGCTTTGACGGTGGTTTTATACTATTTTTAGATCACAAGAATCTTCAAGTCTACTTGGAAATGTGGAACTGCTACACCAGAAGACACAGAACACACAATTCTGTGGAAGGGTGGAATCACAAAATCAACTATGTTCTGGGAAAACCTCAGCCTCGAATAAAGACTTAATAAAAGAACATGAAGCTGAAGAAGCAGATAAGAAAATTAGGAGGATGAGTTGTACCTAGAGGGTTTATAAAAAAATAATACTACCACCGTGATACCAGGATCGAACGAAACACAAATGAATATGAGGAAGCAAGAGATATAGGTGCATTTCTGACCAATTTCTTTCGTCCTGGTGTATTTCTCGAAATACACGTTCAGTCAGAGTTAGCTCTTGCTGCTCTTTGTTTTTCTATATTAATTTATTTATTTAATTTCCCTTCCCGCAGACTCCAACAGCGAACCCTTACATTCTATTTTCCCCGTGCACTTGCTTATGTTTTGAATAAGTTTGTTCTAGAGGTGCATCTTCTACGGAACCAACCTAGCGGCATCTAGCAGCTAACAACCGAAGTTCTTCAATTTCTCTGAACTCGAAGAGAATTTCCTTATCAAACCACCAGGCGTCGTCATTGTCACCAGGTAACATCTCCATGAACACCGCTCCATGAAGAAGAAGAATATTTTTATATAAGATTTTTTTCTTTGTCATATTGTACATTCTGTTGTTTAGTACACTCTCCTACACACCCTCCCTCTCCCTTGCTTCCCCCTTCCCCCCGGCTACCTACCTCTGTCGTGTGAGGTATCGCTCGTTCTCACTTCTCATAGTTCGGCCCAGGCGCGGGAAACTTATGGGCCGATTCGAACCAAAACAGAGACCGCCACGAGCGTTTTGTTTACTGTTTGGGCCTGCATGCCGATAACTGTTGCAATATACTCCATTTTTAGTGACTTGATCAGTATTATGTTGGATCCAATACTAAATTGAATAACAAGTGACAAGCGGTGTTATTAGAAGTGGCGGCAGCTACGTTCGTTCTAAACGTGGGACAACATAATTTATATATAGGGTAGGTTTTAATTGCTAAGGTGTAAACCTTGCTCATAGTTTCAGTCGGTATAATTATACTGTTATCAGAATTTATGGATTTACTTTTATTTGTTTGTTTTTCGCGTAAAAATTCGAATAGTCTTGTACATATTGGACAAAATGTAATTTATTCCTGCCAAATGTACCAAACAATTGTTTTCATATTGCTGAAGACTTCTGTCAAGTCTTTGTAAATGTGCAGGATCAGCTTTAGTTTAGTTAACGGTAGGCTACTGAAGTAGTTTGATATGCGGTAGGGCCTACCCATGTCCATAATTTTCCTATCTATGCTAATACTTGCATGCATGCAGCTGTCTCAATCAAATACTATGTACAGTATTAAAGATGCAAAGTGACTTGTGATCGAAGCACCCAGGTTTGAACCCTGGTCCTATTTTGACATACACTCTGCATGGCTGTGACTTCTAGTGTCCTATGCGCCAGGGAATAAGGCAAGGAATGGTGCAATCCTAGGCATGGGCGAAAAAGTCGAAATGAAGTTGACAAAGAATGTTTTTGGCTCTAGAAATATATTTTAGCCTAATATTGTTTGTGTACTTGCTGGGAGATATTAATACAGATACCCTCCAGCAAAATAATAGTAGGCTCTATTGACTACTTTGTTATCTTCCCTCTGGTCCTCTATTATGCTTAGCCTAAAGCCTGCAAGATGTAGGCCTACTGCATTGTTGTATGTAAAAGCCAAGGAGTACAGTAGGGCTTCATTCAGTAGTGTACGTTAGCCCGTAGCTCCCTTTGAGTGCTGCTTCATTGTAGATTTCAGTCTTACTGTGTTAGTAATCATTTTATGTATGTAGCATGTCAAATTGTACCTCCCTATTTGCTGGTGGAGCCTGATAACATGCATTTTATAGCCGAGAGAACAAGGATTGTTCTGGCATCGCAGGGACATTTTTCTTACACTGAGGGTTAAAGTTCTCTTACTTAGCTTGACCACCCAAAATATGTAAGAAAGTTAGCATTGTATTCCTGTGCATGACAATGGAGTTCGGTACCTACTACCTAGTATTTGTTCTAGGTGCTGAATATCACCCAAATCTGTAATGGGTTCTTTACAGTCTAGCTGGAAACTGTTCTCAATGAGTGAATGACAGTTTGTAGTTCCAGGAAGAAAGGCTATCATGTTTTCAGCTCCCCTATACCTTGTCGACACACAACTCCCTAGTCTTACCCATTAAGCCTAGATACATGCCTGGCCACAATTCTTGTTTGACCACCTCGTGTAGTGGCTAGCATTCTCTGTTCTTTCCCTAGAGGTCTGGGTTCGTTTCCTGGCCCTGCCTATAAAAGTAATTCTGGTCTGAGGGCTGAAACGGGGTACGCTAAGCCTCATGTGGCAATCCTGAGGCGAGGTGGATTCGATTCCCACCTAGGCCATCTTGGAAGTGGTTTACCACGTCTACTGCAGGCAAATGCCGAGATGGTTCCTTATTTATGGCCACGGCTGCCTCCCTCCCAATCTTCACCTCAAGTACAAAGACCTACTAATACAGTCACCATATTACAACAGGTTGTCTTAAAAAAATACACACACCTAAGTACATGGGGTCTCAATGACCACCATGTCAAAGACCCTCAAAAGATAAATGCAATAACAAAACAACTTGTGTTAAAAGTGGTCGTGCTACAGTGTTGCAAACTCCTGAACTATAAGAGAACCCAGGACAAACTTTTCTGTTCACAAATCTGTTTCAGCTTATCACATTCGTCATTTGAGACCACCTCTAGCTTCATGAAGATAAGGGGTAATAAATGAAACAAGTATCAGGTGCCCAGCCTACACTAGGACTGGGCAGAAGAGCAACTCACGTGTGCTGCTCCTGTTGACAGTCCTACTGCAAACAAACATTCCCCCACTCTGCCTCTGCTATATTGAAAGGAGGATTACCGACCATTTACAATAATACTAGTACATGCATTGCATTTATCTGTGAAGGCCTACATTGAAATTTAATTTTTGCTTCGACTTGTGCTTTGGAATTTTGCAGTTTATCTTCCACCGGGGCTGGTCCAGTGTTCCAAAGAGGGTTTCTGAGGCTGGAGTTTGCGGTCGGGTGGCTTAAAACAGTGTGCCATCAACCATCCAAGTAGCTTACTGACCACGTTCAAGATCTCATGTGTTCCTGTGTTCTCAACGAGCTTAACCATTGGTATTCACATCTCTAAAGGTTGTTTTCAGCTGCACAATCAAATGTAAAAGACAAAATGTAAACCTGCTGAAAGCGGTATTCAAATAAATGAAATCTGTTTTTCACTATCATTTCTCGAAACCTACTCCTCTTCCTGAATCCACATAACTGTATAGAAAATGGAGATTATATTGATCTCATGCGGTAGAGGAGGGTGGGGGTAGAATTTATGGGAGAATGAAATATATGAACATAGCATTTCATTGTACATTGTAGCTACATTACTGGTGAATAAAGTAACTGGTCGAAAACACCCTTGTGCAGCATGGTTGGGGGGGGGGGGGGGGGGGGGGGGGGCGAGGAGGGGTTACGAATGTTTTGAGGTTATGATGGCACAATGAAGCAAACTCTAATTAATCTTGATTATATCATTTTAACAGCTTTTAGTCATTATTAAGAACATTTATATTGTATTAAAAGCACCGGTAGGTTTTCAAATAGGCAAATAAATGGAAAAAAAGTTTTCGTAGATTTGGAAATCATACCAACATGTCACACCAAAACTCATCATTAGTATTTCATTTTTGGAACGATATCGCCTCCTGAGGTGCAATAATGCATGCTTTTAATTCAATATCAGACACTGACAATCAGTTTCGACCGTAGTAATGTGCGTTCGTAATGACCACAGTCAATCGTAGTTACTTGATATGAGAGATTGGTAGCCATTGTAGCCCAAACATTGCCACGTGGACCTGAAATTTGAGCCAATATAAGGGTCTAGAAAATTAGCATTGAGTGTCGTCTCTCTTATTATATGCTCCTTGGTTCGATCGTCGAGTACAGTGCAAAGCCCTCCCACGGGCCAGTCTCCTGTCCTCGTGAGACATTTTAAACTAGACGCCATGCCAATTTTTTAAACCAACCGTCACCAGGAACCATCGCCTGCTCTACATGAAAAGAAAGCCAAGTACAAAACTTCAATGTTTTTAAACATATTTAAATGGTTTTTAAAGAGCGAAATTTTTTAAATTTAAATTTATAGACCGGGTGTGGAATTGCTAACTATTGTGCAATAACCGTCTTCGAGGTATTTTTCTTGCCATGCTCTAGCTATCTAAGCTGACTTTAAAACATGAAAATTTAGTACTTCATGTACAAATTAAATGGGAATACTTTCCCACACCGAGGGATTCATGTTAACCTAACCACTGTCTATAAAACTTAGCTTTCCACCGCGAGATCTCTCTTGCCCCATTTAATTGTCATCATAGCTCCAGAACTTTCTATGTCAACCAATCTTTCTACTATTCAAGCAATATAGTATTTTCCACGCCAAAATATGGGAATACTTTACCTCACCGAGGAATTCATGTTACATTAACTGCTGGTCAACACCTAATATGCTTTCCACCGTGGGGACTTCACCTCATCATTCAACTGCAACCCATAAACTTTCCAACGCAATAAACTTGTTCAAGCTCAAATTACACTAAGTGTTATTCATAACTGCAATAACTTTCTCTTGTTCTACGAACCTCCATACACTACGATAGTGAAATTTTTCAACTTATTAAAAACTATCAGTGCTTCGAATTTGCGTGTGCTAAATATCTTCCATGCCGCGTTCGGTTGAGAGAAAATAAATCTGGCCAGGACGTTTTCCTAAAGTTCCTTTTTCCCCTTTCCCAAATACCTTTTACTAACCAAATTAAATTTAACTATTGGGTTCTTTCTTTTTCTACGAGGCTTAGCCCATAGAGGCTCCCTCCCATTTTGTTGGATTTGCCATATATTCACTCTGCATAAACTGTGGCTAGTCCACATTTTAATATGTATCTTTCCCTTCTAAAATTAGGGAATCGTACTTTTTTAATTATAAAGGAGTTAACTAATTGTATAATCCAGGCTTCGTTAATACGACCTGTGCAATTTTTATGTGTATTACCTCTAGTAATTTCTACTTAAAAATAGCGGTAATTTCCGCTTGTGATTTGGTCTTCCTTTTCTGTTGCAATCAGGAATCAAATATTTATTCATAGCCCTTTCGATTGCCACAAAGACATTCTAAAGGTGCTTAGATCGTACCTGATTAACCTTTCAAAGTTAAAATTGCTTTACAATTATCGTTACAAACTTCAAATTTCTTAATCGTAAGCACACTTTTTTTAAAATCTTTGTAAGATTTTAGTGCTTTATCAGGTTCGAAACTTGTACTCCATTTAATATTGTTTATAAATTGTAAACCTCTTATTATTGGGTCTGAGACTCTCAAAATGTTTGTAGAACTAAACAAAGAAAAAGTTCTTTCAATTCAAAAAATTAGATTCTAAATCTAAACATTGTTAATTTTCAAACTTTTATATTTATGGTTAAATAAATTATTTCTATTTTTTGCTTTATCTTTCTGGCTTGAATCACAATTAGGCAGGACCTTCTCTTCCCTGATTCTTCCTCTAAGCTTAAGTCCTCTTTACGAAGACGGACAATTCCTCAAACAATAAAGTCTTTACTACTTGTTGCATTTAAACTAAAACTTCAAGTAACAACATTTTCAAAGTTTCTCTTGGTTACCATAGCCAATTCTAGCAAGCCATTGAGGCAAGTATAGCTAGCTCCGCGAGCTTCCTACTTGTAGAGATTTTCTCTCCGACTTATGGTTTGTTTTGTTTGAGTTGGGTTTGAGGTCTTACTCTGTTCTAAACTTTTATTCGGCATCTTGCTGGGTAGAGGCTTGGTTTTCCTTAGGTGCAACAATAGGTATTCGTGTAAGGTTTTCGCGAAGAGCAGGGGCAGCATAGCTGAAATCCTTAAAACCACTTTGTCTCTTCGCTCTCTGGAAGCGGTCGATTGATTTGCCAGAGAACGTTGCCCAGAAGTAGGGTTATCGCTCCCAGTTCAAATCTTTCCAGCATTTTCAAATGCATAATAGAATCTGACCCTTCTGAAGGGAAAGTTGTTGCATTCTTTCCTTTTGGCTTGCTTTGTCTTGCCAGACTACCACCTGTCCGCATAGTACTGGAATATCAGCTCGGGAGGGAAAGAGCACATCCCAAGCGCTTGCAGGCAACCTCTATTCACGCTGCGCTCTCCGCTTGCCTTGTGCGAGTCCCCGCTAAAGTTAGACATTTCATACGGTTTGCACGGCTAAATTCCTTTTTATATATAAATTTACTTAAAGTTTTGTGTTGGATTCTCATCCTAACTACCAATATTCGTATCTATGCCGAAACCTATCTCCTTTTCTTTCTTATCATCTTCCCTTAGGCAGTGTTAATCCTCAGCAAAAAACTACCACGCCCTATGATGGGTTAAACAGAAAACGTATTTCCTTGTTAAATTAACCGTGTGTATATGTATTGTGCCCGTATACACGGATGATGATCAATCAGCACTCGGCTTATGCTCTTGCGGCTTCGGGTTATGGTACGTTCTTTACCCCACTGATTAAGCATCTGATATGGAATACTCAGGGTTCACAAGGATATTAAGGAAAAACTCAACATTTTAAATATTACAAAAATTTAATTCATAAAAGAAAAATATTTCACTCAAAAACATGTAAAAATCAATCACTTGGCATAGTTCCTTCAAGTGTTATCCAAAACTAGAAATTAATCACTTGGCATAGTCTCTTCAAGTGTTATCCAAAACTAGAAAAGTAGTAGAGGAAATGTATGTTTTGAATATTGCGTAATCGCGAGGACATATTGCATCATCATGACGTCATGTGATAGCCATGCGGATGTGAGCACGTGCACGTGCACATGTTAGCGTGGGAAGAGGTTGACCTTTAACTGCTTGAAGCAGATAACCTTTGGGTAACCGCTTGAAGCAGATAACCTTTGACTTATTTATGCGATGGAGATAAAAATTAATGGATGTTGATGTCATCTGACACCCATGCAAGTGTGCAGCTGTGCGAGCGATCACGTGATATGTCTGCAGTGTTCGTGTGAGACGTGGTTGACGCTTTTGTAAGAGAGCGGAACTTTTAAATGATTATTTATATATGAGTTTTTTAATATTTATTAAAAAACAAAAAAAAACTAATAGGTCATTCACTTTTTAGTATTTCGCTAACCAATAATGCGATTGAAACATATGGGGAGTCGTAGGACTCGTAGTGAATTCTCCTTTTGTATGAACGAGGCATGTCAACCCCCAAAATAAAAACTAGCCTTACCTGGGGAGAAATAGTAATTTTTTGTATGTATGCACGCCGGTGGCTTTTGTCAAAAGGGCCTAACTACACTTTTGTTAATATTTTCTGAACCCCTGATGGGATTTTGCCATAGGCAGTATCCTAGCACTTGGGGTGACGCCTCGTTTTTAAATGTGTGATTCATTTTTTTGTCAAAAGGGCCTAACTACTCTTTTGTTAATATCTCACGATCCAATCATGCTAGGGACTTGTATGAGGGGTCCTAGCACTTGGGGCGACGTTCCCCCTTTGGGGGTGAAACTACCCCCTAAAATTGAAAACTCAATATCTTGGAAACTAAGAATCCTAAAATTTGGCGTGATAGCTCTAAAAATAGGTGATGACATAGGCTTTTAGCAGGATTGGTTATGTCACCCCTAAAACAGTAAATAGTCATGTTATGGGGAAAAACGTTTTAAACACCTAAAAATCATAAATGAAACTAAAATTTTTGTTTTTGATGAAAAATAGCAGGGGGGTGAAAACTACCCCTAAATTGAAAAATCGATACCTTGGAAACTAAGAACCGTAAAATTAGGTGTAATAGCTTAAAAAATTGGTTGTGACATAGGCTTTTATCTGGATAGATGATTTCACCCCTAAAACAGTAAATTGCGATTTTACACTCGGGAAAAAGGTGTTGAAAGGGTAAAAATGATAATTGAACCTATGATCTTTTGTTTTTGATGAAAAATAGTAGGGGGGTGAAAACTACCCCCAAATTGAAAAATCGATATCTTGCAAACTAAGAACCCTAAAATTAAGTGTTATAGTTGAAAAATAGGTGATGACATATGCTTTTACCTCGATAGATATTTCACTCTTAAAACAGGGAATAGTAATGTTACAGGAGAAACGGGTATTAAACACTTAAAAGCATAAGAGTTTTGTGAAACCATGCTTTAATGAATGTTTGTATGGAGGATGACAGCTTGCTAATTATTATTATTATTATTATTATTATTATTATTATTATTATTTATTATTAGGTAATTATGGATTAATGTGTTTATTGCTAACGAATAAGGCTACAGAGTTTTATCAGTTGTTGTACAAATCAGGATGGCCAACCCGTTGCCATGCCTCATGAATTTACCCAAAAGAGCCAAAACGTTAAGGTTATCGACCTGAGATTTTATAAAACTAATTATTAGAGAGGGTGTTGTTTTGGACTGACAATGGCTAACCCCTTCCCATGATTTATGAATTGTCCCGAAACGTTTTACCTGACAAGACTGAGTGTACCCTGTTGCAGCCTTCAGAAAATTGAACCCGGACCTCTGTGGTGACAGTTGAGTTATATTAATGATGCTTTTTGAACAAACACACACTTGCATACGATCGTTGGGTTGAATCTACACAGAGCCTCTGGCTTTGTTTGTGTAATGAGTCTTGGTGATAAGAACACTGCGCTCTTGCCAACAAGTTTCATATTACTCGTCTACTTGAGTGGACGTGCTTCGCACCGTGTTAATTTACATGACTAGATAGTTGTTAGGTTAGGGTTGACAAGGCTCAATGAACCTTATTGCAACCTTAAATTGAAAATGAATTTTTTGGTATAGTCGGGGTTGGAAGCCATGGCCTTAGGGTAGACAACCAAGTATGTTAAACACTACACTGTGAGATGGTCAAATGATAATGTAACAGAACATATAGAAAAGTTTTCTGTGGTTTAACGAATTGACTACGAGCCATACCATGAGAGGTATAGGTAATTGAAATTGAATCCTTAGCTGTTGACCCTACTACATGTAAGCTATAGCAATGCCTGCCTATAGGCTATCATGTTAGAAAAATAAATTTATGGGTTGTTTTAAATGGAGAATGCTTGTGTTTACTGTGAAACACAAATCTGAATTTAAAAATAGTTTTTGTCCTACATGATATTTGAAATCATTTTTATTTATACTTTAGACAAACGCTAACATAGTTGTAATCCAGAAGCCATGGCTGCCTCCTTTCCAATCCTACACCGTACACTGAAGTTAAAATTAGTAATGATCACGTTACAGACAGCCAGTTTCAAAGCCATGAGAAATAAGTGAACAAAGTATAGAATTCTTGATCCAGTCGGGAATTCAACATGGTGTTGTTTCAAACAAAAGACAAGCGTTCTATAAACTTAACCGCCAAGCTGTCCTATCGATCCCCAATTGTTTGGCTGATGGTGAAATTAAAATTAAATGTAAACTATAACTAAAACTAACTGCACACTTATAACTAGAAAAAAGAAATGTAAGACAAAAGGATAACAGGACAAATAAAGGACAGAAGGAATAAAAAATTGCCCCTCAACCCTCAAGGATGTGGATTGATGGACTTGAAAGGAAGGAGAGCCGTAAAAGATAGATATGAAAGTATAAGAGGAGAGGGTCCCGCTCCAGTGGTAATCGATACAAAGGAGGAAAACTGGACCCAGCTCAGGAATCCCTTGTGGTCGCCAACTTCCAAACTGATCAGCCGTAAGCCCCTGAGGGTGTAGCCATATCCAGGGTGCACCACAAGTGGTGGGGCTACATACACCCTACCTTTAGTGTGGCTTCAGCAAAAGACAGGAAATAACATAAAAATAAAAAAGAAGCCTGCCTCCTCACACAAGGAGGGTATCAGAAAAAAATAAACAAGGGTCAATTACGTCAGAAAATAAAGAGACTCCCTAAGCCTTGGATAGCCTAATAATGTCGGAGTCGGTAGAGAACAAGTGTTGACCAAGTGTGGTCGACAGGAAAGAAGATAGACAGGAGCCTAGCACAAGTCAGTGGAAGCAATGACGGACTCAGCTGGGGCTCCATAGTCGTCAACCTACATTCCACTAGATGTAAGTAAGACAAAAACAAATTATTTCAATTTCCAGTGAGGCGAGATTTCTAAACGTCAAACTCATGTGGTTTTTCCACTTGTACTCCAGGTAAATGCCATGTTTGCCCAAAGACAAGTGCAAAGAAAATCAAAACATGTTGTGTTTTGATCAATTCCTTACCTACATGACATGTACTTGAAATAACAAGTAATGAGCATTCTATGTTAACAATAGTGAGACGGTTGCAAACTGCCAATGCTTAGAGCTCATTAGCGGCTCCTATGGGAGGCATGGAGTACACTTACTTGAAAAACTAACAAGAGGAGTGTTCGATTTTCCCACAACACACATCCTGATAGTAAATATAATTGACTATGCACTTAAGTCCATAACCAGCTCCTTACCATTCCTACCCTTCATAGTCGAAGCACACATTAATACAGCCATCACAGTAACGGAGGTTATTTGTAAAATATCTTAATATCTGAGATTTATCTTGAAATTGACCAGAATTTTTTAAAACCCACTAAATTTACCGCAAATTTAGCAAATTCCACCAAATTTCAGCAAAATCCAACAAATGACTACCAGATTTATTGAAATGCCATTGAATTATTAAAGAATGGTTGAAACTACCTCAAATGTATATAAAATTACCCGAATATTGATGAAAATTCACTAAATTCTACCAAATTTAGCCAAGAGGTCTACAAACCTTGAAATTTAACCAATTTTTTAAAACATTCACATCATATACTCGAAAATTCCATAATATTCCCTTTACTTTTATGCTTTTTAGTTGTTGTTTCGTTTCCCACACTCCCTGCAGACAAATACCTGAACGTGACTTTCTCCTAGACTAGGAGCTCCACATTCGACATGATAGCTGAGTTTCATCTCCCATAAACTCGTCTCTCAGGTGGGTGCCAGAAAAGACATCCAACGGTAAAAACCACACCCTCACATAGACTTTCATCACTTCTTACAATGAGGTTCATAACACTTACTACATTGAATGATTTAGCGGCTTCCTTTTCACAATTCCTGTCTATACTTTCCTCTTGAAGGCTGCAAGATGCTTGCAAGTTTCCTAAAATGCAATTAAATGTAATAAATACCTTAAGATGGTTTGATTTGTTTAGGGATATGGTGTTAATACTATTTTTTTAGGTCTTGACTGGCTTTGCAATAAGAATTGACTAAACAAACATGAGTTACCTATCAGGGAAACATTTTGGCCACTATGTTGGTTATTGACCAGTGAGTTTAGCTGTTTATCATTTTTTGAAATCATATACAACAGAGGCTCAAACCTATAGACGAACCGTGTGACCATGTTTGTTAAACAAGACATTATACCAGAGACAATTAGGATACTTATGTAGAGTTTACCAAAAATAACGTTGTGTAACAGTAAATGCTAGTCAACAAACAGTTATACAGTACTAAACAAGTAGTTCCGTGAAGAACTAAATACCCTATTTTCATATATCCTACTAATATGAATTTCCTCTATCTACATACAAATTGTCAGTTTGATTGCTGTAATAGATTCGTAGATATTGAGAACCGTCTAAATATTCTGGATGGTCACCATGTTGGATTTTTATATTATAGGCCTAAGATTTATGTACTATTACATGAAGATTATTGTGTAGGTGTTTTATTCAAACTTGGTGGTCCCATTAATGGTATTCCTACAATAAATGATTTTCAAGTTGTCGTTCTATGACGTGAAAATATTTAATATATGATATTTGTTAACAGGATATGCCACTGGAATTATTTTACAAGTAGTTATTTTAATGACCAACAGAGTTCACTGTTAAGAAGGGAGAGACCTATGTGGAATGTAGGATAACATGTTACATATTATACGTGATATGTCACAACTGTAATGCTTGTGATTTTTAAGATGCCTTTATACCTATATTAATCACCCAGTTTACAAGACTGATAACTGTAATGCTACGGAAAAATCAAAACAAATCAAAAATGTGCATTGAAAAACCAAAAAGTGGTTGAGCAAATATACAGTCAACATGCAAAAAAAACAAGAAATATATACAAACTGTGTTAATTAATTTAATTCAAATATATACATTTTTACAATAGGTATACACACACACACACACACACACAGAATACAGCAGTTTTTTGTTCACGTTTGCTTGTTATAGTTTTTAAATATAACACTTGCTGAACATTATTTTAGGGGATGGGGGTGTTGCTACGTTGACCAATTACAATATAATACCAGCTTTACGAAGTTCATCTTCTATTTTTAACAGCTCTTCCTCATAACCAATATGACCAGCCTGTTTATAGGCATGCAAGAGCTGTAGACGTTCGACTAATGTATTAGGATCGTTCCATTTGCTATTTTTTATGAATGGTTTTAAATACTCAGGAAGCAGTTCATCATTTTCACCATCATCATTATTATCATCCTCACCATTATAATCATATTCATAATGATCATCATCATCATCGTCGTCATCTTTACAATCATAATTTCCACCTATGTCCGCAGTCTGTTCAATGGTTTGAGTTGCCTTTGATAGTGTTGAAAGCTTCTTTTTAGATGTGATAGTGTGCTTTAATATTGTTAAGTTATTATTATAATCACCATCACCATCCTTTTCACCTTCCCCAACCAACTTCTTGAAGGGGTATGTTCTCTCTGATAGGGTTGAGGGATTTTGAGATGTGTGTGTGTGTCTGATCATGGGTTTTACAGGAGGTGTTAAAGGTTTCTCATTAAACAACTCGCTAACAGCATGAGTGCGTTGTAGTGTAATAGACCTGAGGTTAATATTATCTTGAGCATTACTATTTTTTTCTTGGACTTGGTTTTTTGCTTCGGTTTGAGTTTTCCTTACATTTACACTAGCATGATTAGTAAGTTTACAATCATGATTGTTTGAAGAAAGTATGTCCAATTCTTTTGTCTTAAGCATTCCTCGACACTGTTTCGATCGTTGGTTTGAACAGCGCCAAATAACAGTTCCATTTTTATTGCTTCGTTTCACAATATATGAATACCCTTTATAGTATGCATAAGGCTTACCATACCTAGTCACTGATACTTCCATATCAACTGTCAAGCATAAACTAATTTCTAGTAAAGACAACTTGGTAATAACAACAATTGATTAATGTGGGAGCATATATATAGATGCAAAAAGTGGGAGCAAAAGTGGGGGTAAAAAGTGTCAGCAAAAGTGTGAGCAAATGTGGGAGCAAAAACTGTGAGCAAAAAGTGGGAAGCAAAAAGCGGGAGCATATATGGGATGACATGTGGGAGCAAAGCAAATATAAAAAGAGGGAGTAAATATGCTAACAAATATGTCAACAAATATGCCGGCAATAGTCAATACATAAGTCAAGATAGTTGAAAGTGCAAAGAAAATATGGAAGCAAATATGAGAGCAAAAGTGGTGTTTTTTTAACAACTAAACATAAAAAACTTAGTCATAACCTAACCTAACTTCACCTATCCTAACCTAACCTACCCTAACATCGCCTAACCTAACCTAACTTCACCTATCCTAACCTAACCTACCCTAACCTCACCTAACCTAATCTAACGTAACCCAACTTCACCTAACCTAACTTCACCTAACCTAACTTGACCCAACTTTACTTAACCTAACCTAACCTATCATAACTTCACCTAACCTAATTTTATCTAACCTAACTTCACCTAACCTAACCTTTCAACTCTCAGATCAAAATTAAATTCTGGGCATAGTTGAGTTGGAACCCAAGACCTCAGGGATAACACCACTACACGGCGAGATCGGCAAATTATCACGCAACACAACACAAAAATAAAAGTAACCTGTAGTGTAACTTATTGGCTGACAACCATACTTGGGAATTCAAACCCAAGACCTTAGGACTATTGTTTTGAACATTATCAGAAATATTATTCTATTTACATTTCGCTGCTGCTTATAAGAGTTGGCATTAATATGGGAGAAAAAAGTGTGAGCAAAAAAGTGGGAGCAAATGTGGGAGCCAATATGGGAGCAAAAGTGGGAGCAAATATGGGAGCAAATGTGGGGGCCAATATGGGAGCAAAAGAGGGAGCCAATATGGGAGCCAATATGGGAGCAAAAGTGGGAGCAAATAAGGGAGCAAATGTGGGGGCCAATATGGGAGCAAATGTGTGAGCAAATCAGCTCACCTCGGATATCACCAGTGAGTGTTCATATCCACCGCTAGGTAGCGGAAACACACTTTGCGTGTTGTATGTAACTATCTTACAAAGTTTGACTGCATGCAACTCGTGCTTGTATAAGCTGTGCATAAAATTTTAATATTCACTAAGTGTTCAGAACTAATATGTATAGCCTTTTATAGGGTATATAGAGCATCCTTGGCAAGAAAGACTGACTAACCCAAGAGTGTAAAGCCTTGCCATATGCAGTAAGCGCCTGTTGGCAGAAAATGTTTCCTGATAATAACGGTCTTAATGAATACGAAACGTCTTTTGAGTGTCGTCAGTACAAGTGGAAAAACCACATGAGTTTGACGTTTAGAAAACTCACCTCACCCCAACTGTTTGGAAATGGAAATAATTTGTTTTTGTCTTACTTACATCTAGTGGAATGTAGGTTGACGACCATGGAGCCCCAGCTGAGTCCGTCATTGCTTCCACTGACTTGTGCTAGGCTCCTGTCTATCTTCTTTCCTGCCGACCACACTTGGTCAACACTTGTTCTCTACCGACTCCAACATTATTAGGCTATCCAAAGCTTAGGGAGTCTCTTTATTTTCTGACGTAATTGACCCTTTTTTTTCTGATACCCTCCTTGTGTGAGGAGGCAGGCTTCTTTTTATTTTTATGTTATTTCCTGCCTTTTGCTGAAGCCACACTAAAGGTAGGGTGTATGTAGCCCCACCACTTGTGGTGCACCCTGGATATGGCTACACCCTCAGGGGCTTACGGCTGATCAGTTTGGAAGTTGGCGACCACAAGGGATTCCTGAGCTGGGTCCAGTTTTCCTCCTTTGTATCGATTACCACTGGAGCGGGACCCTCTCCTCTTATACTTTCATATCTACCTTTTACGGCTCTCCTTCCTTTCAAGTCCATCAATCCACATCCTTGAGGGTTGAGGGGCAATTTTTTATTCCTTCTGTCCTTTATTTGTCCTGTTATCCCTTTGTCTTACATTTCATTTTTCTAGTTATAAGTGTGCAGTTAGTTTTAGTTATAGTTTACATTTAATTTTAATTTCACCATCAGCCAAACAATTAGGGGTCGATAGGACAGCTTGGCGGTTAAGTTTATAGAACGCTTGTCTTTTGTTTGAAACAACACCATGTTGAATTCCCGACTGGGTCAAGAATTCTATACTTTGTTCACTTATTTCTCATGGCTTTGAAACTGGCTGTCTGTAACGTGATCATTACTAATTTTAACTTCAGTGTACGGTGTAGGATTGGAAAGGAGGCAGCCATGGCTTCTGGATTACAACTATGTTAGCGTTTGTCTAAAGTATAAATGATTTCAAATATCATGTAGGACAAAAACTATTTTTAAATTCAGATTTGTGTTTCACAGTAAACACAAGCATTCTCCATTTAAAACAACCCATAAATTTATTTTTCTAACATGATAGCCTATAGGCAGGCATTGCTATAGCTTACATGTAGTAGGGTCAACAGCTAAGGATTCAATTTCAATTACCTATACCTCTCATGGTATGGCTCGTAGTCAATTCGTTAAACCACAGAAAACTTTTCTATATGTTCTGTTACATTATCATTTGATCATCTCACAGTGTAGTGTTTAACATACTTGGTTGTCTACCCTAAGGCCATGGCTTCCAACCCCGACTATACCAAAAAATTCATTTTCAATTTAAGGTTGCAATAAGGTTCATTGAGCCTTGTCAACCCTAACCTAACAACTATCTAGTCATGTAAATTAACACGGTGCGAAGCACGTCCACTCAAGTAGACGAGTAATATGAAACTTGTTGGCAAGAGCGCAGTGTTCTTATCACCAAGACTCATTACACAAACAAAGCCAGAGGCTCTGTGTAGATTCAACCCAACGATCGTATGCAAGTGTGTGTTTGTTCAAAAAGCATCATTAATATAACTCAACTGCCACCACAGAGGTCCGGGTTCAATTTTCTGAAGGCTGCAACAGGGTACACTCAGTCTTGTCAGGTAAAACGTTTCGGGACAATTCATAAATCATGGGAAGGGGTTAGCTATTGTCAGTCCAAAACAACACCCTCTCTAATAATTAGTTTTATAAAATCTCAGGTCGATAACCTTAACGTTTTGGCTCTTTTGGGTAAATTCATGGGGCATGGCAACGGGTTGGCCATCCTGATTTGTACAACAACTGATAAAACTCTGTAGCCTTATTCGTTAGCAATAAACACATTAATCCATAATTACCTAATAATAAATAATAATAATAATAATAATAATAATAATAATAATTAGCAAGCTGTCATCCTCCATACAAACATTCATTAAAGCATGGTTTCACAAAACTCTTATGCTTTTAAGTGTTTAATACCCGTTTCTCCTGTAACATTACTATTCCCTGTTTTAAGAGTGAAATATCTATCGAGGTAAAAGCATATGTCATCACCTATTTTTCAACTATAACACTTAATTTTAGGGTTCTTAGTTTGCAAGATATCGATTTTTCAATTTGGGGGTAGTTTTCACCCCCCTACTATTTTTCATCAAAAACAAAAGATCATAGGTTCAATTATCATTTTTACCCTTTCAACACCTTTTTCCCGAGTGTAAAATCGCAATTTACTGTTTTAGGGGTGAAATCATCTATCCAGATAAAAGCCTATGTCACAACCAATTTTTTAAGCTATTACACCTAATTTTACGGTTCTTAGTTTCCAAGGTATCGATTTTTCAATTTAGGGGTAGTTTTCACCCCCCTGCTATTTTTCATCAAAAACAAAAGATCATAGGTTTAATTATCATTTTTACCCTTTTAACACCTTTTTCCCCAGTGTAAAATCACAATTTACTGTTTTAGGGGTGAAATCATCTATCCAGATAAAAGCCTATGTCACAACGAATTTTTTAAGCTATTACACCTAATTTTACGGTTCTTAGTTTGCAAGATATCGATTTTTTCAATTTAGGGGTAGTTTTCACCCCCTGCAATTTTTCATCAAAAACAAAAGATCATAGGTTCAATTATCATGTTTACCCTTTTAACACCATTTTTCCCAGTGTAAAATCACTATTTACTTTTTAGGGGTGAAATCATCTATCCAGATAAAAGCCTATGTCACAACCAATTTTTTAAGCTATTACACCTAATTTCACGGTTCTTAGTTTCCAAGGTATCGATTTTTCAATTTAGGGGTAGTTTTCACCCCCCTGCTATTTTTCATCAAAAACAAAAATCTTAGTTTCATTTATGATTTTTAGGTGTTTAAAACGTTTTTCCCCATAACATGACTATTTACTGTTTTAGGGGTGAAATGACCAATCCTGCTAAAAGCCTATGTCATCACCTATTTTTAGAGCTATCACGCCAAATTTTAGGATTCTTAGTTTCCAAGATATTGAGTTTTCAATTTTAGGGGGTAGTTTCACCCCCAAAGGGGGGACGTCGCCCCAAGTGCTAGGACCCCTCATACAAGTCCCTAGCATGATTGGTTCGCGAGATATTAACAAAGGAGTAGTTAGGCCCTTTTGACAAAAAAAAATGAATCACACATTTAAAAACGAGGCGTCACCCCAAGTGCTAGGATACTGCCTATGGCAAAATCCCATCAGGGGTTCAGAAAATATTAACGAAAGTGTAGTTAGGCCCTTTTGACAAAAGCCATTGGCGTGCATACAAACAAAAAATTACTATTTCTCCCCAGGTAAGGCTAGTTTTTATTTTGGGGGTTGACATGCCTCGTTCATACAAAAGGAGAATTCACTACGAGTCCTACGACTCCCCATATGTTTAAATCGCATTATTGGTTAGCGAAATACTAAAACGTGAATGACCTATTAGTTTTTTTTTGTGTTTTAATAAATATTAAAAAAAACTCATCTATAAATAATCATTTAAAAGTTCCGCTCTCTTACAAAAGCGTCAACCACGTCTCACACGAACACTGCAGACATATCACGTGATCGCTCGCACAGCTGCACACTTGCATGGGTATCAGATGACATCAACACCCATTAATTTTTATCTCCATCGCATAAATAAGTCAAACGTTATCTGCTTCAAGCGGTTACCCAAAGGTTATCTTCTTCAAGCAGTTAAAGGTCAACCTCTTCCCACGCTAACATGTGCACGTGCACGTGCTCACATCCGCATGGCTATCAGATGACGTCATGATGATGCAATATGTCCTCGCGATTACGCAATATTCAAAACATACATTTCCTCTACTACTTAGAAATTAATCACTTGGCATATACCGAACCTCAGGTCAAGACCAAAGCGGTCCTTTTGATGTTCTGGTCTGTGAAGAGGCTAACGCGCAAGGAAATAGTTCCCAATTTTTCTGCTTGTTTTTGCAGTACAAGATGTTTCAGCGCATGTTGCTATGTTTCGATAAACTGGCTAGATTACTTTTAAGAAATTCCTTGGTATAAATCTATGAATAAATTAAACATTTTCTCGTTAATTGGGAGCTGCACCAACCTTGCTTTTCATGTGATTAACTGTGTGCGCGAATATAGCTTGGAGTGGTATTTTATACGATAGGCAGAGTAGTTCGGTACGAATTTGATAATATATTATATTTCGTTCTGTATAAACCTTGTTTGAGCTGCAAAAGAGTAACCGACTCATTCAATGTTGTGGCAAATCAGGTTCAAACGTTGGCAATACTGTTATGATTGCACGGACTGCAAGATGGCTCTTTCAAGTAGACAACGTGTTCAAACTGCAGCTGTAAAGCTTGAATCACCAACAAAATACTTCAAAAATAATAAAAGTGGGGAGAAGTTCAGTAAAAGGTGCAAACAAATGATTTTAAATGTATATACTGTAGTAGGTTGAGGGATGACAATCCAGAGTGGACAGTAGAAGAGTTGGTGAAGAAGACTGCATACTTGACTGGCGTTTCTACATACAGTGTTTACTCTGTGCGCGCTGAATTCAAAGCTCATGGCGTGTCTCCGGCGAGAAGTCGGCCGGCGTCACAAGGAAAGGGGGTTCATGTGTCACAGTATTTAGAATTTTGTTCTGTGTGGAATTCGTAGGAAAGTGTTTTCTTCTTTTTCTCAAGAATGAAATTCCAACTGTGACGAAAGTGACAGTGAAAGTTAATGGTGATAGTGATAGTAGTGAATCATCTGACGGCGGTCTCAGTGGAATAGAAACAATGGAGGAAGATTAGCGACAACATCTGTAAGTTATAGGTAAGTGTTTACTTCTCAGTAGCCTATGTCAGCTCAACCGAAAATATATAGCCCACTCGCCATGTTTTGTAATGACATTTTGATGTTAGATAATCCGCATATACACCTGACAGTATTATTTTCCTATGCGCGGTATAATTATTATTTTGTTTTATAATTACCCTCCACTTCACGTTACAGTTAAGTCTTTGTACTAACAGTAGATCATTCTGCCTTCTGATTCTCAAGAGTACGTGTCGTAACCCTTCAAGGAAGCAGCCGTTTCTCCCCGTCAACTTTCGATCTTTCCCAAGATAAGATGCTGACGGATGACAAATAATTAGTTGGTCCATAGGGTTCAAGGACACACGTCATTTCGTCTTCTTATATCACTCATCGTTCATGTGTCATTCCTCGCTTAACACAAATAATGTTATAATGTTATAAATAATCGCACGATAACATAAAACTACAAGCAACCTTTTTTTAATTAACACAGAGCCTCGGGTTTCGACACGATAGAAAAACATATTTGGTTCAGTGAATATGCCGTAGATAAATTCGTAATTGAAGTGAATCAAAGGTCCGAACGCAATAAAGTCGTTTGTGGTTAATGTAGATTCAAACACTCGATCAGATGCGCGCCATGTTGGAAACACAAGACGGGACAGAGAGAGAAGATGCGCGGAGGGACAGTGAGAGAAGATGCGCGGAGGGATATTTTCCTCAGGTCTTGACCTGACGTGGGGTATAGTCTCGTTAAGTGCCATTCAAAACAAAATTTATCAAGATCACTATAATGTCATTTCATTATTTTTTGAACTTTACAACCACTTTGTAATCACTTTGTCTTGCTTAAATCTAATTACAATTACCTGTAATATATTTCACTGAGGCGTCAAGCGCGCCTATCATTTAAGTCATACAACTTTCCAAGGCTTTGGATATTTATATTCATTTCAAAATCTTTACCCTTCTGGGTTTCTTTAACGTCACATAATATTCATTTATCTATCATTCATTTAGTCCTTTGGACCTTACTAGTAATTTTCCACAAAGCCTGAGATTTTACACATTTAAAATACTGGACATGAACATGACATGTCTGTGAATCGAACCCTTGTTCTACCAGTTTCATTCTCATGCATTAGGTGATCTTTCTTTGCAACGTACGATGCACTGTGTAATTTATTTTTGTGGGATCTTTATTCATTATTAAACTATATTTTTCATAACCCGTATCTTTTATTCTTTTGAGGAAGGAATCCCCTTTCTTGCAACAAGAATGTTTGACAAACTCGTAAAAATTCATGTAAACGTTTCAAACTTATATTCTGGAGAAATGTCTCCATTCCATCATTGTGATTCTATACGTTAATTTTAGCTTGCATCTTTTTATAAAACTTTTATCTAATGGCCTTTTTATTATGTTAGTCTTCATACAGACCCTCAGTTTACCGCGAAACTTATTAACTTTCTATCTCACTCCCACAGTACGGTAGGTCGGTTCTCAGACAGCTGTCTCGCCTCCGTGGTGGTACTTTGCTTGTTTTATGGTGTCTCGCTGGACACCACGCTTCCTACAAGGTTTATCTTTTAAACATATAATTAACAAGACTTCTAAAAGCGGTTATTTGTCCCTGCTTTTAATATTATTATTATTCATTTATATTCCGTTTTTACAGGATCTTTATAACTTATTCCGGAGAAGATGCCTAATATAATAACAATTCGTATGACGCCTTCCATCAATACTATTTTATAACAAAGCCGCTAACGGTCTTATTTGCAAATTTTATTCGACGATTATTGCCTACCACAATTCGATATAACAATGCTCTTATGGTCTTGCATGTATATTCACTTACAACGCGTTATTTCGACGATTATGGCCTTCACTATATACAGTGTGGTCCACCAGCCCCTTATTTTTTTCGGAGGAAGGCAACCCAACTAACGCGTATATCACAGTCATCCTAAAAACATCAGTACCTGCTCCTTTACAACTTTACCGTTTACCGTGAGTACATCCTCGCGAATATACACTGACCGGCAAAAGAAGTGGAACACTAATTTTTTATGTAATTTCTTAATTTATTCCACTAAAATGTATCGGTTTTCCAATATTTGCATTATTCATGTAAATTTAGATGGTTGGCAACAGAAAATACCGAATCATGTTTTACAACACGCTTTAACTCACAAATTTCGTTACATTTTGCAAATCGTACAATTTTCTATTTTTAAGTAATGCTCTTTTGGGCTGGTGTTTATCAAACGTATTGCCAAACAAAACAGTATTAATGTTTGCACTGCACTGCAAGAGAACACTGGTCACTAAAAACGGGTGTTTCCACCTTTAGCGTCTATGACAGCTTGTAAACGCTCAGGCATACTGTTCACAACTCGTCGAATGGCATCTGCCGGGATGCGATCCCATTCCTCCAGCAGCGATGTTCTCAGTTGTGCCAAAGTGGTGTGGTCATGCTGTCTGACGTTCCTTCCAAGCGTATCCCATACATGTTCGATGGGGTTCAAGTCAGGACTACGAGCTGGCCAGTCCAGGGTTTGAATCTCCACTTCCTGCAGATATTGTACAACACAGCGAGCAGTATGAGGGCGGGCATTACCCTGCATCAGCATGAAATTCTGACCAATGAAAGGCGCAAAGGGCATCACATGGTTCATCAGGATCTCTTCGAAGTACCTTTGGGAATTGAGCGTCCCGTGATCGATGCATACCAACTCAGTGCGGGCCATAACGTTGATGCCACCCCACACCATAACCAAGCCACCTCCAAATGGAGTCCTGGAGGAGAAAGCAACAGGGCTGTACCTCTCCCAGCGCCTTCTCCACACTCTCTCTCTTCCATCAGGAGATCTAAGGTTAAAGCGACTCTCGTCAGTGAAGAGAACAGAGGCCCACTGATCGTGGGTCCATCCCAGATGCTGCCTTGCGAAGCGAAGACGCGCCTCTCTGTGATGCCGTTCGAGTGCGGGTCCACGTGCAGGTCTCCTGGACGAAAGATGAGCTTTTTCAAACATTATTCTTACTGTTCGCTCACTCACTCTCACATTTCTGACATTTTCCAGTTGATTTCGTGCCTGAACTGCTGTGGTATGCCGATCACGCAGAACTTGGAGGGTGAGAAATCTGTCATCCCTGGCACTTGTGCTCCTTCTACGGCCTGACCCTCGTCTCCTGTCGTATGTTCGGAGCTCTCTGTAACGTTGCACTGAACGATGTGTGCTACCGAGAGATGATCCAATGCCCTCAGCAACATAACGGAAGCTGCGGCCATCCTCCACCAATGCAACTACCTGTGCAGCTTCTTCACGGCTATGAGGCATGTTTTAGTGTGAACTGCAAATGGATAACTTGCTAAAATGTGTGACAATGGTTCACACGTGTTCAACAAGTGCCAGTTGTTATCCCTAGAACAACAATAAGCGAGCGGCAACACGCATAAACCTTAAACGCTTCCAGTCCGCTTCCCGCCATAAAACCATTAAGATAGGCTCATCGAGGATTGGGGGTAATTGGTGGTAATAAACCACCCTAAGAAATGTCATATTATCAATTTCTATTCACGGATGTTTCAGATGTTTGTTCTAATGCACGAAAAGCTTTTAAAATGTGATTAAATCTTTTTCAAGGCTAGATTTATACTATTTATATTACTTTTTTTAACTGTTCCACTTTTTTTTGCCGGTCAGTAGTAGAAATCAATAGTGGCAGTGTTCTTTCAATGACCTCTAATATAACGCATGATTGAAACGAGCAGAGCTCCGATTAACACCTTCTTACGTTTGGACAGGAAGTGTCTACGAATAGATTCAATAAGTGCCAGCTATACACCATGGTTCTCGGTAGCTATGGTGGCTAAATCAAGAATTGTTAGAGTAGCGTCAAGGAAGTCGCATTGTAGTAGGTTCGAAGCTTGAACTAGTACAGTTTTGTTTTTTTTGCTTAATGTCGTTTATTGTGGATGTATTATGGACGCATATCTATCTGTTCCAACGAGTGATTTTTTATTTGTTCCTAAAAGCACTGTACTTATCCGATGGTACACAGCCAGATTGGACGACGACATAATGATCTGTAGAACGAAAGCAAGGTATCCTGTATATTCAACGTAGCAAGTGTTCGAAATTTTGGCCACCTTTGTTTAAAGGAAAACTCCGACTCACTCAGACGACCCACATAACAAAGAGATTTGTTATGTGGGTAGGCTCACGAATAAATACATCAGACCAAAACTATAATTTCTTTCAACGGCGTCTGTGAGAAAAGCGCTTGCTATACAATTACAATAATAGTTAGTGAGGTTTTAAGGGGCGGAACTACAAGGACATCTGCCCTAAACATACAGTAAATACAGATATTTATAACATTATTGGTTTTATGTCCCTTTTAACTGCTCTAGCTTTTAGATACCCCGGGGTGCCGGAATTTTGCTCCGAAGGGGATCTTCAACTTGCCAGTAAATCTACTGACACGGCTCCCTCGCATTTGCGCACCCTCAAATGCCAGCTGACTGCGCCAGGATACGAACCTGCAACCTTGGGCACAGCAAGCGAGAACGTTACCGCTGAGCCTCGCAGCAAGGCAGTAATTACAGAACGTGTCATATTATTATAAATATTGAACTATTAAAATTCTAATTATCACGAATAGAGTCGCCTCCGTAACGTAGTGGTCAGCGTGATTAGCTGCCACCCCGGATGTCCTGGGTTCGATTCCCGGCTCTGCCACGAAATGTGAAAAGTGGTATAAGGACTGGGACGGGGTCTACTCAGCCTCGGGTGGTCCAAATGAGTAGAGGCGGTTCGATTTCCACCTCAGCCATCCTCGAAGTGGTTTTCCGTGGTTTCCCACTTCGTCTTCGAGCAAATGCCGGGATGTTAACTACCGTACGGCCACGGCCGCCTCCTTCCCTCTTCCTTGCCTATCCCTCCCGATCCGCCCCTCCCTTCCCATCCCTCAAGAGGACCTTGTTCGCTTTGCAGGTGAGGCCGCCTGGACGAAGTGCTGATCCCACCTCCCCAGTTGTATCCCCCAGACGAGGTGTTTCAAGCTCCAGGACACTGCCCGTAGAGGCGGTAATGATGGCATCCCTCGCTGAGTCCGTGGGAAAACCCAACCTGGAGGGGAAAATCGACTAAAAAGTAGTAATTATAACGAATATTATCCATCCATGGTTTTGAACAGTATTTAGCGAAAATAGCCATTTAAATGAGACAAGAAAATAACTTTCCCTATCGTCTTCGTAGATAATGTGAACAAAACCAAGTTGAAATCTTGCTGTACGAGGTTGGTTGGTTGGTTGGTTCTTAAGTTTAGGGGCTGCGACAACGCGGTCATGTAGCCCCGTATACTTTGGGTGTGTGTAGAATCTGTCTGATAACCGGTGTTAATTGTGATGACTGTATTAGTGTGTGTTATCTGTTTTTTAATTTAAGTACAGACTGCAACTTAGAATTTTTCAAATAGTTCCTACTTTTGCCGCCAAACGCCATCGTCAACGACTACTAGGCCAAGTTCAGAACTTAGCTACTAGACGCCACCCCAGTTGGCTCTTGGCAACGAACGTAGAAACCTAAGAGCGTTGTTTACATTCTTAACTTATCCAATTTAGCTTCACACAGGTGTAATTAGTGGAAGGTTCTTTAACATGCCATAAATCTATGACATGGGACCGCCGGCTTTACTTCTACTCCGAAGGAAGGCATACTGAGGGATTTTTAACGCTCTTAAAAAATCCGACGGCTTCGGCCGGGTTTGAACCCGCTATCTTGGGCATAGAAACTCAGCATGCTACCGACTACGCCACCGAAGCCGCTGCTGTACGAGGTACGGAGGGTATAATAAAATAGTTAAAAAGAATTTTAAAAATCTGCCGTTGGATAGTCTTGAACCCGGGATTTTCGAAAGAGCGAGCGGACGCAATAACACTTGCACACATTTCCAACACACTCTGGAGGTTTTTATTGCACTTCTTATTAACGCGTATGGTAAAATAATCAATTATTACAGTTAGATCTTAAATATTGATTGGAATGCATTCATTCAGTACCTAGCATGTTTTCTAATTTACTTAAAGCAAGTTTTGCGACCGCTTTACGTTAATAAGGCGACAGAACTGCAAATAATGCCCTCAAACGACAGCCTTCGGTATTATTTCATAAAACTTAGCGTACAAAATGCTAGCGTGTGATACACTTCAGTCATACAAGCAGGTGTACTGACGAAGAGAACAGAATCATACAGGATTTTGTACCAGCGATCACAGCAGCTTCCTTGCCAGCGAGTGTCGTGTGATACGTGCCTAAAGATATGCTATGACTTTTTGTTAAAATTTAATAACAAAACAAGATGTTCGGTAAAGAACGTACTGCCTACTTTCTCCTAAATGCATGGGTATTGTTATAACTCTTTGTCCTTTTCAAGGAGTATAATTGAATATTGGTTGTAGTAGCTTCTTGAAATACAACGTGCTACACGGATATTATACATGAATATAATGTTCCCTTTGCTAGTGCTACCTCTGTAAAAAAAATCATTCCATTCGGTTTCACCGTATTTGAATTGATGTGGGGAATCGATTTGCACACATACATGGCCGCTATCTGCAAAATATTGGGCTGATGACCTTGTAGTTCAGTCAAAAGATGCTTCCCACAAAAAGGTATGCTGTTGAAAAATTTGGTAGAGATCAAATGATTAGGTTGGTCGTAATTTGTTTTAAGCTTTTAACATTTGGGTGGCCGCCATTCAGTTTCCGTCAAGATGGCGGCGATATAAAACATGACACTGAGGTGGCCTTTAATAGTGCTACCTCTGTACCAAACTTCGTTCCATTCGGTTTCACCGTGTCTGTAAAGATAGGGGGAATCGATTTGCACACATACATGGCCGCTATCCGCACATTATTGGCCTGATGACCTTGTAGTGTGGTCAAAAGATTCTCTATACATAAAGGTATGTAGTTGCAAAATATGGTAGAGATCAAATTATTAGGTTGGTCGTAATTTGATTCTAGCTTTTAATATTAGGATGGCCGCCAGTATGTTTTCGTCAAGATGGCGGCGATATAAAACATGACACTGGAGTGCCCTTTGCTAGTGCTACCTCCGTACCAAATTTCGTTCAATTCAGTTTTACCGTGTTTGAATTGATAGGGGGAATCGATTTGCAGACATACATGGCCGTCATCTGCAAACTCATGGGCTGATGACCTTGTAGTTCAGTAAAACGACGCTCGCCATACAAGTACATGTTGTTGCAAAATTTGGTAGAGATCGGATGATTAAGTTAGTCGTAATTTGATTTAAGCTTTGAACATTTGGGTGGCCACCATTACGTTTCCGTCAAGACGGTGGCGATATAAAACATGACACTGAGGTGTTCTACGCTAGTGCTACCTCTGTACCAAATTTCGTTCAATTCGGTTTCACCGTGTACGAATTGATAGAGGGGGCAGACATTCAGAGTACACACACACACACACACACACACACACACACACACACACACACAGACACACAGTCACACCCACTCAGACAGACACACAATTTTTGGCCCTGTGTAGATCCCATAAGTCTACTTTCATTTTTTGCAAAAATCGAAAGTATGCTAATAATACCATGGGAATTTCTAAGGAATACGTATACTTCGATGCAAGCACTGGCGATCAGAATGTCCTTCGATATGTTGTTGTTTTGTTTCATTTGAGGGGCTAGAACATCGCGGTCATTTAGCCCAGTTTACTTGGGTGTGTGTGTAGAATTTGTCTGATAACCTGAGTTATTGCGGGCTTGTAATGATGTGTGTATTTGCAATTAAGGATTGGGAAGGAGGCGGGCGTGGCCATAAGATAGAATCCGTCCCGGAATTTGGCCGGAGTAGAAGTGGGAAACCACGGAAAACCATTTCCAGGGTCGCTGAGGTGGGAATCGAACCCACTTCTTCTCATATTTGCTTCACGAGGCTACGTGTACCCAATTTCAGCCCTCAGACATGTATACATTTCTTGGCAGAGCTGGGAATCGAACCCGGACCTCCGGAGCAACACTTTGATATGTTATGTTAATATTCATGCCAGTTTTTTAATTTTCTGCCATTACAGGTCACGTGGCATATCGTACCAATCCGATCGTATTTTCTTTATAAATCATCAAAATTCAACGTACTCTTCACAAAAATACGTCGTACGGCAATAAATGTGGCAATGTAGTTACATCCGGACTAAAAGGGAATGTGGGCTTTTGTTCAGAATAGTATGCCTACTACTGGATTCGAAGCAGCATTCTACCCGCTCATGCCCAGCACGTACGGTCAGGCTTTACACCTCTCAGCCACCAACACATGGTAGATTCCGCACGCTAAACGTGCTGTAGTTACTGTAGCCGTCCCACCTCAAACGTTTAAGTCCATCTCAAAGTCTTCAATCACGGTTTATGGTGTTGATTTAACTTTCTACTATTACAGATAACGTGGCGTAAGCTATTAATTCGATCGTATTACGTGTATGTGTGTTATTTCAAGGAGCAGTAAGTCATATGTTAGTAGAATGGGCCATAGTATTTGGCGGGGAAAGGTTTAAGGTCGGTTTTTCTTTGCTAGACCCATGATCCAATTACATTGCTGTCACACAGTCAGAGCGCAGAGCAATATCGACCATCGGGAGAATTGAGATGTTAGTTGGGTTTCATAAAACTAAATAAGGGGCGGGTGGACCACACTGTATATATTTTAACAATGCCCCTCAAGGTCTCACATGTATATCATTCGACGATTTTGGCCCACTATACTTATTTGACACAGCCTGTTCGGACTTACAATGTAATTATTATTTTTAACGCTTCAATATGGCAATACAGATTTTTGGGAATTTCACCTACCCAATACAACGATGACGTCAACATACAACAACAATACAAAAGGGAATCTTCCACCCACAACATTTCGATGAGACTCTCCATCTCCAGAGTAATTATCCTGATTAACGCACAATTTATTAGCTTTTAGCTTCAATTATTTATTTTTCGGCTCTTTTGGCATCAACGGTTTCTTGCTTGGTTATTCGCGGTTTATTTAACATCTCAAATTAATATTTCATTTATAACGGTAAGACCTTAGCCTTCCTATCATTTATTTCATATTTCTGGCTCGCTAGCCAGTGATAATACATTTCTTTAGGTGTTTTAATTCACCAAATACTTTTAAAGATTTATAACATTGATCATTAGACAACAATACGTCAAGACATTTTAATTTATTTCGTTTCGTTCATTACTTGAGTTTCTCCTTACAAATTCCATTATCACTTTATTTTTAGTGCATAACCACTTGATAATATTTATTTTTATTATTTTTCACTACGAACTTTCAATTATTTTTCATTTCAACTTGCATCTTATTTGCCATTTAATTATAAGATCAACTATTTTATATATTTCATTTTTTTAACAATTTATTTATGATGCATATTTATTTTATTATCTGCTTTTACTATGGCGAAACTTTAAGCCATTTAAATTATTATTTCGGTTCCTTCCTCCAAATCATTTATTATTTGTTACTTCATTTCTTGGGTTTTTATTACGTTACATTATTGATCCCATCCACATAATTATTTTGCGAGGTCATTCTCGCAATTATTTATTATTATTATTATTATTATTTCAACATTTCAATCATATAAGTGCATTCAAATACCCGATGAGTTCAATCGTGTAACTCCCAGTTACGACCGATCTCATCTGGCCAGTACATCGTACATTTGCAATTTTAATGAAAAATCATGACTCACCCTCTTGATCCATCTTCTGATCCATTTTTGGGAAGGATTTCACTCACCTAACGACATAATTGGTACTCTTCCGTGGCACTTTCTATTGTGAGCGACACCTCACTTAGGTCCAATCGACCTTTACTTAAATCTAAACACATCACTAATTTGTAAAACACTATATTAACACTAAAACACATATCTTGAAGCTTATTTACACTGCATAAATTTTCACCACCTCTCAGTGACTTTTGGCACGTTTTATCGGTGTTCACGCCCTGATGAGATCCACGAACCCTGCATTGGACGTGATGCAAACTCGAACGGCTCCTAATTGTTCACTGGATCTAGTATCTGTTCTGTCCTTTAGATAGTCTATTTTGGACTTCTATTACTGTCCTTTTATTAGCGCTTTTTAACTTTACTTGTCCTATATTTACGTAACTGTCTATCGAACCTATGGCCCGCTTACTTCGTGACCGTATTGTCCTTATTTGCGACAAGTTTTCCTTTCTTCTCCTACGAGAATGTCTTTATTGCTACGTTCCTATTTGAAACACTGTAGCTTCGCTAAAGTTCACCATGTTTATTCTTGGGTCTCGAACCCGTGTTCATTTACTCGTATTGTTCCAATATCGGTCCCTCAATACTGTAGTCTTTCACTTAACTTTCGCGGAGACCTGTCTGTATATTTCGAGACGATGACCTCCAGCGTAATATCTTTACTGATCTGGACGGTTGTATTCTAGCCAATTACTGCTCTAGAATTTGTCGCGGCGCAATTTTACTTTGTTGCGGTTTTCGAGTAGCGTATTATATTATTGATCTAGCACAAGTGCCTTAGTGATCACTGATAACAACCGTAGCGGATTTAATTTACCACGCACATACAACTTTTTGTTATTACCGCGGATACTGATGATCGTTGATTCGTTTTAACACGCTCTACTTTGGTGGTTGGTTACGAACTGCGTTACTTTCTGTGGCTTCTCCATACAGGAGTACGATGAGTCTTTACTATATTAATGATGGACTTCCGTCCCGACAACTTGATAATACTGTGTACGGTATACTTGTATACTGTGCGGAAATGCGTTGAGCCTCCCCGGGCTTACTGAACTGCGACGAATGTTATGCAACGCTTCTGCATTTTTAGAGAGACAGCGTGGAGCCTCTCCTCGCTTCTGGTGAACTGCTTTTGACACAGCCTATAGCCTCACTTGGCTGTCGGATACTGCCTTCGATGTACCACCTCCATACGAGATCTGTGGTAAACTGTACTTGATGCGGCCTGACGCCCCCGTCTCGGGCTGTCGGAATACTGCCTATGATGATGCTCCAATGTCACACCCCTCTCGGGTGGACAGATACTGTATTCGATGTTTGACGCTCCAATGTCACACCTCTCTCGGGTGGACAAATACTGCATTCGATGTTCGATGTAGCCTGACGCCTCCCTCGGGCTGTCGGGAACTGCATGCTCTGTGGTTGAAACCTGGGCTATTTATTGGGAACTCGCAAAAATAAACTACTTTTGCCTTCTTCCTGGAACCAACTTCTGAACTAGACGTCACACGTTTCTGAGAAGTACATAATTATATTCCCTATAATTCAAACGTCTCATTACCATTTCGTTTTCTGAAAATCGATCGTCTAATTAATTTAAATAAAATCTGCAATGCTCCTCAGCTGCGTGGGTGATTGAGTTTTTTTTACCTTCATCCCACTACCTTCGCTTGGCCCCGCCTAATGACGTAACTGCTGACTAAGTACTTCTTTCCTAGGCCTAAATTATTCACTTTTAACTTCGCTTAATTCCTAATTTCTTGGATCATTCTGATTCCCATAGGCCTATTGTTATAATTTTGCATTGTTTCCGTGAAAACGGCTTATTTCACAAATTTGCGGTGTCGATGTGCAATCCAACGTTGCCAAAAAGATGCTAATATCAGCACTCAATGGTGGTTCCCCTGCTAACCTGCTCGGGCTGATTCATCCCAGCGTGACTGCTTGCGTGATTCACATATCGCTTGCACCACGTATCTCTAGATAAAGCTATCAATGTTCTGCGTCATGCCCTGAATCATTTGGTTATTTCCTCACTGCTAGTTCATGCTGGATCTCTTTTCATCTTAAAGGTCGGAAGTTCATATCCTGTACCAACTCTAGTTGGGTACAGTATATATAAACCAATTCACAGAAATACCGGGTCATCATTTTATTTCCCGCATGTACGCACCGCTAGGCCGCTGAAGGTGGTCTTGGCAGAAGCGGCCGCTAGGCCGGTCAAGGTGGCCTTGGCGTTCTCCCCGCAATGGACACGTGCGCTGCGATCGGCAATATTGCAATAAGCTGTCAGTATCTCCGGCGTATTCAAGCTTGTGAAGTGCTAGTTGATTTGACCTAACATACAGTGCAGTCTCGGGGCAATTTTACAGTTTATGTGTTGCCTTAAAGTGATGTTTTCTATACAACAACGTGTATTCATTGTGCTTTGTTATGCGAAGTGATGTTTTCTATAGAACAACGTGTATTCATTGTGCTTTCTTATGCGAAGTATTCTTCTGTTAGAGAGTGCCACGAAACAATTAATTCTAACCGTTTCATTGACCTAATCATAAGGCCGTTCTTTCATGAACTCACGGACGAAGAAAAGAACAATGGTTACTTCATGCAAGATAATGCAACGGCGCACACAGCTAATCACTCCTTGGCAGTAATACGGGAAGTTTTCAATGACCGTATAGTTAATTATCCGCCAGATCACCCGATTTAAATCCATGTGATTATTACCTCTGGGGAATGCTGAAAGGAAAGGTATATGCAAACAATCCTCACACAAGTGAGGAGTTAAAAGAAAATATTCGCCAAGTTATAACGAACGTCACCCAGGAAGAAATTCGCCGTGTGTCTAGAAACTTGTTTACGAGGTGCCAGGCATGCTTGCGAGCTGACGGACAACACTTTGAACATTTCTTGTAAAACCAGGTAAGTTTGTAGATAATTATTTTCACTAGAAATTGCTATTAAATGACTGTATGTTGACGCGAAGTAGTGGGGAGAAGTCGCGCACTTTTTACCGGCCAGCGAGTGGGTGTCAGCGCGAGAGCTTGCCGCGCCGTGATCGGTATCGGATGCGAGACTTAAATTGATGACCCTGTATATGTCCATTTCCTGGTGTAGCGGGTAGCGTTCATGACCGTCGCCCCAGAGGTCTGGGTTTGATTCCCGGCTCTGCAAAAAAAAAAACTGGTCTTGATGAGAGAAGAGGGCACGCAGTTCCGGCTGACCCTAACAATGGAACCTTTCTCACAATTATTCTGATTACATTTTTAAATATCTACAGTCATAGGGTGGGCATTTATCCATGCGAAGAAGAACTGGCCCAGCTCGTGGGTTTTTTGAGACTGGCCCAGATAAAAGAACCGGTTGAAACCTACTCTTCTTGGAACTCGTGAGTTTTAAGACTCGTGTGTTCTGAGTCGGCACTTAACAAACCATGAGAAGCGTGTAATTAATAGAATAATAATGTTATTGGTTTTACGTCCCTTTTAACTACTGCGGCTTTTAGAGATGCTGGGTCTCCGTAATTTTGTCCCGAAGGGTATCTTTAACGTGCCAATTAATCTACTGACACGGTTCCCTCGCATTTGCTCACCCTCAAATGCCAGCTGACTGCGCCAAGATTCGATCCTGCAACCTTGGATACAGCAGGCGAGAACTTCACCTCTGAGCCACGCTGCCAGTCGTAATTAATAGAAAATGGGTGGGATTGTTGCAGATCTGAAAAGGTGTGGTGCGAGTATTTCATTCTGTGCAACGTGCGCTATCGGGGCCGTGTAGTCTGGGAAGAGATCTGGGTGCGCGCCAAGACACAGGATCGGGCTGTTAGAACAAGGTCAATTTTTAAATGAAATTACATGCTGCATCTGAATTTCAATTCATTTGCGATTTTGACGACTGAAGTTTTTCCAACACTACCCTCAATCTGAATTTTGAGAGTGCTAGTCGTCTGATGTGCAACCTATTTGTTTTTCCATATTTGAGGATGGACTAATTAGGGTATAAGGAATGTTGACCATTTATAATCCCTCAGCTTCCACGAAAGTCCGCCTTTAAAGCAGGAATGTTTTGGTCACTTTTCTTCACTATTAGTCAGTTGTATCATGTGTTGTTGATTTCTTGCATTTAATATCTGAAACTTGGCGGTTGTGTGTAATATTCAGTCAGATAATTTAGTCCCGAGGAAACGGGATCTCAAACAAAATATTTATCTTTTACTATGTTCGTAGCAATGTTCACTTACGTCCGGATTGACTGATTTAAATATTGTCTTTTGCAGCTTTTCAGTCGGTTAACACGATCGTGCCCAATGAATTGGGGCGGGGTACAAGTTATAAATATGTGAAAACACTCTTGGAAAGAATACAAGTATTAGTTAATTATCACACTTACAGGGGCAAATTTAGGATTACGCGTTTCGACTCTGAAGTGGCCATGATCAGATCCTGATCACTGTGTTAAGGTTAATTTTTCACTACTGTAAATTCACTACTGTGGTTCAATAGCACGTCGTTAGATGATGATTCGCAATTTGAATCCCGCTATACGTTAGGTTTGTTTTGTGTTACAAGCAGTGGTGGAGGGGAATCTTTGAGCCTTAGAATAACAATTAATTCTCAAGGAATATGCAGAATTAAATTTTCCTATTTTTCATTGACATAGGCAAATTGAATCTGTAGTTTCCTCTGTAGCCACGGTAGAATTGACGCCAGCTTCTCAGCGCGGGACTGAGCAGCCAGTGAGTCGCCTTTGAAACAGGCTCAAGTCTCTGTGGGTAGAGAAGGCAATTGCGCATGCGCCAAGCGGAAGGTCGATAGTTGAATGCGTAAGCAGAGAGCCTAGGCTTCAAGCAAGCAGTGCATTCGTGAGGCGGGCGGTATCCCAGCGCGTGCATGTTCGTTTGTGAGTTCTAAAACATGGATCAGTGTAGTACTTTAATAGTGTATTTAAAATTAAGACTATTTTCTTCGTTGTCCTATGAAAAGAATATGTTTTGAACAACGGCCTAGAAAAAATATATCAAGAAACAGTGCGCCTCATAGACTGGTTCTTACCTTTCCTGTTTCTACTGCTTCGAGTGAACGAAGTATGAGTGTATTGAAGACAGTCAAGACATTTTTAAGGAACTCCATGTCAGATTCTGGACTGAACAATTTGAGTACGGTACTCTGACTATTGAGAAGAGTTAGGTGAACTCTTTCCAGGGATGACATCTTCAAAGAACGCGTCATTGATATCTTTGCTGAGCGCAAAACACGACAACTGGAGTTAATCTATAGAAAAATAGAAGGTATGAACTATAGAATACCCAGCTTTATGAATGTAGCTTCACCACTGGTTACAAGGTTTTGTGAAATACGTGATTAACTGAGTGTATGCGCGTGTAAACAATTTAGAATATCACACTGGAATTAATAAATCAATTAAATTTTAGCATGCACTAGAAAAAACTAATTATAATGTACACTTAACTTGGTATTGTTCTCTTCACAGCAATGCTCGCTTGTCGTACTGCACGCGATCTGTTGTCGGAAATGTTAACTGAAGTTTTGAGTGAATTATCGTCGTTCCTGTACCAACAGAATGAGGTTGGAAAGAATTACGAGATGTGAATGCAATGGACTCAGGAACTTTTCTTTCAATCGTAGGCCATTTCAGCCATCTTGCCACAACTTAAGACACCTGTCCATCTGTTGCCACCCGGTCTATTTGACAGCATTGGACTCGACGAAACTACCTATACAAACCAAACCAAGACCTGTATATAGATAGTTTCGTACGGTCCTATACCGTCTAATAGACCGGGTGGCAACAGATGGACAGGTGTCTAAGTTGTGGCAAGACGGCTGAAATGGCCTACGATAGAATTAGGACAGTTCCTGAGCCCATAGCACACACTTTTCGTAATTCTTTCCTGCCTCATTCTGTTATGGTTCAGGTACAACGATAATTCATTCAAAACTTCAGTTAACATTTCAGACAACAGATCGCGTGCAGTATGACAAGCGAGCTAGGCTAGATGCAGACCTCACCACGCCAGTAGTGGTGCGGAGGTCCGTAAGTGAGCATCGCTGTGAGAAGAACAATACCAAGTTAATTGTACATTATAATTAGTTTTTTCTAGTGCATGCTAAGATTTGTTAATTGATTTATTATTATTATTATTATTATATTATTATTATTATTATTATTATTATAGTGTGATATTCTAATTTGTATACACGCGCATACACACCGTTACTCAAGTAATTCACAAAACCTTGTAACACAAAACAAACCTAACGTATATTTGGATTCAAATTGCGAATCATACTATAATCACCTAAAGAAGTGCTACTGAACCACAGTAGTGAATTTACAGTAGTGAAAAATTAACCTTAACATAGTGGTCAGGATCTGATCATGGCCACTTCAGGGTCGAAACGCGTAATCCTAAATTTGCCCATTTAGTGCGATAATTAACTAATTCATATAATTATGGTGTTTGAAGCCATTTTCAGTGTTGCCTTAGTAAACGAAAGTTTGATACTTCTCAGTCGGTCAACACGAAAAAAAAAAAAAATGAAAATCCACAGCCTGCTTCCAGTCGACCGACCGGGTCAGGGAATGGAAAGAATGAAGCCCCCATCTAGTGGCGAGGATATTAATTGTGCCGGCTGCCGAAGCCTGTCGCACTCTGGAGCAATGATTAGATGAATGAAAGATGAAATGAAATGATGGTAGAGAGTGTTGCTGGAATGAAATTGTGACAGGGAAAACCGGAGTACCCGGAGAAAAACCTGTCTGCCTCCGCTTTGTCCAGCACAAATCTCACATGGAGTGACCGGGATTTGAACCACGGACCCAGCGGTGAGAGGCCGGCGTGCTGCCGCCTAAGCCACAGAGGCTCAGTCGGTCAACACGATTGTACCCAAATGAGATGTGTTATTCCGTAATCCTGAAAATTAATTACACGATATTTATTAATAAATACCCATCTTATTTGGGTACAATCGTGTTGACCGACTGAAAAGCTGCAAAAGACAATTTCTATAGGCATCACTGAAAAAGAATGGCTTCAAATCTCTACACACGATTTAAAAATTTATAAAATTAACAAGGTTACCATTTTGAATGTATCAAGTTGAAGGATGTGTGCCTTCAGGAAATTCAAATTTTTGCACAATACTGCCCCCTTGCCAAGTTTCAAAATTGAATATTTATTAGGCGGTGAATTATCGATTACAATATTGTATAAGCCTACATTCAAGATGGTGGTTGTGCGTAATATTCATTCTGGTAGATTTGTGATTTGTGCGCAAAGACTCCACTTTCATAAACTATTGTTGTAATTGCAAAATCATATCCAGCAATACCTATTGCTATGTTTTCATAATACGCTGTCTGATCAAAGAGGCAGCGCTCCGGTCATTAAACGGCCGAGGGGACACGTCGCACTGACCACGAGTCACATGGTGTGCTGGTAATATTGCCTCAGGTCATCCAATGTTTGCTATTTTCAGATACATCACTGTTGCCAACTGTTATCAATCATAGTTACAGTTGCCCTAAAAAAACACGCAAGCGACTGATCCAATTTTGACTAAGATTTGTACAATAGCCTACAATACGCACCAGCAATATACAGCGCATTAAGTTTTAGGCCCATTCATTTTTCCAACCATTACTAGGAAGTGGTAACAATCTTCCAGTTCCGTTTGAAGAACTATCAACGACTGACCCAATTTGGACCACAATGTATATGAACTCTGTACATGGTGTACAAAGTTTAGACCATTCCAGAGTTGCCAACCGTTAGTAATATATAAGGTGCGTTCAAAAAGCAACGAGCCGGAGGCTGTAATGCGCTAACCCGTGACGACATCTGCTAATCGCGGCGTGTGTAACGAGGAATGGTTCCGACCAGAGCGTGGAAGGTCACAGCCCGTCGCTAGAGGGCACGCGTGCACGTCACGTGACGATACAAAGCGAGCAGCAGCATGCATCAATCGTCCAACGCTGCCAGTTGCATTGCAAACAGTGGCATGGGGGCGTCAAACGAGGAGCAAAGAGGTGTTGTTCGGTTTCTGACAGCAGAAGGAGTAGGGGGAACGGACATTAATCGTCGAATGTCACAAGTGTACGGCGAACACTGCATGCCCCTTGCAAGGGTCAAGGCGTGGCACAAGCGCTTCAGGGAAGGACGGGTGTCGTTAGCCGATGATGCCCGGTCTGGGGCATCCCCCTGCATTACCCATGACAACGTCCAGCCGGTTGATGCACTCATTACCCAGGACCGCCGAGTGACAGTGAACGCCATAGCCGCCGTGGTCAGATTGAGCGTCGGAAGTGTGCACACCATCATGAAGAAACTACTGCACTTGCGGAAAGTGTGTGCCCAATGGGTGCCCCACATTCTTCAACCACACCAGGAAGCATGTCGAATGGCCTACTGTCTTTGTCTTGGTTGGACGATTGATGCATGCTGCTGCTCGCTTTGTATTGTCACGTGATGTACACGCGTGCCCTCTAGCGACGGGCTGTGACATTCCACGATCTGGGCGGAACCACACCTCGTTACACACACCACGATTAGCCGATGTCGTCACTGGTTTGTGCATAACAGCCTCCGGCTCGTTACTTTTTGAACGCACCTTATATAATACCAACCTTACAGTTACCCCTGAAAACTTCTACATCTGATACACCTAATTTTGACCAAAATCTGTACGAACATACAGCACACCACCAATTCAAAGTTTACATTGTTCATAGATGGAGACCATTTATTTGGCTACGAGCTGAAATACCGTCTACAGATCTTGTTTTAAGTAGCCTATATCGAGGCTGTATCGATTATCCATTATGGTGCACTTTGACTGGTCTTTGAATACATGCAGTGAAGTCAAACGAGTAAATCAGTAGTGATGAACAATTGAAGTTAACTGGACCGTGCGGTACGAAGACTGCAAACAGCTCTCTGGCATCTCGCAATGGAATGCCGCCAGAACGTTGCCACCGATATTGGGAACGCTGCGTGGCGTGGGTGGGAGAGAATTCCCTGGCAGCAAACATCTCTACGATTAGGTCGGAGTGGCTCTCTGAGCTTTAAATGCTGTAAAATGGGAAAGCGTTATAGTAACATCCGTATTGATCTTCGGCTTTCATCATTCAAAATTCAACTTATAGCAAAATTATGAAGCATAGTTCATGATAAAACTAGCTTCTTTGCCAGCTGTCATATTGAACTAGTTGCAATTAATTAGAGCATACACCACCAACTGAGTTCTCCCTCAAGCAGCCAAGGTCAGCTCCCTTGTTCCGTGTAATAAGTGGTTCATATGTAATGCTTTTCAGTCGATCAACACGATTGTACCCAATAGTAATGGATGTTTCCCTAATCTTGAAAAGGAATTACATGAGATTAATAAATTCACTTGGATGACCAATTTCAATCGTCAAGCGATCATCATCAGATCCTTTACACTTAGGCCGTTAAATCTATGTGTACTAGTATATGGGTAATGGGATTTACAATATATACAATTATTTAGGTACAGCAGTTATCATAAATTTGCAAATTGTAAATATATATATATATATATATATATACAGTATATATATATACATATACGCTTATTTAGTTACCTTACCGTACATCAGTTATTATAAACTTGTAAATTGTAAATAAGTTACGGTGTGTGAAGGATCTGATGATCACTTGACGATCGAAACTGGTCATCCATGTGAATTTATTAATCTAATATTTTTTTCAAGATTAGTGAAACTCCCATTACAATTGGGTACAATCGTGTTGACCGACTGAAAAACATTACATTTCGATTACTAAGGCAAAACTGACAAATGGCTAAAAATGATGATAATAATAATAATAATAATAATAATAATAATAATAATAATTGGTTCTTTGGCTAAATCGAGACAGTTAATAATGATTCGCTTTCATTGCCCGTCTTTTGATGGGTTCAAAGAACAAATGAAGGCAGTTTATGACTACTACTAGGTCACATCCCGTCACCAAAGAAAAGAAAGAAAGTCTTTTGACACAAAATTGGAGGACGGCTTTGCCCTCTAAGTCGCTATAGTGAAATAAATTACGGTAAATTATACTAACATTATGTTCCTTGAAGAATTAAGCACTTGCTTACATTGGACTCGATTGCAGGAAATCAATGTTACCACATCGTTTGTCGACAAAAGAAAACCAGTAGAATTAGGGTGAGACTGCTATAAACATAGCCTTGTCCATGGATGGGGCAAAGTTCAGGTAGCGTGTGTCCCTAATCAAGCAGCTCTATAGCGTATCTACCCACTGGTTGACTGAGTTGACCAGCTGTGATTAAGCTGAATGAATGCCCAGTGCGATAGAGAGTGGGGAGGTGTCAAGAACTATTAGCTGGGCACCAATCGGAGCAAGACTCGCTCGCCTGGCGAGATAATGGAGACAGCCCGGAGTCATGCTGAGCGCTGAACCCGGGTTGGAGAGCTATGGGTTACTCAAAGCCTGCTTTATGTCTTGTGATGCTAAGTTAATACAAGTAATATTTCATCTCACTTAACTTAAGTTCCCCTACCAACATCATAATAACAATAGCCTAATAATAATAATAATAATAATAATAATAAATAATAATAGGGTCCCAGGAATCAACATGGGAGGAGTCCTTACGGCTCTGGGCTAATGGGAGTGAAATGCGTTGTTGCATGTCACCTGCAACTTATGGATTCAGCAAGAGAATCCAACTTAGGCTCTTTCACTCCAACTCCAGCACGTAACCTACAAGAGGTGCCCCCTGTTAAACCGAGCAACCCAGTGGAAGGTTGGGTAACCAATCCCAGCGGGAAGCTGGGTCGGCGAGCCAAACAGTGCTGGGGGCTCCAAGGCTCACAACCTTGGCAGTACTTTGGTCAGTGTGCAATATCACTGGCCTCCTATCTACAGTTTTTTCAACTGTGAAAAGCATGGAGGAAACGTCTGCTGAAGCAACTACCCGAGGTGGTAACCAATCCACCGTCGTCTTGAACGACGCATGCAGGCCTTCGGACTCTGGGGAGCCTGCAACGACATGCTTGAAGGTATCGGCGACTCCTACAAACAAGATCAGACACAAACGTCGCAACTTCTTCGCAACATTCAACGTGAACTCCCTTTTGAAGGTCGGTAAATTGAAACAACTGATTGACACCCTACAACATCATCAAATCCTGATCGCAGCAATTCAAGAAACAAGGTTTGTTGATGCAGAAGCTTTTGACTGCCAAGGGTATAGATTCTTCAAAGGTAAAGTCGGAAAACGTGTAGTAAAAGCCATCCCCCACCTTGGTACAGGATTTGTGGTCAGTAAGAAGATTTTAGAGTCCATCACCAACTTCACGTCCCCCAACAGTCGAGTCTCGATCCTTTCGTTTTGAAGCTCAAATAAAATCTATACCATGGTGAACGTCCATGCCCCAATTATTAATCAAGCTAACAGAATTGATCCACAAGGGACGGATATCTTCTGGGAAGAGCTTGAAGATATTCTATCCAAGATTCCCAAGGAAGATATCATCGTCCTTCTCGGGGACTTCAATGCTCAGCTCGGTAAGCAAAATAAATTCAAGAATATTATCGGAGAATATCCGGCCCACAGAAGAACAAACCGCAATGGAGAAAGGTTAGTGAAGTTGTGCAAGGCGTTCAAACCTAATGATGAAGTCAACCGCTTTCAAACGACTTCCTGCAAAACAGAAAACATGGACATCCCCAAATCCCCATCTCGGCGAATTCCAAATTGACCACGTTGCTATTTCTCGTAAATCTCACAGAGAAATCCAGAATGTTAAAAGTCTTAAGAAGCGCGAATCTAGACTGATCACTATCTTTCAAAGATAAAATTAAAACTTCTTCCAAGATCCACCAAGAGATTTCAGGGAAGAAAGATCAACAGGTTTGATGTGGAAAAATTGAGAACACAAAGCGAATTCAGTCAGAAACTTGAAGCACTATAGCCACAGAATTGGGAACAACTCAAAGAAGCAATACTTGAAACGGCACAGGAAACCATCCCACTGGCAAAGTCGAGGAGGCATCCTTGTTGGACTAATGAATGTGACGATGCCATTCGCCATTCACCAAAGGCGGCTTGCTTGGCTGCGATGGAACAAACAGAAGAATGAAGAAAACAGAGAGAGATTCCTGGTCGTGAGAAAGCAGACTGATAAAACCATACGCGGGATAAAACTAGCATTCCACAAAAATCAGTTGGCACAGATAGACCAAGATTTCAAAAAGAACACCACCCGCGATTTCTATAAAGCCTTCAAGCAAAATCTCAGTAAATACATACCACCCAGTCTTCACTTTAGGAATCCCGATGGGAAAGTTGCTTACAATGACAAAGACAACTGTCAGATCCTGGCGAAATACTTTGAGTCCCTTCTCAATTGTGAGGCTCCAACATCGAAATTTTCCTTTCACAAAAATATGCTCGTCAATCCAGACTCAAGTCCACCAACTAGGGAAGAAATCAAGCAGATCATTCACTCACTCAAGAACAATAAAGCACCAGGTGAGGATTCAATAGTTGCCGAACTCTGGAAATACGTAGGCGAAAAACCAATCGACAAGCTAACGGATATCATCCGGGAGATTTGGGAAACAGAGAAACTGCCCAGTGATTGGACATCGGCCCTGATTCACCCCCTGCGCAAGAAAGGTGATAAAGCGGACGTAAACAACTATCGTGGCATATCACTCCTCTCGATAACATACAAGATTCTCGCGAAAGCGCTTCAAACGAGAGCAGAAGCACAGCTCGATCAACAACTGGGCGAATACCAAGGTGGATTTCGAAAGGGTCGCTCTTGTGTTTAGCGAATCATGAATCTAAAATCAATTCTATCGTACATGAATCTGAGAAGTAAGACATTTGTTGTGACCTTTGTTGATTTCCAGAAGGCTTACGACTCGCTGGATCGAAGTACCCTGATCCAGGTTTTAAGAGAATTTGGTTTAGATAATAAGACAAGAGCAATCATTCACCAATCCCTGTTGGATACAGCTTCCAAAGTGAAATTCAGGGGAGAGATTTCTGAATCCTTCGCAATACGGACATGGGTGAGACAGGGAGATGGGCTCTCACCTCTGTTATTCAACTGTGTTCTTGAGAAAGTTATTCGAGAATGGCGTCAAGAATTGTGTAAGGATGGTGTAGAGAATGGGGTCAGACTAGGTTGTAAGAATAAAAACCTGACAATCGACTGTTGAGCTTTCGCAGATGATGTTGCAATTTTCGCTAATTCTCTTGACACGGCAAATCAATCAATTACTGGTGCAAGCAGCAAAGGCAGGTCTTCAGATTTCGTTTCAGAAAACGCAGTTTATAACGAACATCAAGTCAGAACCCAGAGAACTACCGGTGAATGGAGGACAAATAACACAGGTAGAGAAATTCAAATACCTGGGTGAATGGATTGAGCCCAACATTCGTGAAAAGGAAGCTATCGTGGCACGGATTAACAAAATAGAAACGGCTTACCATTTAACCAAAGACATTTGCAAAACACGATCAATGTCCTTCAATGCCAAACTGAGGCACTACGTTACCGTTATTCGCCCGGAGGCGTTATATGCATCGGAATGCCTGGCGATGAATAAGACAGGCCTGACAGAACAACTCGAAACCAAAGAGAGGAAGATTCTGAGAAAGATCTTGGGCCCGGTCAAGGAACGAGGAGAGTATAGAAGACGACACAACGATGAACTTTATCTACATGTGGAGAAAATAACGGACACCATTCGTAAAAGAAGACTCATTTCATGGCCATTCAACACGAATGAACTCTGGAAGATTGTCCAATCGAATCTGTGCCTACACTGTGGGAAAGAAAGCCAAAGGGATCTGGTTTACAGAGGTGGAAAAAAGCCTACAAGAACTGGGGATATCACATGGGGACATCTTGGAACATGACTCTTTGAAGAAGAAGCTTGGGGAGACAGAGTTTTCAGCCAAAACCTATATTGAAAACCGGCAAGAAGTGGACCGAAGAACGGAAGGAAGCTCGGCGAAGAAGAATGAGCGAATACTGGGCCAATGTGAAAGAACGAGGGAAAAGGCAGTTGAAATAACGTGGTCCATAGACGACCGAAACGATTATTAAAAATAATAATAATAATAATATTATTAAACAATTACTTTCCTCAGTTTATCCCAAATATTTGGAGTCGCTGGTGCCAACCATGCTCATTTTAACTCTGGTCGTGGGGTTATGGCTGGCTGCCCTTCCTGATAGCACATAACTCTTCAAAGTAAATATCCCATTTGACAGTCATCAGGAAAGGTACTGTATATCGAGCGAAAGGCTGACAACTTAGTCACTGGCGAATTCCGCGCAAGTGTGAAGCAGTGTGCATCCAGGTAACCCCGACATTATCCCACGCCAATGTGAACTATTTCATATATTGAAATGGGAACAAATTCTGAATAAGTGAGCGATATAATTGACAAGATAATGCAAACACTTACCGATTAGCCCAGAGATACCAACCACTTCATTCGCTCTGTGCACCTAAATATGCCGTACCGGGTGAGTTAGCAATGGTCGTTACGGCGTGGCTGCAGGCTGTCGCTCATATCCGGGAGGCGATGAGGTTCGAATCCCCCTCGCCGGCAACCTTGAAGATGATCTTCTGTGGTTTCCAATCTTCCTTCCAGGCAAATGCCGGGGTTGGTCCCTAACTATAGGTCACAGCCGCTACCTTCCAACTCCTCGTCCTTACATTCACACTTTCCTCCCCAGACAACATTCCACACGCGACGGTACTTGTAGCTCACCCCATGGATGTCCACATAGAAGCAGCTACAAACTCTGGCGAGCCGAACATGTCCTTGGACACTCCCGGCACTAAAAGCCATATCCCCCCCCCCCAAAAAAAAAACAACAACCGTGTGAGCCATCGTACATCATTCTGAAGATAAACAGCACAGCAGGCGGTGACGAACTATAGGCTACAATATTAGCCTACTTTCGAATTTTGTAAAAAAATAAAATGGAAGTAGACTTATTATGAGACCTACACGGGACAAATGCTCGTGTGTCTTATGTGTGTGTATCTGTGTTCCCCCTATCAATTAAAACACGACGAAACCGTATTTAACCAAATTTGGTATAGAAGTGCTACAAAGGGCACCCCAGTGCCCTGTTTTATATCGCAGCCATCTTAACGAAATCGATTCCCGGTCAATACATGTGAGATTTTAGAAGTGAAATGCCATGTCCTGGGGTTCGAATTCTACGTAAAATAGAGGTCCCGTGACTCATGATCGCGAGATTGACGGTCACGTAAAACTACTAGCTTCCACCCAAATGTTCAAAGCATAAATCAAATACGAATAAACTAATCATCGGATATCTACCAACTTTTAGAAAAAAAACATATGTGGGAAGCGACTTGAGCCTACACTACAAGATCATGAGCTTAATCATTTCAATTTCCAGCTTGCCACGGTGGGTGAGTGGTTACAGTGTCGGACTACCAACCCCAAGATTGCAGGTTCGCCCCTGGCCATGGTAAGTGATTTTTGAAGGCGACAAAAATCACGATACTCATGTCATACGTTGTTGGCATGTTAAAGAACCCATTTGAATTCAGTAGGCCGTGTTCAATGGCAAAAATATTAATCTCGGTATTTTCCGCCAACACAAAGTTCCTCCATTCTCTAATTGAAAGCGCTGTAGTGTCAAGGAGTTTAGATAAGTTTAGATATCTAACCTCCTTGACTTTCATAGCGTTCAAAGGAGCGACGAAATTCGACATGCCAGCTACCCTCTGGGTGTCAATTAACAAAGCTTGCACCAGGCACCTGAGGCCATACGATATTATTATTATTATTATTATTATTATTATTATTTCAATTTCCGAAATTACTCTATGGAAACTGTACGGATTACAAGTAGAAAATACTCGATCAAAACTATACGGATTACTAGTAGAAATTACTCGATCAAAACCGTACGGATTACAAGAAGAAATTACTCGATCAAAACCGTACGGATTACAAGAAGAAATTACTCGATCAAAACCGTACGGATTACAAGAAGAAATTACTCGATCAAAACCGTACGGATTACAAGAAGAAATTACTCGATCAAAACTGTACGGATTACAAGAAGAAATTACTCGATCAAAACCGTACGGATTACAAGTAGAAATTACTCGATCAAAACCGTACGGATTACAAGTAGAAATTACTCGATCAAAACCGTACGGATTACAAGTAGAAATTACTCGATCAAAACCGTACGGATTACAAGTAGAAATTACTCGATCAAAACTGTACGGATTACAAGTAGAAATTACTCGATCAAAACTGTACGGATTACAAGAAGAAATTACTCGATCAAAAATTTACTGAATACAAGGATAAATCACCCGACCAAAACTGTATCGATTACAAGTATAAATTATTTGACCGGAGATGTGCCGATTATACGTACTGTAGGCCTACGTACTGTAGGCCTACGTAGAAATTACTCTATCAAAACGGTACTTTTCCGGCTACAACTGCAGCATACGACAACAATTCTGACATTTTTCAAGCTACGTTCCCCGGATAATCGCAGCTAAAATTTCGCAAGTACGCTTCAGTTGGTAAATACTGTATAACGGATGTGTCAAAAGCAACTTCTACAAGGGACCAACTAGGCTTGATAAATTGAAGTTAATGGCCAAAAGTGGAAAATTTCCAAGATTGTTTCTTATAACAATAAGTCACATACTTTTAGCCTACTTTCAAATTTAAAAAAAATGAACGATTTTAAAGATTTACACCGGCCAAATTAACGGGTGTCTTCCTGTGTGTGTTTATGCATGTATGTCCCCCCATCAATTACCAGACTAAGGAACCAGAAGTTTGGTACAGAGATGATATTAGTAAAGGGCATCTCAGAGTCATGTTTTATATCACCACCATCTTTAGGAAAACAAAATGGTGGCCATCCAAGTGTTCAATGCTTTAGCCGAAATATGACTAAGTAATCATCAGATTTCTACCAAATGTTGAAAAGCAAAACAAATTTCCATGTGGTTAGCGTCTGAATCCTAAACTAAAAGCCAGATAACTTTAAATATGGCACGCGTGCGAATCATGCGAGCATCACAATCCATAACCTATGATCCAAAGAACCAATGCTCACAGTACTTGGCATTCAGGTAGTTTTATATAAGGACTCACTGTTATCAAAGTGATAACTACATGAGACTGTATGGCACGCACAGCCACCATCTTTAGATTATAAAATATAAAAATAAATTATTCTCAACACTAGGAGCTACAGTTACGAAAATTAGAGAGAAGGTAGGACATTCTATATGTGCCCCCGTATGGCCAAGACAAGAAAGCAGACCCTCCACGCATTCAAGATAAGTCAGAACATAATTCCGTAATTAGGCCGAATCTTGGCCGAATCTTGACAAGAGATATATGTGTTCTCACCTGATTTAATCAAATTATTATCACACTAAATATAGCGCACGAAGGGCTTTTTAAAATCTCAAATTAAACATGTAACATTCAGCATCTTAGAGCTATGATAACATAATTTAGTAATAAGATAGAACCTGATAACGTGATAAGTCACTTCGTATGACCAAAACCAAAGAACTGCGACTCGATACATTCAGGATGGCGGCTAGGCTTGCTGTTAAAATATACACATTAGTAACTCGGGATACAGTTGCACAATTAAGACGAAACTTGGTCGGAGCAGAGTATTATATAAGAGGCCTCATTTGCGTTAGTTATAATATAGCACGCTGCGGCCATCCTGAAATTAAATGATTTAAAATAAATAACACACTATATTTTCAAAGTACAACAACGACAATTACGGACAAGGTAGAACCTTATACTCTGTGGCTTCGTATTCCAAAAGCAAAACAACGGAGACTCCGAATTTTGAAGACGGTGGATGGGCGCACTATTAAAACGAAATAATGAATTATTCAGAATGTAATTGTGCAATTAAAACGAAACGTATTAAGAACGAAGTCCCATGTGGGGGGTATTGCTGAAATAGGCCATAAGAATAAATGACTGAATACAGCATGCAGTGGCCATCTTGAAAATATGTGATAATGAATAACTAAGTATTATGAAGCTACAGAAACGAAAATTAGTAGCAATGTGTAAATTTATATGTGGCTTTCTATGACCAAGTCAAAAGCACAGCGACTTCATACAATTACGATGGCGGTTTGGTGCTTAAAACCTGAGTATCAGTAGCTCTTTAATGTAATAGCACAATAACGGGAAATTTGGTGAGAGAGGAGTACCATATAAAGGACTTCGCTAGCTTTACTCTTAAGAATCACACTGAATATAGCGTGAAGCAGCCATCTTGAAAATATAAGTAAATATTGATAATCTACTATTTATTACAATAACAATGACAGAAACGCAGCAAGTACTTTAAGTAGTTTCAGATAAGAGGATTTCTATGCACAAGGCACAAGATCAACGATTCCATACATTCAAAATGGTGGATGGACGTACTTTTTGAATGTTAGAATCAATTCCTCTGGTTGCAAGAGTGGAATTACAACGAAACTTAATAAACGAGGCCAGACATTGCGGGTTCAACACTTAACGTTCACATCAAGAATATTCACTTATACCGCTTGAAGGACAAAGAGATAACTATACCCATACACTGAACATCTCATTAATTGCTATATATATTTTTTTTTTCCAGGAAACAATCAACTAACTGAGTCTGGGAGGAGGTAATGAACCTTTTGCCCTGAGAAATGAATGTAAGTTGCAAAAGGTGTGAGACCAAGAGGGATGTCAATACATTTTGAAACTCTTTCTTTCAGTGCATTAACCTACACATACAAGTGTGCATCCTTCGGGAAATATCAAACCATTAAGTCAGAAACACACCATGAAACTTTCAAAGTAGACTAAACCATAAACAAGAATTTTATGACTTTTGTCTTCTGGGCTGAGAGAACATTAGTATTCCAAGCAATAGTTTTGGCTTGCATATTTACTGCATAGTCTGTATATAGCGTAAAGCTCCAGGGGATGTATTTTGTTATTGCTGGGGCAGTAAGTTTTACACCTGCTGTACGTGCGGAGAAAGAGGTGCTGTTTCGATATGAACCCATCAACAGTTCCCTTGTTAGTCAGACTGATTCAAATTGCACTGAAACCATAGCAAATCCCCCTTTCGGCTCGCCTGTCTGACTTGCAATCTCTATCAGCTTGACTCATAATTAACGAAACCAAGGCGAATTTGAATTACTCGTGAGATCGTCAGTGGCTTGCTCCGTCACGTAAGCAAATGGTGCAGTGCAGCTCAACCATACATTGCCCATATCGCGTGTTAGTTCCTAAAACTCTGTTGCTTTTCGGAAGTGTGGTGTGGGTGATTCAGAACCGTCCGTTTCACAAGCAGTTACATTTTAAGTCATCAACTCGAGGGAACGTAAAAGCTTTATATGAAGAGTTTCTAAGCCAGAATTTACCTACGGTGTGGTAAGCAGTTCCTTTTCGTTTCCTCATTACCCAGTAGCACACGGTCAGCCATTTATCTAGCAATCACCCTCCGTGCTGCTAAACTTCGGAGATCTTACGAAATTCAGTGCTTCAATATCATTAATCCATTGGCTAAACTTGTTGAGAAAATTTAACCAGTGATTGCTATGAAACATTAGTTCTTCAGACAGCAGATTGGGGAATGGTTTACAAGTATTAAGTTCCCCTAATTTGAATAAGTTACTTCTCAAAAGTAAGTTATAGTCACTCACCAAAATAATAACGAAGTTACGCTACAGTTACTCCCGAAACACCCGTCAAACATTAAATACCAATACGGTGAGTTCATTAGCCTTTGCCTTACTTGTCGCTTACGATATATTCCGCAACTTAATACATGCTCTTATGGGCCACATACGGAATATTCCGAAGGCTATAATAAGTTTACATTCAATTATTGTAATTTAGGTGGCGGGATGGTATTCGATAATCTTAAGAAAAAGGTCACCTGGAACCGGTAAAGACTACGTGAATAATTTCATCGACATTTTAGGGATTAGTTAGATGAATACTTGAGTTTGACAGTATGACAGATGATGTATGAGTATGAGGTAAACGGTGAAATAGGGGGATGGGGAGCGGGCTCTTGCGATAAATAAGTGGCAATCTATTGGTAGTTATTTTGACGAATCGGACAGTTACAGTGAATTTAAGGAAAGTGTTGAAGAGATTAAGGGTTTATCAAGTAACGATGAAACTGAAGAAAATGAGAGCAGTGGCGATTGAGATACAAGTGTAGTATTTCTAGATATGCCTACTTACCGCGATGTAAATTCCATGGTTCACCTGACTTAATTCATATTTTGTACTGTTTTTTTTCTTCTTTTTAATGTCTTTCTAACCAATATATATATAAGTAAAAAAGCATGCCTTAAAACATTTTCCTTGAAAAAATGATCACTCAAAGAATGGTACAATATATTTCAACGACAGTGGAAGGGTTGAATTAAGAAAACGTTTAAAAGTTTGACAGATTGCTCTATTTTCTAGTTATCAGCATAAGAACGACCATCTTCTGAAGTACCAGAGGAAGAGAAGCAGGGCAGTCACATTCTTGCTGTGGTAAGAGTTAGAGCTGTCATCTTCCAGAATTCCTAACTTCTCGTGACAAGCTGTCTAATAGTCTCATTCCAGATGTCACAGGACAGTAACTGCGGTCTTGAGTTTCATATTGAGTCCAGATAAGAACTGAAATGGGATGGTTCCATGACAATAGAAATCTTTGAAATTCAGGTTACTGCCAACAGGGTATAGATTACAGTTAGTCTGCTCGGGAGCTCATTCGTCGGAATGTTGATATTAGCAGCAATTAATGATACTGCATTGATCCAGAAAGCCTAGAAAGTTGTAAGTTTGCATACTAGAAAGAGGCCCTATTCCAATGCAAATGCGGAGTCTATTCCATTTTGTACAGGCATTGTTAATAGGAAGAATCTATCCCTATTGTCACGTGATTCATTTGGATACCCTCCCTATTATATGAATTAGCTGAATGAATTGCTTTCACAATTTACGGCACAATTTTGCAGAGATAAACTGAATTTCTAATTTAGGTCATGTGCTCAGAGACAAATTTCACTCGAGAACTAAAGTAGTCCATCATTGAGGCTAAACAACTATTGTTGACAGCGCATCAAATTTCAAAGAAAGTGACATACAGCACTTCTAAATTTTGATCCGTAACAATTTTACTATGCTGTGAATCGACCATATGTGCAACTCGCAGGATGGAAATGCTTTGTGCACTGTCTGTAACGCCAGGCGTTCAGCAGTTTTGCTGTATCTCAACTAGCTTTGCACGATTCGAGCAGAGTCGTATTTAAGTACGGAAGTGAAGGAAGTTTGCAGGGAAACTCAATCTAACGTGGGCAGCAGCACAGAGAGAAAATTACTGTTGGCAAACGCAAGGAAAGCTGCACACTAAGTTTTGCTGTGGTGTTAACCACAGACTTTAAATTAGAGGACTATTATACTGAATTTCGCCGCCGTGGTATCTGCCTTAGGCCTTTCACAATGAGATGCCATCGACCTGCGTTTATTGGCGAACACCATGTAGCTACCATACGATCCTAACATGTGCAATCTGTGTGAAACGTACGTTGATATACCATGGTTCTTTCTCTGAAATATTTTAAACCAAACTTTAATTTCACCTTTTTCGCCAATGTATAGCCTATTCTTCTTGTCGCCTCCGTTGCGTAGTTGTCAGCGTGATTAGCTGCCACCCAGGAGGTCCTGGTTTCGATTCCCGTCTCTGTCACGAAATTTGAAAAGTGGTATGAGGACTGGAACGGGGTCTACTCAGCCTCGGGTGGTCCAAATTAGTAGAGGGGGTTCGATTTCCACCTCAGCCATCCTCGAAGTGGTTTTCCGTGGTTTCCCACTTCGTCTTCGAGCAAATGCCGGGACGGTATCTATCGTAAGGCCACGGCTGCCTCCTTCCCTCTTCTTTGCCTATCCCTCCCAATCTTCCCCTCCCTTCCCATCCCTCATTAGGCCCCCGTTCACTTTGCAGGTGAGGCCGCCTGGGCGAGGTGCTGATCCCACCTCCCCAGTTGTATCCCCTCCTACCTACTAAAAAATAATAATTCTTCTTCCTCCTATTCCCGTCCCTCCTTGCTCCTGAAAATGTTCCTACAAGGATTATTAGTTGAAACGCGAGGTGTGAAGATGTTAGAGAAATTTTCAAGAGCTGATATTACAAAAGAAAAACAGAGGTACTAGTGTATGAATTATCCAAGAATGGTAGCAAAATCTTGTTACTGGTCTAGTGGCATGACTTCGTATCCAAATTTACTGCCAACGAAAGAACATTTTGACATTCAAAACTCATGAAAGAACGCATTCGCTTGACTTACATGCTAACGAAAGAGATATTCAAATAATATGTTTACATTTGGATCATTATTACAATCCCATCAAGCTTGGGGATAAAAAAGGAATACTATCTTCAAAATTGCGGACTTCGAAAGGGTGGTTAAGCAATTTCAAGTTTTCATATGATGTCCTGTTTCTGAGTACCCGAGTCCTATGGTTAAGAAAGCATTTCAAGCTATAGATTTACGACAATAAAATGATCTAGCTTCGTTGTATTTCTGCTCTGACCATGAATGTTCAATATCCTTGAACAGTTGCAGATTCGTTCAATTCTCCTGTGCCCATGAATGCTAAAGGCACAGAGATTTCTTGAGCTTTGCCTCTCTAACAGGGAATCCTTCAACAGCTGCAGATTCGTTAGATTCCTCCTGTGCCTATGAATGCCGAAGGCACAGAGAATCCCGAGGTTTGCTTGTTTAACAGAGGATCCTCCAACAGGTTTATGTTTAAATCAGCCTTGATTTTCTATAGTGATAAGATATTCGCCAGCAATATCTACTACCAAAAGATAAGCTGCCATGGCGAACTGGAAGTTGATGAAACAATTGCAACATTCCCATAAATTTGATGTTTACTTCAATCCTATACAGCCCCGGGCAGGCAAAGCGATAAGAGAACGATTGCGCTGCACAAAACATAATACGGGTTTACGTGCATAGGTATAGGTATGTCCGTCCTCGTAGGGAGTTGCTCGGAATTTTAGTGATAAGAATGCACCTAAAATGGGCCAATTGCTTACTTTTAATCACCCTGCGCTCCACGGCGGTTCATTTTTTGGTGGTATATATTTCTAGTAAATGTCCATCCCTACAAAAATAAATCAGGGCAGATTTCGTTCTACAACGTTGTGAGTCCAACCATAAACTACAACTTGAACCTTTTAAGTTCATCTGCCGATTATAATGATCATGTCAAAGTGTATGAAGAAATGAAAGTGAAAGAGAACAAGAACCAATTCGATCAAATGCTTGAAGCCATTCGACTTCAATCACACATTGTTTTAGAATGGTAGTCCCTAACTCCAGGACTTCTTCCCTTTCTTTCACAGGAGCTGACTGAGGAGGAATTTAAGTGGCTGGCAACTTATGTAACCAATTCACCTTGCTCCAGCTGTTGGTGAGAGGTCCCCCCCACAGAGCACCCCTCTTTAAAGTGACTACGTATTGACAACTAGAATATTAAATGACGATCTCACAGTCATATTCACAAAATTAACGTTGTTAATGCCACCCAGCATTTGTATCATCTAAGTGTTAAGTGGGAGGTTTAAACCTATTGTTGACGAGATGATTACAACGAGATTTCATATCATGCCAATCGCTATCAGCGGTACGGGCAACATTATACTGCACCTGTCAGAATATGTTGCTTCCAGTCTTATGGCGATGTTTTCCCTCTTTTTTTTTTTTTTTCAGGAAAGTTTAATTTACCATTCCTCGTTACTTAGAAATATTCTTCGTGGATCCATCATGCATAGTAAATTCGTAGATGACACCCTAATGCTCTAGTAGGCATCTAATAAATATTGTATGAAGATTGTGTCAATTAGCCTAACGTGTATTATCAAAGCCAAATTCTCATAGGTGGTTGTTGTTGTCGTCGTCGTCTTCGTCGTCTTCAGGGTTTCGCCTGGTTTAATGCAGCGCTCCATGGCTCTCTTTCATGAGCTAATCGTTTCATCTCTTCATAGCTACCACACCTTACATCCGAGGCAATCTGTTTAACATATTCTAACCTTGGTCTACCCTTACAGTTCTTGTCCTCAACCCTTCCTACCAGAACTAAGCTTGCTATTTCTGGGAGTCTTAGTATGTGTCCTATCAACCTAGAGATCGGGCCATTTAGGAAGACAGCTGGTGAGGGGAAATGTGCGAGTGAGAAAGCTGAACCGTGGGAGTGAGAACGCTGACTTCCCCTTCTCGCTCGGTGTTGTCGCGACGTACAGTCGACCCGAAATTTTTGTCATAGCGGACGTGTAACTCCGCAGATATTTAGTTAGTGGAATTCCCTTCCAGCTGTAAATTACAGACATACCTAGCCGAAATGTATTTATTTTGTAGCGTTACAGATGGTAAATAGATTAAGGAGTTAGAACATAATTTAACCACTTATTCTAGTAACGGTCAAAATATTTTCGCACGAATTCTCGGAACTGTAGGCAAACATTTTTCAACTAAATAACAATTGTTAATAATACGCCGTACGACACCTTCGTCAAAGTCGTCCAGTCCAGTAACAGTCTTTGTGCACTTTCATTTTTTGTTTGGAGTTTCAAACAGACTATCCAAAGGTTTACCTAATTCTATCGCTTTTCGCTTTTCGCCCTTAATCAGTGCCACAGCACTTTCTGACACTCCAACAGCTGCTGCTACTCTTTCCTGCACTTTCTTACAATCTAGCACGAACTTTTCTTCTAATGCCTCCCTTTCCATAAAATCCATAACGGTCGAGATTGCTGCACGAGTCTGACTCTTTTAGCACCGTACGATGCAGGTTACTTTTAACGCCTTCCATACTGTCACAGACAGGCCTAACGTGCACCACACACCACAGTTACACCACGGGAAATTAGAAAGGCTAAACAGCTGAGTATAAACTTATGCACTAAAGTGTCCTTGCAACACAAGCACTGGAAGGCGGGACTTCGCTGCGCTGGATCGTCGTAAGTGCGCATGCGCGGCCAAACTCCTTCCTAGCTGGTGGATCTCTACCTCTTCTCTCAATAATTAGCAGCCTCTCCTCTCCCACTCGTATTAATACCTCTTCATTTGTTACTCTATCTACCCATCTGATCATCATTCTCCTGTAACACCACATTTCAAATACTTCTATTCTCCTCTTTTCTGCTGCGCCAACAGTCCAAGTTTCACTTCCATAGAGCGCCACGGTAATTCTTTTAAAATCAGTGCAAAGAAATCAATTATGTTAAATTCACGTTCACTTGATTTAAATTTAAAGTAACTGGTAAGTATGATCTGCGAGTAATCACCTCACACCGGAGTATTAGAACAGTGTTCCCGATAAGCAAAGCCAAAGCAAATCTTTGTTATTTTTAATTCCTATAATAAATATAGGTGGCTCCCAAGTAAATGATATCTTGTTTATACGAGTTTGTAACATCACCAATGTCACCTCCAAATTGGAGCTGATCCAAGAACAGTTACAAATGACTTCACAAAGTGCTGGGGATATCTTGTTCGCAATGTAGTAGAACCATTCCAAATGAAGCACAACTGTGGGGCAGTTACAAATAGCACTACAACGTGGAACAGAGTACTGCAGGTTTATGTTTACATTGGTTGCACTTACTCCTAATATTCCGTTGTTTGCCAGGAGTAGAAGTAGGAGACCTAAGATAATCACGTCTACAGTAACCTTACACACGCTGGATCTTCTGATGCACTCTTGCGAAGCTGAGTGTACAGCCTGTTCTGATTCAACACGGAACTGTAAAGTGGATTGCCTACACAACCGCAATCGGCTTGAAATCTGCTCGCAGCGCGCTAGCGATGGGGCTGAGTTCGATTTCACTGATTGTCGCCTTCTTATGCAGCATTGCAAAGTATTTTACTCTTTCAAAATATGTCGTGTTGAAGGTTGATTATAATTTTGTAACAAATCATTTTCAAATTGTATCTCGTTTTGTGGTATTAGTTTAAAAAGCAATAAATTGTGTTGTAAATAAAATTCAACACAAAAATGCATTGTGTTGTAATAAACTATGTTGTATAATATTTTATTTCATAGAAATGCTCTGCAAAAGCCATTAACAGAAGCGTAAAATAACAAGTTATGAAACAGAAATCGTTCAAACTTATTGTGAAGCCTGTGCAAATATACACTGCTCAAAACAATTAGAGGGACAGGAATTTGATCGCATGTACCATGTACGTAGTCCGTGATTACGACATTTACTGTTGCTCGTATTCTTCCAACATGTTTTAAGAATTCGAGGACACCTCCACATGTCGTTTGGAAGCCATGGCTTAGTGACGGTAAACACACGTATCGTGCTATGCCGCAGAGTGAAATGGACGAGAAATGTCGCACTCTGTCCTCGAGTGCGTGTGAGTGAAGAATACGTTACTATCCACCTATTGTCGACCAAAGTATTATGTGCACTCGAGTTTGAAGGTTGTTTGTGAAGTAACCAATAAACCTACATAAACTCCAATAACATCATCATTTTCGTCGTTCTATTTTACGTTAGGTCATGTAGGTTTGGAATTTTCAATATATATTTTAATATTTTTTATCGCAGTTGGAACACAAAAAGTGCACGTTTTTAAGAGTGTTTCAACCATGCGTCACATTTAAGAATTATTATCTCAAAAACCCGTCATCAGATCGAATCCAAGTTTTAACAGAATATACATTGGAATGTTGTATAACTGGCTTATTACTTTCAAAATTGTGTGTGTCCAAGAAACAAAGTTGTTATCATTTTTGTAAGGTAACTTTCTCGGCTCGGGGTGGTTGGGAAATTTAGTTCTTGGTTGCATTGTAATGCTTATACATCGAAACGTTATGCTGTATGACTGAAATACGTAAATTAATTCAGTTATTTTATATCGGTTTGTATTTCTGCAGGGAAATAACACATGTTTCACCAGCTAGCCGCTCCGGGAACAGCTGTACAGCGTTGCCGAAATGGTGCCCACACGCATCATGGCGCGTCTCGCTCGGAAGTGATAGGCTCCATCTCAGCAACGCTGTACAGCTTTTTCCGGAGCGGCTAGCTGGAGAACCATGTGTTATTTCCTCGTACAAATACAAACCGATATAAAATAAGTCAATTAATTTACGTATTTCACAGTCATACAGTATAACATTTTGATGTATAATGATTACAACGCAAACAAGAACTACATTTTCCAACCACCCTGAGCCGAGAAAAAGTTACCTTACAACAATGATAACTTTGTCTCTTGGACACACAAAATTTTGAAATTAATAAACCAGTTATACAACATTCCAATGTATATTGTGCTAAACTTTGGATTCGATCTGATGACGGGCTTTTGAGATAATAATTCTTAAATGTGACGCATGGTTGAAACACGCTTAAAAAGGGCACTTTTTGTGTTCCAACTGCGATAACAAATATTAAAACATAAATTTAGAAATCCAAACCTACATGAACTAACGTAAAATAGAACGACGAAAATGTTGATGGTATTGGATTTTATGGTTACTTAACAAACAACCTTCAAACTCGAGTACACATAATACTTTGGTCGACAGTAGTGTACGTTGCAATAGTCAAACTGAGGCATCTGAATGAGACAATGTGTTCGGGGTGACAATACTGCAGTAAGGTTGGACTATTCGTGCAGTGTCTACGGAGCTCAATGTGGCTTCATCTGTTGTTGGGAGGGTTTGGAAACGATTTTGTGAAAATGCTTCGCACACACACAAAAGCCAGGGCAAGGGAGAACACAAAAAACATCGGCCAGAGACGACCGATATGTGGTGAATTGTTCTCTCTGCCGCGTTCGGTGACCGCCCGGGACCTGCAAAATGAGCTAAGAGCAGCAACTGGTAGCAGTGTCAGTGACCAAACAATACGCAACAGACTCCGAGTGGCAGGTTTAAGACCAAGACGACCTCATCAGGTCCCACGATTAACTGCTCGGTACAGGAGAGAGCGACTTCGATTTGCTGAGGACCATAGGGACTGACAGCTGCGTCACTGGCGCAATGTATTGTTTAAGGACGAGTCCCGCTTTCGTCTAACACGGTGTGACGGGCGTATACTTGTCTATCGTCGTCGTGGTGAACGTTATAATGGAGCAGAAGTCCAAGAAAGGGACAGCTTTGGCCGCGGCTCTGTCATGGTCTGGGGTGGCATCACAATTGATGGCCGATCGGACCTTCAGATATTCAGAGGTTGACTTAATGCTCAGAGGTACATCAACGAGATTGTACTAGGTCATGTTATGCCCATTGCAGTAGTAATGGGTCCCCAGTTTATCCTGCAACTCGACAATGCGAGAGCTCATTCAGCAGCAGCCACCATGGAAACTCTACAGGACGTCGCGATTCAAACATTCGACTGACATGCGTTGAGTCCTGACCTCAATCCCATTGAACGTTGAAGGGATATGCTTGACAGACAAATTCGGGCCCCTCCTGTAGAGCCTCAGACTCTGGAACAACTTGCAGAGGCCCTTATGGAGGAGTGGGACAAAATTCCACAAGAAACTGTTCACAGACTTGTCAGGAGCATGTCACAAAGATGTGAGGAAGGTACACGGGCACATGAAGGGTCTAGAAGATATTGAACTGTTTCATTTTGTGCACTCTGTGCATTCATGGAAGGACTCTCCACTTTGGTTGACGACAATATGTTGCATTTCTGGTCATAGCACCAACATGTGTGCTACTTTCATGCACAGGATAGGCCTATGTACATTTCCGTTAAATAAAGGTTTCATTACCCAGATAACATGGCTGTTTCACTCCACCCATTCTTGGCAAAATAATGCAGGTTTTTCAAATGTTGTCCCTCTAATTTTTTTGAGCAGTGTATTTTGAAGGAGCAAAATACTTTGCAATGAAGGCGGCAATCAGTGAAATCGAACCAAGCCCTGTCGCTAGCGCGCTGCGAGCAGATTTTAATCCGATTGCGGGTGGGTAGGCAACCCATTTTACAGTTCCGTGTTGAATCGCAACAGGCTGTGCACTGCACCAGCCCTCAGACCAGAATTAACTTTCTTGGCAGATGTGGGAATCGACGGAAGACCTCTGGGGAAGGAGTCGCAGTACGTGCCCATAGACCAAGCAAAGTTGCAGCACGAATTGTTCTCTTTTATATTGATATTACATAAACATGACCTGTGGTTCATATCCGGCCACCTGCTATAATCTAGCTGAGATGTCGACAAGCTAACGCTCCACATTTCAGAGAGGATATTGGTTCTGCTGCGCAGTTAGCACATCATCAACTCTCTGACGTATTCAACAAGATAAATTTACGATGCGATTAAGTAATTATTTTAAGAATTATTCCTAACGTTTCGGCTTGTCAGCGTCTTGAAACAAATCACGCGGTTGGAAATACAACAGCATCAGTTTTGATAGCCTCAAAAACATACTAGCAGCAGTTTGTCGTTCCGAGCATTCGCATTCTACACCGTCGCGTCAGTCTTTCAAGACATCCGATAAATGTAAGTTATAACACGGTCCGTATTCACATTCAAATTGAGCCTGAGACTTCTGCTTGCTTCGAATAGAAATTATAGACTTCTTGGAGTGGAGATTTCCAGACGTAAAGCTGGCTTTTCCTAGCTCCGCATTTTGTGCGGACCTCTCTCCGCACATCCCAATGCGCTGCGCGGTAGTGTTTTTCTAGATCAGCAATGCGCTGCGTCTATTTCAAGTTTTCATTTGTTTGAGAAGCGAGTGAATATGAGCTCTAGTCCTCTGAGCAAGAAAAAAAATAGCGTTATTGATGTTATTAGAAGAGGAAGAAGAGATCGAAGATGAAATTTACTTCATTGTTGGTCGTCTTTATAAAGTGCAGAAATCTGTCAGTTCCATGTACGTCTAATCAATTAACTAAATTTGTCTAATTAAATTAATGTATCTTTCTATGAAAAATAGTTAATATAGCGTATCATTATAGAAAATATCCCTTTATTTAATAAAAATCGATAGTATTTTTTTTAAATGGGTAAGAAATGTAGTTTCTTTGGACAAAGTAACTGAACTTAGAACTACTGTACAAACTCAATTAGTTCTTTTTGAATTTTGTGGCAAAGAAAGAAATCTACAGTACACAAGAGAAAACTGCCCAAATACTCGTCTGTTGCGTAGCGTGGTCCGCACTTGACTGCTCTCAAAGGAGTCGTCCAGTTGCGCAGAGCGCACTGTGTACCGCGGAGGGGTGTAGGAAAACGATGCCGTCTGATCCGTGTTGTTGAGTAGGCTCCGCACTACGGACTGCGCATTGCGCAGTGCACTCCGCACAAAATGCGGAGCTAGGAAAACCCAGCTTTATATATCATTTGCTGCTATATGTACATATATTATTGAAGCCTACCGTAGTGTTAGGGTAGGGGTAGGTACTGAAGCACCAATAAATTGCTGAATTACACACACTACTATAAGAAAAAAATATATCAAAAGACCTTAAATAAGGAACGAAGGAAGGAAGGAAGGAAGGAAGGAAGGAAGGAAGGAAGATTGTAGTTTTACGTGACTGTGAATCTTGTGATTATGAGACACGGGACCTCCTTTTTACGTGGAATCCGAACCACAGGAGATGGCATTTCACTTCGAAAATCTCACATGCAATGAACGGGAACCTTAAATAAATGGGGTTGATAACCATGATATGAAAAGCTATTAGTCCCTGACGATTTATATTCTGTGAATAGGTTCACTTTTAGCAAGTGAGAGTTTGGTTGCGAGTATTTTTGAATTTTAAGCACATTAAGCACAAAGCTACACAGATCGGTGAGTGAGCGAGAGCGCTACTTTAGTACATATTGGTCATCAGTTCCATGTGGCTGACATTGTATAAGAATGTGCATCATTGTGATATCGGTTATCAGACAAGTTCAACAAACAAATACGAGTACACGGGGCTGATAACTATGATGTCCCAAGTTCCTAAAACGAAGTACAACAATGATATCCATGACAGTGCGAATAACCGTAGTTATTTGTATCTAGGATGGAGACTTAACCCAGGAGATTGAGATGTGGTATTACCTGGCAGGTTGTTTAGTTTGTAACAGCAGTAATTTGCGCGTAATGCAAGAGATTCGGTTTCGACTGTAGAACTGCGACATCGTTTTCAGACTTACTAAAATATTACATGGTGTTTCCAAAATATCTCATCGACAGGTCATGTGGCACTGATACTACACTCCTATTAGTGTGATATTCTGATAGGTAATTGCAATTGTTGGTAATACCGTTACTAAGCATGTAGGCTAACAGGGTTGTTCTCCTAAGACGTTGCAAGGAAATAACGTCTAAACCATTCAAGATATCGGTATTTTGTTTCCATTTTCATTTCCAATGATACCCAGGGGCTTGTAAAATAATGTGCTACGTACGCTTACGGGGTGAGTAATAACCGAGATATTGATACCAACTCCATATTTTTAAATGGAACAGCAACATTCATACAGCTGGCCTAAAAGTTCAACTGCGTATTAGATCAAATATGTAAGTATTTTTAAAATCTGACAGTAAGGTGAGATATCAATAAGAACAGCATGCGCTGTTGTGCATACCGCATCAGACAGCGTGCAGTCGGAGAAGGACATATTGAAGGAAGCTAAGGCGGCTTGTAAATTAACGTGACCGTTAATCTCGCGATCATGAGCCACGGGATCTCCTTTTTACGTGGAATCCAAACCACAGGACATGGCATTTCACTTCGAAAATCTCACATGCATTGACCGGGAATCGAACGCGGTCCACCTTAAGGACATACTGACGCGCAAGGAGGTTCCTGGGTGTGATTCCAGCCACATTACGGATACCAGGCATGTAAGCATAGCCTATCGTACACTTGCGATGGGTTTGCAAAGTGTATGACAGGCGAACGCATGACAGGACAGGGACGGTGGATGTTTTTAAAACTAATATTATAACATAATAACTTCGACTTCAAAGGAACATAACGAAAGCTATAACGGGAACATAACGTCTCGTCAGTGTATTTGGTATGAACCTGCTTGCACGTCAATATGTCCTTGCCCAACTGCACGCTGTCTGATGCGGCATGCACAACAGCACATGTTGTTCTTATTGATATCTCAAAAAGTAACTGTCCGATTTTGAAAATACTTATATATATTTGAACTTGTACGCAGTTGAACTTTAAGACCAGCTGTATGAATTTGTGCCATTCCATGTAAAAATACCGAGTTATTATCAATATGTCTGTTATTACTCACCCTAGAAGCCTCCGTGGCTTAGGCGGCAGCACGCCGGCCTCTCACCGCTGGGTCCGTGGTTCAAATCCCGGTCACTCCATGTGAGATCTGTGCTGGACAAAACGGAGGCAGACAGGTTTTTCTCCGGGTACTCCGGTTTTCCCTGTCAACATTTTATTCCAGCAACACTCTCCACTATCATTTCATTTCATCTGTCATTCATTTAATCATTGCCTCAGAGGAGTGCGACAGGCTTCGGCAGCCGGCACAGTTCATATCCTCGTCGCTAGCTGGGGGTCTCATTCATTCCATCCCTGACCCGGTCGAATGACCGGAACAGGCTGTGGATTTTCATTTTTCATTACTCACCCTATGATAATAAGTAGCAAATTATTTTCCAAGCCCCTGGGTATCATTTGCGAATATGAAAACAGAATACAGTTATCTTTTAATGGTTTAGACGTTATTTCAGTGTAACATATTTATTTTTTTATTTTTTAGCGTACGGTATGGATTTTAGTGCCGGGAGTGTCCGAGGACATGTTCGGCTCGCCAGAGTTTGTAGCTGCTTCTATGCGGACACCCATGGGGTGAGCTACAAGTACCGTCACGTATGGAGTGTTGTCTGGGGAGGAAAGTCTGAATGTAAGGACGAAGAGTTGGATGGTAGCGGCTGTAGCCTATAGTTAGGGACCAACCCCGGTATTTTCTTGGAAGGAAGATGGGAAACCACAAGACAATCTTCAAGGTTGCCGGCAGGGGATTCAAACCTCCTCGCCTCCCGGATGTAAGAGACTGCCTGCAGCGACGCCGTAACGATCACGACTAACTCACCCAGTAAATCTTAGGTGAATAACCCTGTATAGTGAAATATTACAAGCTGTTGCCTAAGTAATTTATTATTAGAAGTTTTTCAGTCGGTCAACAAGTGTACATTGGGCGGGGAGTTACAATATATTTCCTAGTGCCTAAAATAAATTACATTAATTATTTATAAACTTAACTAGCAACCCGGCCCGGCTTCGCCCGGGAACAGTTGTGAACGCATTACGTGATAAGCGCTTCTTTACGATGTCAATGAACTACGATCTATATCCATTTTACGTCTCGGCGTGATGGGTTAAAATCACTGTTAACTATATTATCATGGAGATGCATGTGCAACAAATTCTTGTCCGACGTAATTTAAGAATGGCGAGGTGCCTGAAACACAAATCCCCCTTCCGTCCAATCTAATAACACTTATAGTGGACGATATATTGAATATAGAGATGTGCTCTCGCGTACGTTTTTGTAGAACTTTTCATATGCTGAACAATTCTTACTCATTACTTATACATTGATATTTTTAACGGATTGCCCAGCGTAAGCTTACAAAGCGCTATGACGCAAGGTTTTCTTTTCGATTTTTTCACTGAAATCGTTACTGCTCGGCTTCCTTTGATCATAAATTAATTGTTTTCTAGAGAAATCATCCTCGAGATATCCTTTACAGAATGGTGAAAACCGCATCAAAATCCATCCAGTGGTTCTCGAGGTTACCCGTAACATCCAAGAATCAGGGACTTGGTTTTATACTAACAAGGGGAAGATACGATGCATGGGTCACCGATTCGAAACATCTTTAGTACACGTGTAGGGCATGACCATGCGTATACCAGGTGCAAGTAGTAAGGTGCGCTTCTCAACCGATTCCGAGAAAGTAATTATTAATTATTTGTAATTGCTGTACGGCGTTCATGTGCGCTGTACGTTAAGATGAAGCTAAGGAGCGCGTGGTGCAGTGGTAAGAGCCTTGCTTCGTACGCGTGGGATCACTGGATCGAATCCCACCAGTGACCCTGTTTTTGTTGTTGTTGTAAACATAGTCAATTCGTACAACAGTAGGTGTCGTGAATAATGTTCATTTTGCAGTCAATTGTAGCCTAATAACGTGTTTTGTGAGCGGGAAAAGGGATTCTGAAATTATCGTATTGGGGTGAATGTTTGAGACATTACATGATGTCCAGTCGGGGCATTGCAAATACATTGGTATTATACATGGTCAGGTGTATTATATTATATGTATACATTTATACACTGAAGGCCCAGTCTGTTCCGTTCATTGCACGTCAGTGAACCATTAGGCCACCCCGTACCCCTCAAGTAGTGTCTCATGCTATGGGTATTGGTTGGAAGTGTTCGGACCTGGCGAGGTCACCTGCACACAAACTAACGATAACGGTGGGCAGTTGTACTAACAGCAAATACTGTGAATAAAGGTATTCTTTCATCAATCACCTGTACGATTTATTCCGAATCCCTTTTCCCGCTCATATAACACGTCATTACAATTGACTGCAAAATGAACATTATTCACGACACCTACAGTTGTACGAATTGCCTATGTTTACAAATAAAAAAATAAAAAAGGCCCACCGGTGGGATTCGATCCAGCGATCCCACACTTACGAAGCAGGGCTCTTACCGCTACACCATGCGCTACTTGGCCCCATGTTAACGTACAGCGCACGTGAACGCCGTACAGCAATTAAAAATAATTAAATTAATTTCTCGGAATCGGTTGAGAAGCGCACCTTACTACTTGCACATAGTATACGCCTGGTCATGTCCTACACGTGTACTAAAGATGGTTCGAATCGGTGACCCGTGCATCGTATCCTCCCCTTGTAAGTAGAGATACAGATTTAACACTTCTTACACCAGGGAGAGGGGCGGTGTGGGAAGGGGGGGGGGGGGGGTAGTGGTGGTGGTGGGGGTGAGGGAGGGGCGAGGGCATATATATAGTGAAAACTTAATCTGAAAGTTAACATTTGAATGATCCACTTTTCAATACAAAATCTTCAACATATTATCTACACTAATGGTACATGTTTCGACATAAGACTATATGCCTTACTCAGCCTGTGTGTGTTATTCACACATAAACTTAAAATATTGTTACCGCGTCCTGTATCGGTGATTGTTTCAATTAAGTAATTAAAGAGACCAACAAACAAACAACCCATTTTCGCGTTTATTGCGCAAAAGGATAACTTTTGCAAGAATAGGAAAAAGTCCTGTACGAAGCATGCATTCTTCTAGAGCCATTTGGATTTTAAAAAAAACGTATCACGTATATGAATAAAAGACGCCACATGGAGAGGAGCCGGCCCCATAGTGTTGGGGTAGCGCGCCTGCCTCTCACCTGGAGGCCCCTGGTTCGATTCCCGGCTCCGTCAGGGATTTTAGAAACTGACGTGAGGGCTGGAACGCGGTGCAGTCAGCCTCGTGAGGACAATTGAGTAGCTGTCTGACAGTGAGGCAGTGCCCCGGTCACGAAAACCAAGATTAACGGCCAAGGGGACCCAATGCGCTGACCACGCGTCACCCTAATATCTGCAGGCCAAATGGCTGGGCAGCGGTCGCTTGATAGGCCAAGGCCCTTCATGGGCTGTAGTGCCACGGGTTATTGTTGTTATACAGGGGGATGGATCAATATAATACGTAGCGACTACCAGCCTACTCATGCGTGCACACTTAGTATGTAGCCTCGCGACGTTCTTCTGCATCGCTGCCACACGTCAGGATAAACTTATCCTCTGCACGCTAAATTAAGACAACATTATACTGTAGACTATAGTTCCCTCACTTTCCTGGTTAACGAGCGGCGACTCAAACGTAAGGCAGTAGCACGCACCGACAATAACCATTGTTCGCTAGTGACGAATAGCTGACGGTTGTTGACCAATAGAATGCTTCCTCTATCACTACACGTTGACTCTTAAGTCCCGCCCTGGTGGCTAGCTTTTGTCTCCGACAGGTATCAGTGTCCAATGTTGCACATCTACACATAGTTCTGTCCAGGCTCGCTGCTTGCCATCAGTGGCTACGGTGGAAATATGACAATGCTGTGCCTCGCACTGGGAAAGCCTTGGCCCCAGGTACCATGGAATGTGTTGTGTATTTACATGAACATTCTAGAAAGTGCTATGTTAACATGAACATTCTAGTCAGTGTTGTGTATTTAGGCTACTTGAGTTAACACGAACATTCTAGTCACTATGCCCAGAACATTCCAATCTGGAACATTCGATTCTGGAACTTTCCAACTACTATGTATATATGCACCCGCGGACTGTAGACGTCAGTTCCGCTCAAGTTAGTTCACATTGTGTATCGTTGTGTATCGACTAGTGTTTAATAAACCGTTGTGTTATATTAACAAGTGTATGTTATTTATCTTGTATCTCCCACGATATAACAGTGGTGCCAGAAGTGGGATAAGATAAATAACGTTGTGAAACCGAGTGACTTTCTAACCTCAACGCAAGTGTTGCACCGAACGACGTTCATCGCAGTGCGTGTTGGAAACTAAACCGAGTGAACTTTCTAACCTCAACGCAAGTGTTTGCACCGAACTAAGTTCATCGCAAGTGCGTGTTAGATATACTCCACTCATCTTCACCATGCCGGACTTAACCTCTGAGCAACTCCAACAATTCTCGGCAATGATCGCCGACGCTATCCGACAGACAATAGGGTCAACAACGTCATCAGAACCTCGACCGCCAAAGTTCACAATGCAACCGTATCGCACTACCGACGGAACGACTGTAGCCGACTATTTCACTCGCTTTACCTGGGCGCTCAACCTCAGCAAGGTACCCGCGGAACAGCATGCAAACTTTGCACGGGTTTACATGGGATCTGAACTCAATGATGCCCTGAAGATCCTGGTGAGTCCTAATGATCCGGAAACTCTGTCATACAACGAGATTCAATCTAAGCTGAAAGGCCACTTTGACGCCACACGCAACAAGTTTGCTGAGAGCATCAAATTCCGCAGTGTAATGCAGAAGCAAGGAGAAACCATCGCTAGCTTCACCTTAAGACTGCGGCAGGCTGCAACGTTTTGTGAGTATGGCACATTTCTTGATCGCATGTTAATTGAACAAATGCTCGCAGGTTTGGAATCACGAGCAATGTGCGACGAGATTATTGCAAAACAACCAGAGAACTTCACCGCAGCATATGAAATCGCGCACGCACTCGAAGCTACTCGCATTACCACTGACGAGGTCAAAACAGCTGCCGCTAAGTCTGAATCAACCAATCGGATTGGATACGAGAAGCCTCTGTCCAGGAAGAACATCAACCAGCAGCCGCCACGCAGCAAGTCAGCTCATCGAAGTCAAGGGTCTTACAACCTAACCAGACAGCACCAATGGCCACACCAGGCAAACCAGAGTGCATCCCAGGACAACCAATCAACATGTGCAGGGTGCGGTGAAGCTCACCCTCGTAGTCAGTGTAGGTTCCTGAACGCAGAGTGCCTGAAGTGTGGCAAGAAAGGTCACATCAGAAAAGTTTGCCGATCGAAATCGAGGAAACATCGAACAGCAAACCATGTGACCGAAGAAGAGCTTCCAGCAGAAAACCTCGACGTTGTGGACTACCTCAGCAAAGTCGAGGTCATCGGATCGGTCAACGCAGCACCTAAGCCACTGGTTGATGTCAACATAGAGGGAACCACCGTCAAAATGGAACTCTACACCGGCGCCCCCTGCTCAACCATGAGCAAATCAAAGCTAAGTATGATCAAACCAGGTTTTGTGTTGCAGAGAAACGATCGTAACTTCGTCAGTTACACTGGCCATCCGATTAAATGCATTGGCAAAACGTCAGTGTGCACCACCATTGGAACCACAACCAGGAACCTGAATCTCTACGTGGTTGACGATGAAGTCGAATCGCTCTTTGGCCGAGAGTGGATTTCAGAGTTTGTACGGGAGATCGACTTTGGTCACCTCTTCGCAAAACCCGACCCAATCCACAAGCTCACAGACAAGCAGGCTCTGACCTTGGAACAACAGAAGCAGCTCGACAACATTCTATCTCGCTACCAGGATGTGTTCAGCGACACCCCCGGGAAGATCTCAGGTCCCCCAGCGAAGATGCACCTGAAGGCTGGAGCCACACCTGTTTTCGCCAGAGCTCGAGACGTATAAGTTGCTCTCCGCGATGCCCATGCCAAGGAAATCGACAAGAAAATTGCATCTGGCTTCTACAAAAGAGTGGACTACACTTGAGTGGGCATCGACAACGCACGTCGTCGCCAAGAAGAACGGCAAACTGAGGATCACAGGCAACTACAAGCCTACTCTCAACCCGCGGATCATCATCGATGAACATCCGATTCCCAAGGTGGAACAGCTGTTCAACCGAATGCGCGGCGCCACTCTTCTACCATCTGGATATCTCCGACGCGTACACTCATCTCGAGATCGACGATGAGTTCAGCCATGCTCTCACGCTTAACACGCCAACTCACGGTCTGATCCGCCCAACGCAAGCAGTGTATGGAGCAGCTAACATCCCCGCTATCTGGCAGCGGCGAATGGACACAGTCCTGCATGGTCTCCCAAACGTCGTAAGTTTTTTCATGACAGTATAGTTTTTGCTGATAGCTTTGAAAATCTGATGCAGGCCCTCAGCCCCACTCTGGAATGGTTTCGGTAACACAACCTCAAGCTCAACCGAGCCAAATGCGTTTTCGCTCAAACTTCTCTGGAAGCCCTTGGCCACAAAATCGATGCGTCAGGCATCCACAAGTCGGATGCACACATCCGAGCTGTACGTGATGCACCGAAATCAACTACACCAGAAGAACTCCAACTGTTTCTTGGTAAAGCAACCTACTACAGTTCGTTCATCCCCGATTTGTCCACCAGAGACAGACCACTCAGAGACATGCTGCTCAAGGACCCTCTCATCTGGACACCAGAAGGCGACAGGGCATACAAAGACATCAAGAACGCCCTAACCTCGCCCCAGGTGCTCATGCAGTATGACCCAGCGTTACCACTCCTGTTGGCCACGGACGCCAGCAAGACCGGCCTGGGCGCAGTAACTTACTGTCACACCAGCTCAGCAACGGGCAAGAACGTCCAATCGCTTACGCCAGTCGAACGATAACAGCAACGGAGCAAAGGTACCCTCATCTCCGCAAGAGACTCAACTTGACCAGGCCACCGCGCAACCAACGAGGTCACCGCATAACCGACCAAGTCACCGCGCAACCGACCAAGCCACCGCGCAACCGACCAGGTCACCGTGCAACCGACCAGGTCACCGTGCAACCGACCAAGCCACCGAGCCTGAGACGAGTTCGCTTCACCGAGACACCAGCAACAGCCCAAACACCATCTACACCTGTAGACAGGGCACCGCCTATTTCGCAAACCCCTTTTATTCCCCGCAGGAGTACTCACCAGCGCCGACCACCGTTGAGATTCTCTCCTGTTTCCTAAATCATCCATTTAAAAGAGGGAGGAAATGTAGTGTATTTACATGAACATTCTAGAAAGTGCTATGTTAACATGAACATTCTAGTCAGTGTTGTGTATTTAGGCTACTTGAGTTAACACGAACATTCTAGTCACTATGCCCAGAACATTCCAATCTGGAACATTCGATTTTGGAACTTTCCAGCTACTATGTATATATGCACCCGCGGACTGTAGACGTCAGTTCCGCTCAAGTTAGTTCACATTGTGTATCGTTGTGTATCGACTAGTGTTTAATAAACCGTTGTGTTATATTAACAAGTGTATGTTATTTATCTTGTATCTCCCACGATATAACAGAATGTAAACATATCCGCTCAGCTAGATTTCAAAGGTGAGCCGCATGTGAACCAGGAAAGTGAGGCGACTAAGATTGAGTTAGTTACTAGCTGGTTCTGACTGAAGCGCATCTACTTCATTCAGCACGTCAATATTTCCTCATCATACCACCAAATTTCTATTTCCAAACAACTGTTTCACCTGTTAAAACATGATTTGAGAAAATTTCCATCTTATGGCCCCACCATCCAAATCGACTCGTGCAAACAGCCTGAAACAACGCGTTGTTTCCCAACTTTTCTGTAAGACAAGTATTCCCTTGCTGGTTGGTTGGTTACTTTAGTTTAGGGGATGCGACAACGCGGTCATGTAGCCCCGTAAACTTTGGGTGTGTGTAGAATCTGTCTGATAACCGGTATTAATTGTGATGACTGTATTAGTGTGTGTTATCTGCTTTTTAATTCAAGTAAGGACTACAGACGATAATTTCAATTAGTTCCTACATTCGCTACCAAATGCTACCGTCAACGATACCTAGCTGTGAACTTGGCTACTACTAGATGCCATCGCCACCAGCGCCCGGCGACGAACGTTGGAACCTGAGAGCATTAATCAAACCTAACCTACAAATTTTGCTTCACACAAGTTTAGTTAGTGGAAGGTTCCTTTACATGCCACAAATCTATGACATGGGCCCGCCGGCTTTACTTCACCTCCAAAGGAAGGCATACTGAGGGATTTTTAACGCTCTTAAAAATCCTACGATTTCGTCCGGGTTTGAACCCGTGATCTTGGGCATAGAAGCTCAGCATGCTCCTAACTATGCTATATTCGCTTGCTCTTGCTCCCGCTTTGACGTGCTTTATAACAAGTAACTTCGACGCCCTGAATTTACATAGATTCCAGTCCCGTACTTTAGAGTCTATCTGAATTGTTGTTGTTGTTGTTGTTGTTGTTGTTGTTGTTGTTGTTGTTGTTGTTGTTGTTGTTGTTGTTGTTGTTGTTGTTGTTGTTGTTGTTGTTGTTGTTGTTGTTGTTGTTGTTGTTGTTGTTGTTGTTGTTGTTGTTGTTGTTGTTGTTGTTGTTGTTGTTGTTGTTGTTGTTGTTGTTGTTGTTGTTGTTGTTGTTGTTGTTGTTGTTGTTGTTGTTGTTGTTGTTGTTGTTGTTGTTGTTGTTGTTGTTGTTGTTGTTGTTGTTGTTGTTGTTGTTGTTGTTGTTGTTGTTGTTGTTGTTGTTGTTGTTGTTGTTGTTGTTGTTGTTGTTGTTGTTGTTGTTGTTGTTGTTGTTGTTGTTGTTGTTGTTGTTGTTGTTGTTGTTGTTGTTGTTGTTGTTGTTGTTGTTGTTGTTGTTGTTGTTGTTGTTGTTGTTGTTGTTGTTGTTGTTGTTGTTGTTGTTGTTGTTGTTGTTGTTGTTGTTGTTGTTGTTGTTGTTGTTGTTGTTGTTGTTGTTGTTGTTGTTGTTGTTGTTGTTGTTGTTGTTGTTGTTGTTGTTGTTGTTGTTGTTGTTGTTGTTGTTGTTGTTGTTGTTGTTGTTGTTGTTGTTGTTGTTGTTGTTGTTGTTGTTGTTGTTGTTGTTGTTGCGGGATTAATACATCTTGGTCATCAGCCCTTTGTACTTGGGTGTGTGTTGAACTTGTCTGATAACCTATGTTTCTGTGATGATTGTAGTAGCATGTGTAGCTGTATTAGGGAAGAGGGATGGGGTAAGTGCCCCGGGAATTGAAATAAGTTACTATCCCGGCAATTGCTTGGAGGGAGAATGGAAAAAACGGGCTAAAATCACACTCAGTATACCTGGAATTCGAACCTCCAATCTCCGGACTTGCTGCAGCTCCCCATTGCAGCCGTGATGTGCGATTTTATGCGCTTGGCTATGCCACGAGATGAGGTCTGGGAGCTAACTCGATCGTAACACTAAAACTTGAGATAACCTCGTGGCGCAGTGGCTAGCATTCTTGGCTGTCCAGGTTCGATTCGCCGGTTTTGCCAAGAAATTTAATTCTGGTCTGAGGGCTGGAACGGGGTACACTCAGCGAGTCTGAAGATACGAGGTTCGAATCCTGGCGCTGACGGTGGTAATCCTGGGTGTGATTTTACCCTGGGGTATTCCATACTCTCTGCAGGCAAATGCCGGGATAGTACCTTATATGTAGTCCTGGGGACCTACCTCATCCCTGTTCCCTAATACAGCTACAGATAACACAGATTCTCAGACAAATTACGCAGAGAGGGAGAGAGAGAGATCTACATACATCGATGTCACAAAGCCCCTAAATTAATCTACAACCACTTTAATTAAGGGTGCAATTATTATCTGACGTGAATCTCATGCTAATTTAATTATTTCCTGCTGTCATTTCGTCTATAGGCTACCTCTTATCTCTACTGCATCAAAGCACTGTACAGTAGTTGATTGAACATTCTCTCAGTATTTAAACTTCATGTTACTTGCTTTTACATGCTTAATAGGGCTACATTGAATTGGCTGTTGAATAACTCACAAAGAGCAGTTATGCCAGTAACTTGACTTAATTAACAGCTTGTTGGTCGAGAAGGGGAATCTACAGCTTCCTTTACAAGCTCCTTTATGTTTACTTGTGGCTGTATTGTTCACTTGATGAAGCTATTATTCAGTGACCTATATTCAGCAACATCTCAGCTGGAACGTCTCGTGGTGCCAACTTAATGTCTGCGGTGTATGGGCATAACCTACTTAATGTACGATAGAGCGCATCGCAATTCTAACTGTGTAGAGCAGGGCAAAACGGCATCTTGTATACAAGAAGGTCTGTAGGCATTGCAGCCGAAACAATCTTACCTGTACTGAGTAGTACTGTATTTAAAGTGTCATATCTCCCGTAATTACTTGTTGGAGAATGTCAATTACAGATTGTACTGCCCTCTGTACTGCCCTCTGATGTTCGGGAATATTCGGAGGTGTATTAATGCTTCAAGTAAGAGTGCACGTTATCTGTCTACTGTAGTTCAGTGTTCTTTGATATAAGGTCAATAAAGGTGGTGGTGGTGGTTTCATTTGAGGGGGTTGGATATCGTGGTCATTTCGTTCGTATACTTGGGAGAGTGTAGAGTTGGTTTGATAACGAGTGTTATTGTTATGGCTATAGTAGTGTCTTGATCATTTGAGGATTGGAAAGGAGGCGGCCGTGGGTTCTTGTTAGGAACCATCCCGGCATTTGCCTGGAGTAGAAGTGGGGAACCATGGAAAACCACTTACAGGGTAGCTGACGTGGGAATCGAACCCACTTCTGCTCAGTTTTTCCTCACGAGGAAATAAATTTCTTGGCAGAACCAGAAATAGAACCTGGACCTTCGGGGCGACATCAATGGAAGACATTGGTTGTTACGTCTTACAAAGTATTACTCATTCAAGATTTGATTGCCGCTGAGCGTGGCTGCGCCAGCGTTTGTTGATTATTGTAGCATGAGCCCCGTGGGGCGAAGCGGAGGACACAACGATAACAGAGTGCAGTCTGCACATAAGTCAAGCAAAATTGCGTCAGATAAGCGTCACAGGAGCTCATGTCAGCACGGATAATTAAACGATGACTGAGGCTACAGGATCTGAGTCATATCCTACTCGTGCAACTGTACCCACCGACCAAGCAGACTAACGTGTGCCACAAGTAAACAAAGAATAGTTCCCATCTCGACCGCCGGCAATCAATTCGTGAAAGGGTAATACGATACTCAACAAGAAAAGCGACGATTTCTTCTCTGTATTGAAGCACATGACGCAGCTACACTGATGATAGTGTAATGTCCGTGAATGTATTCTCATATTCACATCCACAGAGGTGTTTTCAGACGGGGGCGTAATGGCTCAGGAAACTTGTCGTAAGAAAGTTTGAGCTGATGGTTCAAAATTTGATATCAAGGCAGGTTCCATATTAAGTGGTTCAGTAGTTCTCGGAAAAATATAAAAATTAAATATCACTGAAAATTTTAGCCCTTTTTTAATCTACTTCTGCACGTGATTACCTTATGAATACTCAATTTTCCTGGATTGTATTTTTTTTTCACAGCAACATCGTCCAAAGATATTTATTCCCACGTAAACACATAACTTCTATGCATGAATATATAACATACACATCACTGATACTTTACACTTCAATCTGGTTTTATTTTTCATGAGCTATAATCTTTCATCTTTAATCTAAATTTGTAACAGATCTGGTTTTCTAATCTTTTAATGTATGTTTAGCGTAGATAATTAGTATTTTTAGAAATATTTCGAAAACAACCTTTGTTATGATTTTTTATGTGTGTTATTTTAAGACGTGCAACTCGACTTGCATTATATGTTTTCCGCTGGGGAAGTTTACAATGTGGCCAAAACTGGTACATTTTATTGTCTTAAGGTATTACATTTTCATAATATAATAAGTAATTTGGTAAGCCTCCGTGGCTCAGGCGGCAGCACGCCGGCCTATCACCGCTGGGTCCGTGGTTCAAATCCCGGTCACTCCATGTGAGATCTGTGCTGGACAAAACGGAGGCAGACAGGTTTTTCTCCGGGTACTCCGGTTTTCCCCGTCAACATTTCATTCCAGCAACACTCTCCACTATCATTTCATTTCATCTGTCATTCATTTAATCATTGCCCCAGAGGAGTGCGTCAGGCCTCGGCAGCCGGCACAGTTCATATCCTCGCCGCTAGATGGGAGCTTCATTCATTCCATTCCTGATCCGGTCGGAGACTGGAAGCAGGCTGTGGATTTTCATTTCAATAAGGAATTTGGTGCCTAGTTTTGTTTTAGGGGTGGGTCTTCTACTTAGAGACGAATTCTTATGTTTTTCGCTCCAGTAGTTATGACACCAACCCATAAAAATTTATTAGGTTGTATAAGGTGCCTTCAAAAAGTAACGAGCCGGAACCTGTAATGCGCAAACCGGTGACGACATCGGCTAATCGTGGCGTGTGTAACGAGGTGTAGTTCCGACCAGAGCGTGGAATGTCACAGCCCGTCGCTCGAGGGCACGCGTGCAGGTCGCGTGACGATACAAAGCTAGCAGCAGCATGCATCAATCGTCCAACCAAGACCAAAGTAGGCCATTCGACATGCTTCCTGGTGTGGTTGAAGACTGTGGGGCACACACTTTCCGCAAGTGCAGTCGTTCCTTCATGATGGTGTGCACAGTTCCGACGCTCAATCCGACCACGGCGGCTATGGCGTCCACTGTCACTTGGCAGTCCTGGGTAATGAGTGCATCAACCAGCTGGACGTTGTCATCGGTAATGCGGGGGGTGCCCCAGACCAGGCATCATCGGCTAACGACACCCGTCCTTCCCTGAAGTGCTTGTGCCACGCCTTGGCCCTTGCAAGGGACATGTAGTGTTCGCCGTACACTTGTGACATTCGACGATGAATGTCCGTTCCCCCTACTCATTTCGCTGTCAGAAACCGAACAACACCTCTTTGCTCTTCGTTTGAGGCCTCCATGCCACTGTTTGCAAAGCGACTGGCAGCGTTGGACGATTGATGCATGCTGCTACTCGCTTTGTATCGTCACATGACGTGCACGCGTGCCCTCTAGCGACGGGCTGTGACCTTCCACGCTCTGGTCGGAACCACACCTCGTTACACACGCCACGATTAGCCGATGTAGACACCGGTTTGCGCATTACAGCCTCCGGCTCGTTACTTTTTGAACGCACCTTATAGATGATTCATTTTAGGGTCTTTGCGACATCATGATCATGCAGCCCCGTGTACTTGGGTATGTAGTGAATCTGTCTGGTAGCCTGTGTCATTGTGATGGATGTAGTAGTGTGTGTATTTGCAATTGGGGTAAGATTGGGATAGGTAGCTCCCGTGGCCTTAATCTAGGTACCAGTCCGACATTTGGCAAGGAAATGAAAGTGGCAAACCACGATAAACCACTTCAAGGATGGCCAATGTGGGAATCTAACCCACCTCTACTCACCGTCAGTTATGCATCACGAGGCTGAGTGTACTCCGTTACAGCCCTCAGACCAGAATTAAATTTCTCCGCTGAGCCAGGAATCGATCGTGGGAACTCCGGGACGACTGCCATGAATGCTAGTCAATGCACAACGAGATTTTCGCTTTAGTTTACAACTGTAAAAATATTCTAAGTGTGTTAACACTTTATTCCGAGAATTATTTTGATTGCCTATTTTATATTACGGTGGTATTAATATCACCAACTCCCGGAGAAACTACGGCGATTTCAAATATGTCTTGTATCAACTGATGCTGGCCCCCGTGGTGTTGGGGTACCATGCCTGCCTCTCACCCGGAGGCCCCGGTTTCGATTTCCGGCTCCGTCAGGAACTTTAGAAACTGACGTGAGGGCTGGAACGGGGTGCACTCAACCTCGTGAGGACAATTGAGTAGCTGTATGACAGTGAGGTAGCGCCCCGGTCACGAAAACCAAGATTAACGGCCGAGGGTACTCGCCACGCTGACCACGCTTCATCCCAGTATCTGAAGGCCAAATGGTAGGTCTAGGTCCTTCATGGGCTTTAGTGCCAGGGGTTGTTATTTATAATTATTGTTATATTAACTGAAGAATGTGATAAGTAGCTTAAGTGGCTAAATGTAGCGACAGCTCACTGTTACTTACAGCTAACCCTGGAACTAACTAGATGCTCTTACTGTAGAAATACGAGTATATTTCGTCCTTCAACACTCCACGTTGATTCTATTTATTTTAACAGTCCTTTGGTGGCGTAGTTGGTAGATTGCTGAACTGCTTTGCCCAAGATCGCGAGTTCAAACCCGGCCCAAGTCGTCGGATTTTTTAAGACCGTTATAATCCTTCAGTATGCCTTCCTTCGGAGGGGAAGTAAAGCCGGCGATACCCTGTCGTAGATTTATGGCATGCAAATGATCCTTCCACTAACTAAAATTGTGCGAAGCTAAATTTCTAGGTTAGATTTCGTTGAAACACTATCAAAGTTCCAACGTTCATCACTATGCGTCAGTGATATCTGGTAGTGAAAGTTGGAACTACTTGAAATTGGACGGAACTTGTAGCTCACCCCATGGGGGTCTGCTTGAAGCAGCTATAGCCTCTGGTGAGCCGAACATGTCCTCGGACACTCCTGGCACTAAAAGCCATACGCTAAATACAATTTTAACAGTCTCGATAATGTTCTTCTCGATATGCGAGGGCTGATCAGAAACTAAGGTTACAGAGCTTGCAGTGAAGCGTGTGCATTTTATTGCACACAACCAATACAGCCAACTGATAGTACATACATTAGGTTATTTTTCGATATACAGTAGTCTCCATATCGGTTTTGGTAGGGCCTACTTGTCGCTTCGAGGAAAGAGCTTGAATATTCCTCATGCTAAAAATGCTATCCTTGCGTGTTCAGCCACGTTGTTGCGAATTGTTTCACCTCCTCGTATGAAGTGAAACGTTGACCTCCTAGGAGTTCCTTCAGGCGAGGAAACGGGTTAAGTAGCTTGGAGTGAGTTCCGGACTATAGGAAGGGTGGTCAATGATATCCCAGAGAAACAGTTTCAACATTGTGGTGGTCCTCAGGGCTGTATGAGGTCGCGCGTTGTCATGAAGAAAGGTGAGAAGTCCTGGCCGCGTTTACATGTTTCGCCCACAGAAATCGTATAACTGAGCTGATCTCTTCGCGAGACTAGTTTTCCAAACTATTCGCCATTAGTTGATTATCTACAACTAGCGCTATAGGTGTCGGGTGGCTGAAACTCTGAGCAGTTACCAACCGAACATGTATTCGAATTACCCCACACTGCTAATTTCTCTATGAAAATAAAAATCCACTGCCCGTTTCCAGTTGACCGACCGGGTCAGGAATGGAATGAATGAAGCCCCCATCTAGCGGCGAGAATATGGACTGTGCCGGCTGCCGAAGCCTGTCGCACTCCTCTGGGGCAATTATTAAATGAATGACAGATGAAATTAAATGAAGGTGGAGTGTGTTGCTGGAATGAAATATTGACAGGGAAAACCGGAGTACCCGGAGAAAAACCTGTCTGCCTCCGCTTTGTCCAGCACAAATCTCACATGGAGTGACCGGGATTTGAACCACGCACCCCAGCGGTGAGAGGTCGGCGTGCTGCCGCCTAGGCCATGGAGGCTACCTCACTGCTAATTTCTCTATAACAGACGAAACTCCAGGAATATCTGCCTTGTAACTTTAGTTTCTGATCAACCCTCGTAGTTTGTATGTGTTACGTGTGTTAAGAAAGATGTTGAAACCTAATTAGAAGTACTGTCAGCATTTACGCTCAGGGCAAAGAGCCTCACTGGTGAGTACACTATTAGGTGGCATCGAATATGCTGGTGATTAGACAATCAACACGTTTATTGTCTGTGCTGAAGAAGCAGAGGAAGCTTTTAGTTTTACGTGACAGTTAATCTTGGGTTCATGAGCCAGGGACCTCCTCTTAACGTGGAATTGGAACCACAGGACATGGCATATCACTTCGAAAATCTGACATGCATTGACCGGGAATCTAACCCTGTCCAACTTGGTGAGTGGCGAATAGCTTGACCGCTCCGCCACCACGCCCCTCTGTGCTGAAGAGTAAGCCGTTGTGTGGTGTAGTGGTTTCGCTAAAACTGACTGTTCAAGTGTTGTGTATAATTACGAGAAGTGATAAGTTATTCTTCAGGTAACCCAAATGAACTGCGACAATTCGATATACAGTGAGGGCCTTCTCTCTAGAACGGAACCTCGCAGGCGAGGTGCGACTGCCGGGCCTCTGTGAGTAGCCGCCTCTTGAGCAAGGCACTGGCACTAGGAACAGCGTAGCACCCAACTAGTTCAACACATTTGCACTTTTAACGTATTTGGTACTCCTCTTTACTTAGGCCTACATGAATTTCAATAGTTGCTGGAAATTTTGTCGTTCATTTTCTAACCACATATTGCACAAACGTCGGAAGTTTTCGTACACTCGCTGTAATTCGTCCTTGCCAATATTTCGTATCTGTGCAGTTATTTAGTTTTCGAGAGCCTCCAAAGTACGCGGATTGTTTCAATATACCATTTGTTTGAGGTTCCACTCACAAGTTAAAATCGCACTGAAACGCACAAACACATTTACTGGAAGACTTTTTCTTGAAGAGGTAAGTCTTCACTAGGAAAATTCGATTTTTTGTTCTATACCTAACCATGTTCACGTGATACGAGATAGGCTACAGTACTTCACAAGTCTTAATGATCTCAACTAAGGTATCTTGACAGCTCTGTAAATCACCACTAAGTTATGCCAAAGCCCAAATCAAAAAACATCTAATAAGACAGTGGAAAAACCTCTGGACATCCAGTACAAAAGGTTCGGTCACAAGAGTATTATTTTTCTCCGACATATATAGCCGACTCCAGTGTAATACATTAGTGCCCGAATTCATCCTTACGTAGTTTCTCTCTGGTCATGGAAAGTTTAAGTGCTACATCGAACGTTTTAAAATTAATATTACAAGCGATTACTTGTGATTGTGTGGGCTTTCTCAAACAGTGGACCATTTACTGTTCGACTGTGCCATGTTTGACAGGACAAGATTCGATCTTGAGTGTCACCTGAACAATTGTAATATGGAACTTTCAAAAACCATTATTCCACCTGTTTAAGAAATCCTGCTGTTACAAACAGTTCCTTAAGTTCATTCACCACATCTACAATAATCTAGTTTCATAATTTAGTATTAAGGACCAATAATAATTAACTGATCAAAACTATAGTCCTAATATACTCATGTACAATAGGGTTCAAACTATTCGGATATTCAATAAATAAATAAGTAATGAATGCTATGACAGCATCCGGTGCTTCCCGACCCGCTCTTATGTAATCGGTAAATACCAGTCATCTGGCAGTGACTCAATGCTCTCTACTCGTCACACGGCCCCGGTGAGGTTCCGTTCTATAGGTAAAGAAGGGCCCTCAGTAAAACTTTCTTCGAATTATTTAATATCAATCATCAACATTTCAGCTACGGACAGCAATTTAGTCCGCAAGAGGTCACGTATCTTTAAGCATGCATAGCCTAAAGAGCATTAACTCCATTTCCCATCGTTTGGGATTACAGTGCATATTTCCGTATGTGTGTAACGGTGGAGTATGTTTATACCTAACTGAGCATATATTTTCATATTTTTACCGTTTTACTCCACAATTAGCGATTGTATCCTGTAAAAATATGAAACGCAAGATAACTACCGTATATCACTCTCGAATCTCCCTTCTCCATTCATTTCACCATCCGTTCCTTTAATTGGGACAAAAGATGCATTGCTAGGGAACTCGTGTATTTTGCTAGTCCTCTTATGTTTAAATCACATGCTGCCTGAATTCTGCTACATCAATTGAAATCATTTTGAATAGATTTTGCCGAGCTGAAGATAAATCGTAATTAGGATCAGTTAATCTTCTCTGAATAGACTTATTTCAATTCAACTCAATTTAATTCCATTCAATGCGAATGCAACAAAAGCATGCAAATATGCAAGTATTCAATTCCAATGGGCCGGTTCATGTTTACAGATAACGAGGCATTCTATATGTCGTCTTCAGGGTGGATATAGTCTGATACGGTTGGAGTGTTTCACCGGATAGATGGACATCTCACATCGAACCAATGTTTGCACATTTTGTAGAATATTAGGGTTGGAGTGTAGAGATGAGGTATAACTAGTTCGTGCAAGACTATTTCCCAAACCTTACGAGTGCGAGTGGAAGTGTTCAGAGCCAGTTTCCTGAGCAGTACTCCACTGTAATGAACTGTTCAATACAGTCCCTCGAGTCAGTTTTTGGCTGTTCATTTGTAGTCTCCAATATAATATGTTGAAAGCCTCTCAGTGTCAAATAAATGAGAAATGTATTTACTTTAGTCTGTGTATATTTTCTATGTTTTTATAACTATTGAAGCATAGGCCTATTTGCATGCATATTTTCATGTTCTTGGTGCAAATGAATCCGCCGCTTACTGATCTAACAAAGACTAAAGCTAAATATTTGAATTCCTGCATAATGTAAGGCCAGGATTTGTAGCCTATTTTCATTTATGAAAAAATAGGCTTATGAGATCACATTTTGTCTGTGTGTGTGTGTGTGTGTGTGTGTGTGCCCCCCCTAATATATTCTAAACGGCTGGAGCGATTCTATTACGTCTCACCTATCCAAAATGGTGGCTGTGCGAAATATATCACCGGCATTCTATATCTCCGAAACTATTACTGATGTTACCCTCACATTTTGTACGGTATTATAGGGCACTACTAAAAGTTCTCTTACGTGACTTTCAAAACCCTGAAAACGAACATGGCGGCCAAGTGAATTTGAAACATTTAAATATACTTTTGCCACGATTTAATCATCCGAGCGAAGTGAAACATGGTACAGCAAATGTTTGTACACATTGCAATGCACTGACAATTTAGTTCAATTGTTTACATAACCTCAAGATGGCAGCTGTGCAAAACATTAAAATTAATTTGTTTATTTCTTGCGTCCTAATCATGCGATTGAAGTCAACGTTTGAATAATGTACCTATGCAATAATTGTCATCTCATAATACATAACTCTATGGCCTATATACATAAGAGTCTAACATGGCAACCATCCGAAATATTACTAAGACTGTTCTCAATATCTACTAATCTATGACAGCAATCAAACTGAAATTTTGTATGTTGATAGAGGCAATTAACATAAGTAGGATATATGAAAGTAAGCTATTTCGTTTTTCACGGAACTACTTGTTAAGTTTAGCTGACCTACTTGGCTTATTTTATTTAAATATTGTGTAGAACAATACATAGCCCACATTACACTGCTATTAAAATGAATATAACTTGGTCAGAATCCGAATGTTTCAAGGAGAGGGAAGGGAAGACTTGTCTTCTTTGGTTAGTGCCCACGATTTCTTCAATTATTGTTCGAATAAAATGATTAAGACATGCTCAAAGAACATTAAACCAGATAAAAAAATTGTCTTTATTCTTCAAGAAACCGTTAACTGCTTCCATATAGAAAATCCCACAATCAGTAATTCAATGGGTGGATTGTGCGATAGGTGAAGATGTGGGAGAGGCCCGAGTGGAGTGATGTGCGATAGTCTAGAGCCCTGCACGGGTAAACATAACATTATCCGCATCCGCCCCACATCCACCCTGCATCCGCACGTTTGTTATCCGAATCTACTAGCATTACAATAATATTTCAATTAGATAAAGCATAACGTAATAAAGCAACACATTTAGACAATTGAGCGGAAAGTCATTTCCCTAGCCTATGTATATCATGTGCTATGTTTAAAATGAATGTTAAACAGCCAGAATTGCAACCCTCTGAGTTCGGAGTTTTAATTATGCTGAATAACATAATCTGAATGAGATTAGCTTAAATCACAATTTTACATTTATCATGAAGAATAAATAACGGAAAAGTAGCTTATAATATGCCACAAACATCCGAGTCCCAGTAATGATATTCAACAAGTTCAGGTTGCATTCTAAATACTATCCGTAAATTTACTCCAAACATTATCCGCAGCTTATCCACTAACCGCACAGCCATACAAACTATATCCGCATGCCGAAAAATTCTGCGAGATATCCGCATCCGCGCAGGGCTTTAAGAATAGATGACGTCATATGTGGGGTGCAGCGGCTATGAAGGCAGGCAGTGCTGACAAGCGGACGGCTGATAAATTAATCAATGTATCTGCTGTGATATTCCACAGTGACGTCACCGTATGCCCTGGGAAGCAAAGAGGTTACCATCAATAAAGATAAGGGCTTTGAGCTAATGAATGTGGGTTTGGTTTGACCTAACCTCCCTCTAACTACTGTATCTAGAAACCAAAAATTAATTACTTCACATTTCCTGGGTTATAAATTTAATTGCTACTGTCTCTATCTAGCCGAATGATCACGCCGAGCTTTAAATCTCAAGAATATGGGCTCGATTGCGTAATATAAGCCGATAGCATTTAAGGGTGTATAAATGGGCCATCCTTTATAAGTAGATTTATCATTCTTCTGTTACATTATCTACTACGCCTTCATGGAGTGCCAAGGTGTGTGTCAACATTGCCAGATCTAACAATTTACACTGATTTGGCATCTAGCATAATTGTGGGATATTAGTACGAGGCAGTGTTGTACGTTTTGAAGAAGAATAAAGGAAAGAAGTTTTGATCAGAGCTGCAATAGTGTTCATTGAGCATGTATTACTTTACGCAAAATTTGAATAGCGTAGCGTCAGGATAGACAAGATAGACACTGTCTATCCAAAGTTACGAAACAAATGACACGTTATATTATTATTTATTGTAATGTTGTTTTTTCTTCTTAAATGTTCTTAAGCCATAATAGTAATGTTCATGACTTAAAAGATTTAGCGCTTGAACATCCTGCGTACGAACAAAGAGGCAGATAGACACTTTGGGGGTGTCTCTCGCGCCTTCTTATTAAAGTGTGTAAGACCGTGCACGCGCCACCATCCCCTCCATGCTCCTCCACGCTGCCTGCCGTGAACACAGTAGACAATAGACATGCATTTTCTTTGGAGATGTGGTAAAAGTTTCGTGTTCCCGTATTTACTGCGCCTTAGTTTCTATTTATATTAACCATGGAAAGTGATCAGCTATTAGTTGACATGGACAGTGTAACTTTGGATTTTGTAAGTTTTCTTCATAACTTAGTAATTCACTATCATTAACATTTGAACAAAAGTAGAAACTAAAATCTAAAATAAATCGCCCTCAGTTGAATTTCTCCCAAAAAGATGGCAAAGTTACAAGAAAATTTCAAAGCAGTTGGTGTTCAAAATATAGATGGTTATGTGATTCTCAACACACAAAGTCACTTCTTTGTTATTATTGTTTGATGTTTGGGGGCGAAGCAGGGCCGTGGAGAGTGGCTGGAATCCCCCTCCCCCTCTATAACCAACCTCTGTAAAATTAATGTATATTCCTGGTAAATTTGCACAAACTGATTTTGCGCAATTTTGTTTTGCACAAAATGTTCTCATGAAACCAATTACAAGAACATAAAAACCAGCAAATAATAATAATAATAATAATACAGTGAGTTCCTCTCATAACTCGTCCGGCCAGCGCATCGAGCTTATCTGCCTCGCGTTGACAGATCACTTCCTGTAACACAGCGCGCACTTCCCAGTTCTGGTCCGTGCTTATAACGTGCATTAAGTTAGTGTTGATCTGTCGCTCCAACTGTTCTCGAGTTGTGAAGTATTACTTTGGAGTATAATTCTCATAATAACTCCACATGTATACACGGTAGAGGAAAGGGTATTTATGTACGATAATTATGAGAAAACAGAGTCTTGCAGGGAAGTCGTTAGACGTTTCATAACACATTTTCCAGGTGTGCGCTCTCCACATAGAGATACCGTGCGGAATCTCGTAAACAAATTGAGAGGAACTGGTTCTTTACTCGATAAGAAGCAAAGTGTTAAAAAACGTGTACTTAATGAGGAAAAAGTAAATGAATTCTCAGAAAGATTAGAACATACGCCTACAAAATTCCTAAGACGACTTGGACAAGGAGCCGAGGTTTCGAAGACCTCAGCATGACGGGCTACGAAAATGTTGAAACTGAAGCCATACAAGATTACTGTAGTACACTAACTGCATCCATGTGATCATGATAAGCGGGTACGATTTTGTAATTGGATGTTACGAATCGTTCATGATGAAACAATTGATCCACGCTTAATATTTTTCTCGGACGAAGCTTGGTTCCATTTACACGGTTATGTTTCAACGCAGAATAACAGATATTGAAGTACAGAAAACCCCCATCGCATATACGAAATTCCTCTTCATGACGAACGGGTCGGAGTATGGTGCGCAGTGAATGGATACAGAATTATAGGACCTATATTTTTTCAGGGCACAACTAATGCACAAAGATACAGGGATAATATACTATAACCATTTTTTGACAAACTGACTGACACTGACTGTCGAAGTGGATATTTTCAGCAAGACTCTGCCACCGCGCATACAGCTCATGACACATTAAACCTAATTGAGGAAATTTTTGAAGACCGTGTTATTAGTACGGACTTATGGCCGTCACGGTCTCCAGATTTAACAGTTTGTAACTTTTACTTATGGGGGAACTTAAATGATAAAGTGTGTGCAAGAAACCCTCACACGTTGGACGAACTGAAAGAACATATCCGGAGAGAAATAGCCTCAATTACCGAAGACTAACTTATGCGTGTGAATCGGAGTTTCCTAAGACGATGCCGGAAATTTGTGGATGTAGGAGAACATTTCCAACATCCCCTGTCATAAGGTACGACCTTAGTTTATTAATTCTTCCTTTCTGCATTTTAATTGTTATCTTATGTCATGCACGGATAAAGTGAGCCAAGTGCTGTTCTGTTCTTATTGCTATGCATGCCGAGCGGGGAGTGCTGAGTCAACGGGAGATAAGCTCGGTGCACTGGCCGGACGAGTCATGAGAGGAATTCACTGTAATAATTGTAGCATGCTGAACTGCTATGCCCAGGGTCGCGGGTCTAAGTACACCCGAAGACGTCGGATTTTTAAGAGCGTTAAAAAGAGCGTTAAAATCTTTCAGTATGCCTTTATTCGGAGGGGAAGTAAAGCCGGCGGGCCCATATCTTAGATTTATGGGATGTAAAAGAACCTACCACTACAATTGGTAGTGTGTAGCCAACATTTGTAGGTTATTTGGTTAGAAACACTATCAAGTTTCAACGTTCGCCGCTAGGTGTCAGTGACAGTGGCGTCTGGTTGCCAATGACCATTGGCTGCAATAAATACTCGATAATATACTGTATTAATAGACTATTATTTCAATTATTCCACTAAATCCAGGCTATATTTATTATCATAAGCAGAGCATGAATTGCTATCAATACGAATAAATTAATGCTGGTATGTAATATTTACAACAGTCAAACTGGAAGAATGCATGCAAATTCAATGTTTATACCTGACAAGCGCGTACCAATGCATTATTCTCAATTAACAAAAATAAATATCACAAGTAAAGCCATCGAATACTAGGTAATAATTTTAATTAAATTCACTATACTGTTTAGTTTTGGCGTTTGGCAGATCTAAATTTGTCCCAATGAGGGAACACTGCCAGCATGCACAGTGTTCAGATTTGAAGTTCCGCAGATCCTCTTTGATATCAATAATTTCAGAACTTCAGTGATACTCGTAAAAGCAATATGCTCGTTTGTCGTACACAAATTTGTAAAAAAATTCATTTACCGAATCGTAATTACATTGCTTTTACAGTACTTAACTTGGGGAAAAAAATCACATTGAAAAAAGCTGTTGTCCATGAACTCTGAAACAGGTGGGTTCGAATTCCACCGTCAGTGATTCTAAGCTTATTTTCCATGATTCATCGCTTCAACCCTACCGGCCCCGTGGTGTTGGGGTATCGCGCCTGCCTCTCACCCGGAGGCTCCGGTTTCGATTCCCGGCTCCGTCAGGGATTTTAGAAACCTACGTGAGGGCTGGAACGGGGTGCACTCATGCCTCGTGAGGACAATTGAGTAGTTACCTGACAGTGAGGCAGTGCCCCGATCACGAAAACCAAGATTAACGGCCGAGAGGACCCGATGCGCTGTTCACGTGTCGCCCCAATATCTGCAGGCCAAATGGCTGGGCAGCGGTCGCTTGGTAGGCCTAAGCACTTCATGGGCTGCAGTTGCAGGAGTTATTATTATTATTATTATTATTATTATTATTATCGTTTTAACCCTATAGCCAAAGGCTGTAGTTGCACCATCGTACATTCATTTCCTCCTCAATACTATCCCAAATTAATTAAAAATGTATAATTGACGTTGGATATAGACTGTCGGACAGAGTTCTACACTCACAGTAAGTAGAAAGGACTGATGACCACGACGTCCTAAGACCCAAAAATTAATCAACAGGACGTTCAGTCCACTGAACTCGTATGTTAAAAGAGATGGAAAGGGTATACTGTACACTGCAGTACTAAGGCCTCTGTGACATATGACGTAATCTCTTTTCATAATGAAAACATGATTTTTACAGAAAGTCAAGACGTATTTACGTTTTACGTATAGGGTTTTTATGTTGACATTCTTAAAACTTGCTGCCCTTGAACCGTCACGCACTTGGGCCTAAGCCTGAACACTGATAAGTGTATTGGTTGAACGGCGATCACACATCATTGTACATTAAACGATGCAAAATATATTTTCATAATTAACCAGAGGTATACTCATACAAATGTCAAGTTATTTAGTATGTGCTATCAGTGGATTGCAGCTGATCAGTGACTTTTCACAAAAGAAGAAAATGTGAATTTGAACTACGGTATATTTTGTAATTTGCAGTCAGTGGACTTGTTATAATTTAATATTGCTTTGCAGTAAGCAAAACTAGAGCCAGGTTCTCCTAAAAATCCCCAATCCTATCTATGACTGGTGACCATCGGGGGCGGATTTAAGCCAAGATTATGAGGGAGGTCCAAATTATTGAGTTATAGGACATTTGGGTGATTATTTTTGTGATATTTTGGAGTAAAAATTTGGTGACCATTGACATTTAGTGGCTATTGAAGACTCTCCGATATTGAAGTAAAAGCTCTCGCGCCTTCAAGTAAGACCCTGCGGTGTAGCTCACCAATGACCTTGATGGGGGGGTCTACAGCAAGTCTGCAGATCAGAGGTTCAAATCCCGCTGCTGACAGCGGCTATCCTGAGTGTGGGTTTTCACACACCCTCCAGACATATGCCGGGATAGTACCTTATTTCAAGTCCAGGGACACCTACCCTACTCTTAACCCTTATAATTACAATAATAGTCGCGACGGGCAACGCATTTCCACTTTTCCCAGTCGGCAACAAAAAATACGGCATGCGATTGATCAAGTCACAGAGGCCATAGCACACTGTATACCCTGCTCTTCGTCCAGCAGTAGGTGGTTTTAAGAGGGTCTAAGTTTCTACTCTCCAAGACAAATAGTTACAACAATTTTGCCAATACACCTCTTTCATTATACAACAACCACTCGCCTCCCTTTCTGTCTACACAATTCGCACGTTTCTTGGTTTTCTATTTTGTTCGCTGCTTGAGAATCTTATAACTTACTTCATTAATATTTGTGAAAACAACTGCTTTACAGTCAACTTCATTCAATAATGTGGATGCCTTCAGAAACAAACCGGAAAATTAACGCGTCAGCAAATACTGAATTATATCTACAGTACCAGTTGATGCAAACGATTCCCAACCGAGCGCCAAAGGTTCAGTTCATTGCCCGCCAGTGATAATAGACCTACTAGCTACCAAGTGAAAAATGAAAATCCACAGCCTGCTTCCAGTCGTCCGACTGGGTCAGGAATGGAATGAATGAAGCCCCCATCTAGCGGCGAGGATATAAACTGTGCCGGATGCCGAAGCCTGCCGCACTCCTCTGATTAAATGAATGACAGATGAAATGAAATGATAAGTGGAGAGTGTTGCTGGAATGAAATTTTGACAGGGAAGACTGGAGTACCCGGAGAAAAACCTGTCTGCCCCCGTTTTGTCCAGCACAGATCTCACATGGATTGACCGGGATTTGAACCACGGACCCAGCGCACAGTAGGTCAAAATCGAAGTCTAGGGGGACAACATTATTTTTACGTTTTAATCATGAATTTAGAGTGAAAGCAACGTATATAATTTGTTTACTACATAATAAACATAAACCTTTTTAAAGCTACGTCTACACATGCAAGAAATTGTCTATGACTAGGAGTTGGATAGAGCATTCAGTTATTTCTTTAGAACAATTTTCTACACCTAATTTACTTTTAACAAAGTCACAAAGCTCCACATTTGACATAATCGTCGAACCCACTGCTTCAAACAGTTGTAAACGTGTGAGAACTGGTTGCGCGTCATCTTCTAAAATGTAAAATAACTAAGTAAGTTGCAAAAATATGCAAAAAATCTTATAACAGGCGTAAACTACAAGACTTTATCTACATTTTAACATTAAGTAGAAAGTGACGCTGAGTGACGCAACATACTAAAAAACTAAGTGAAAATATAATTTTAAAAATAAATTATATATTACATAATGCAAATATAGCTAAAGTTACGTAACAATTACGCCCATTAATAACTGAAACACGTTACAAAGATCATACCTTCAGCTGCATGTTCCTTCTTAAAGCATCACACTAACCACAAAGACAACCAAACCACAGCCACTTACATTCACCCTCCAATTCAAACTGCTCGAACAGTGGTGACAGATTTACACAAAGATGCGTTTATATCCCAGAATAGTGAGCGGCAATTTTATGAGAATGCTGTAAAAGTATCAAATTTTGATTTTTTAATTATGAAAATAAATAATTTTGTCCTCCTAGATGTCGATGTTGACCCACTGTGCAGCGGTGAGAGGCCGGCGTGCTGCCGCCTAAGGCACGGAGGCTCCACTAGCTACCAGGTACACGGGTTAAATATCGCATGCCCCTAAATGAATTAACAACTAACGACAAATAGGAATAATATTAACTGTTGAGTAAGGCTACGAATGACACCGCAGTCGGGAAGCCGAATCCTGCATTCCTGTCGCAGCTTCGTCAGGACCCGGAGTCATTTCCAAGTCGTAGATAAATGGAGCAACTGATTTTATGTTTAACGGTACCGAGACGTTAAAGCGTATCATGAAAGGGCTTGATTCGCAAGGGAAAATATCTCTTCGCGTCCTGAAAAATAAGTGCTTTGCAGATCGATGCTGCTCTTTGGAATGAACGGCGTAGAAATGTCCAATAATAATAACAGCCACTGCACCAGCTCAAAACAAAATTGTATTTATATTCATATTCGACAATACTTCATATTAATTTTCTTTTAAATTAAGCAGTGTTAAAATATTTGGTCTTAGGAAAATCTGTGCGGTTGCCTCCATTTTATTAATTTCTCCATCGCCATGCACACCAATGACTACTTATTGTTTTCTAAGGGGCGAAACAGCTAGGCCACCTGCCCCTACCACTGACGTTACTTATTGTTGTTTTAAAGGGCGGAACAGCTACGGCAGGTCATCTGCTAATACCACTGACGTTCCATGAGAGGAATTAGAAAACAAAGTTGAGTGGTTCTGAGCCCTAGCTTAATTATCATTTTTCTCCTGGTTGATTAAACACTCAGTCCAGAAAAATTCTGGAATGTTACCTTAGTTTCAGTCCTCTGATACATTTCCCAACTCTAGCACCAATAGTAATATAGGTAGTCAATAAATCCCTTAATCAGAAATGATTTGCGCACGAACCCAAGTACCTAGGATGGTTGATCGTATGGAATGAACCAGTTATATAATTATACTGCACCTAAGCATGCAGATTATTTAAATGTTAGCATTGTTTTCTCAATTCAGTATACGAGAAGATGAAGATGAATTTCGCATGCATTTCTTCTATCTACGTTTGACAACAGAATCATCCCACCCTTTCACAAGATATTTAGCCAGCAATGATAATTTTTCACCTAGTGCGAAAGTGAATTACTAGGGGAAGATGACCTCGCTGTTCCGCCCCTTAATTCAACAATAACTATAAAGTGAATTACTGTGTGGACGCTACTATAAGATTTATTTTACTTACCTGCCTGCACGGCATACGATACGTCTAGCTAGACAATTATTCTTTTCAGACACTATCACCTCTAAATATCTAAGCTCGATGTGACGCACCAAACTTAAGCAACACTTAAGCTAGCTGACCGAACACACCAGGGCAGCCCAGCCTCTCGTGGCCTTGGCGAAATAAGTGAAGGGATGAGAAAGTTATTTGAAGGATTGGTGCATAAGCCGATATATTCTGAGAACAATACATTGCAAAGCCCCATCGCGTAAGTTGACCACTTTGAGACAGATCTTCCAACAAGCGCTTTGTAGAGGAAAATACTGTCCACTTTGACAGAATAAGTTTTTCCAATCCTCGTAACATTGTTCAGACAGTTCATTGTATTCACTAAATGATTGCCGGTAGCAAATTCAAGTCACATAAAGGCATTAATAAATCAATGCCCGATCGGGCCCATCCTCTTAGGACGCCGGGGCCCCCTGGGAGGGTCGATCCCCGGGGCACCAGCCCTGCATGCCGCCCCCCCCCACCTTCTCGTCGGGCCTGCCGGCGAAGAACCATGGACCCGTACGGGTATCACAACAATAAAAACTTTTGAGTCAAAATCTTTAAAACATTCAGGGACCAAAACACACATTAAAAATGCAAAGATGTTTCACATGCTAGGAAGAAATAGAATTGACCGTTGTTTAGCGGAAACAACGCAAATAGCAGCTGTGAAATAATGAAAATGTAATTCGAAATTGACGAATAATGGGTCGCCTAATAGATGTAGTGTGGCATCTCGGGCGGCAAGAACTTGCCTTTAGAGGCCATAGAGAATACCACGAATCACTTAATAAGGACAATTATTTATAAACCCTCGATTTGCTGACAATAGAAGAATCATTTATGAAAGATCATCTTGAAGGCAGCTCTGTTTTTAAAGGTACGTCTCCAGACATCCAAAATTATTTAATCCAATCTGTCACTAATTCAGTAAGGGAAAAGATTGCAGAAGAGCTTTCGTCATGTGAATTTGTGGCCATTCAGGCAGATGAGACTACTGACGGGTCCATCAAAGCACATAAGTAATTGTGCGATATGTCTGTAACTCGAGAGTTGAGGAAAGATTTTTAGGTTTCTTCGATGTTATCATCAGATAAAAGTGCACAGGGTTTGGCAACACACATAATTTCCGTTCTGGAGGAATATAAAATAGATAAGAAAATAGTGTGTCAGACTTCTGATGGAGCTACTGTAATGTCGGATCGCAACCATGCTCTTCAAGCAATTATAAGACAGCATTAACCATGGCATTATTTGTACATTGTTACGCTTATCAATTTTAAACTTAGTTCTTTTACATTGAGCCAAAAGCATCAAGGTTAACTTTTTATTTGCCTTTCAAACCCTTTTCAGTCGATCATCATCTCGTTCAGAGCTATTAAGAGAAAAAGGATTTAAGTTGCATCATTCTGTTGCAACAAGATGGAACTATAACTCCCGGGCTGTAGCATCCATTAAAGAGCATTGCCAAGAACTCCGAAATGTTGTGTCTTATATTATTGATTCTGATGATTGGGACCCACATTCTGTAAATGCTGCAATTGGTCAACAAATTATTTTGAAATCCCCACCATTTCTCTTCTTGCTATGTTTGAATAATCGGATCATTATATTTACTGAGCACCTCTTCCGCATTTTGCGAGTCAATACAACGAGTGGTGTAAATTTGTGCTTAAATGAGATTCGACAAACGAAGGGAAATATATCGTGTCTGCGTTCAGATGAAGTTTTGGAATCATGTCTGGAAGAATCCCATAAAATAAATCCTGAAGTTGGGCTGAGATTTGAAATAATAGATTCTCTTAGTGTACAATTGGATAGGAGATTCAGTGACTTTGGTGATCTATGTTTTGTTGAGCTTCTTAATGAAGTTGAGTTTAATGAATAATAATTTCCTGGCGAAAAACTCAAGAAACTGATATCTTCGTTTGCAAATACGTTTGTGATGAATACCTTAAGAAATGAACTAATTAACATTTACAATAGTGACGATAAAGTTCTTCGTGTCACTCAACTCTTTACTTTCATAACTGAAAATCAACTGGAATGTTTTTATGAGGAAACATTGAAGTTAATTAGTGTTGACCATTCCAGTCACATCTACATCTTGTAAACGATCTATTAGTACTCATTAAGAGAATTAATACTTACGGTACCTTCGTAATTCAGTGACCAATACCCGGCTGTCAAACCTGGCAACACTTAAAACAGATCTTTGTAATTTTAGCAGCAAGGATCCTGGTTTCAAGGAACGAGTGATTGATTTATTTGCTCATATGAAGTCACGTCGAACCGAGCTGATTTACAAGAAGATGTTAGGTATGTACGATTATGAAAATGTTTCATATTGCAAGTTTTAAGTTAAAACTTTTAACATGTCCTTTAAAATGTGTTACTGCAGTTTCTTTTTATATATTTGTGTCTACCCATTTTTTTCCCCTCACGCTACGCTATTGGCACCAACTAAGGAAATTTCTTAAATAGCGGAGATTTCATTCAAAGGTCATTTCGACACTAGTTCAACTTCCTCTCCTGTGCTTGTTTCTACGGTACGCTCGAATCCTGAGAACGCTGTGTTCATTTTAATAGCAGTGTCTATTTTGTATATATTAGTACTGTAGAAGCTTTTCAGTCGATCAACACGAGTGTACCCAATTAGATTGGGCACCGAGTTACAAATAATTTCCTGGTGCCTAAATAAATTACATGAATTATTTATAAACTTATGAAGGGAAGTATCAGGTAAGACAGTTCGAAACCTATCTTGAAACTTCGCGGACTCAGTCGTTGTACTGTAAGAGGACAACGTGTGGAATATCAGCCACCAGATTGAACTGCAAGGCTCAAAAATCGTGCCTGACATTCTGGTACGCAGCATGACGGCTGGCGGAGCTGGATATCCCTGGCACACAGCGAAGTCGCGTGGCGGGGCGTATATGCAGACTGGAGCGTGCGGCTGCTTCACACCGGCCTTGAGTAGGTAAGCCGTCGGGGCTGTCCGTTTCAACATGTACGGTACTCACTACTTCCCATTGATTTATATGAGAGATTCCCCACGATTTTGGAGCCTTGCAGTCCAATCTGGCGGCTGATTTTCCGCACGTTGTCCTCTTATAGTACAACGATTGCGTCCACTAAGTTTTAAGACAGGTTTCGAACTGTCTTACCTGATACTTCCCTTGTTACTACAGTAAAACACTTCTCACATAAATGGGGGGGTTGAATGGGTTGACTAGATTCGTTCGTCAAGCTAACATCATACGTTTAATCTGGTTTCAGTGGACAAGTATTAACACTTATGTACAACAGTATCTACAATAAGCTACAGAATTTTCTTATATAAACATTTTAACGAGTTGGATTTTTTTAACCATTTTTTAAATTCCGTTAGTCTATTACACTTCTATAGTGTTGCGTTTTTTTGTTAGTAATGTTTATGTGCATCAGTGTGAAACCCTTTTGAGTCGTTAACTTCTATCTTACTGAGCGCAGCCCAAACTCACACAACAAGATACACATCTAATTAAAACACCTCTTGATTCAGGGTATAAGGAGCACATTAGAGCACCAGTCCCTGCCCACACAGGCCATCCTATAAAGGATGACCTCTCAGCCCGAGATAGATGGACGTGATTGCATTCTAGACTTGTTTTGTTATTAAATGTGACTTTTAAAATGTCTTATTTACTTGATGAACTTTTGTAGTTGGTTGGTTAGGTTCAACACTTAAATGTAACCGAGTATGATGTGGTTTTGTAGACTTAGCTGATTTGTGGGTGTTCTTGAACTGGTGTCCACTTCACTTCACTTCCCACCTTGCCTACTCGTTGGTTTCTAGCGCTATCTGACGCTGTACCTTGAACTATACAGAGTGATACTAACGCCATCTCTTGTTGCATCGTGCAACTCACTTTCTTATGTGTGTGTGGAGCAGGCTGCGAGTCGTAACTTATAGTGGTGTATGCAATGGTTCTAGACATTCTCAATTATCTAGAACAAGTTCCATCGTTCGTCACTCGTAAAACGGATCGTCCATATATCGAGCTGGCGCTGTACATTTTACCTTCGGTAAGTGGATCCCTATGGCTTCCTTTATATCAAGTTCCCTATCTTTTGAGATTCATAGTGCTTGATTTTTAGCTCGAACGTGATTTGGACACGATAATACTATATTTGTTGTTGTTGTTGTTGTTGTTGTTGTTGTTAATAGTGGCTTGGGACATCGTGGTCATCAGCCCCATGTGTGATGAACTTGTCTGATAACCTGTAATGATATGATGAGTTTAGTAGTGTGTGTAACTGTATTAGGGACAGGGATGAGGACTTGAAGGTATTTGCCACGAGTGAGTGTGGAAAACCCCAGAGAAAACACAGTCAGGATAGCCACTGCCAGCGCCAAAATCTCTGGACTTACTCCAGCTGCCCACGCGGTAGTGGTGAACGACATAGGGAGCATAGCTACGCCGCGGAAATACAAGACTACCTAAATTAGACCTAGGTTTATTGAGAATATCGTAGAAAGTACATACTTCCCGCTCGACATTTTAAGCCTATTTTTATTTATGAAAGTATAGGCTTATGTGATCACCTATTGTGTATGTGTGTGTGTGCGTATGTGTGCGAGTCCCCCCCCCCCCCCTAATACAATATAAACGGCCGGAGCGATTTCAATGAAACTCGGTAAGGTCATAGTAGGCTACTACTTCATCCGACCCCGACCAAGCCCTTCAAATTTTATTAAGGCTCACCAATCCAGCATACCGGCTGTGCGAAATATTTCACCGGCATTCTATATCTCCGAAATGATTACTGAAATGTTGTACGGTGATAAAAGACACTACTGGTACGGTGATAAACGACACTCTAGAAGTTTACCTATGTGACATTGAAAAACGTGTAAGTATAAAACGAGCATGGCGGCCAAACGAAGTTGAATCATTTAAAATGACTTTTCTCGCGATTTAACCATCCGAACGCAGTGAAACATAGTACGGCAATTGTTTATACACATTGTAATACACTGATATCTAATTTAGTTCAATTGCTCACATAACCTCAAGATGGCAGCAGTGCGAAATTTTAAAATTAGGTTTATATTTCTTGTGTCCTAATCATGTGATCGAAGTCAACGTTTGATTAATGAACCTACGCAATAACCGTCATATAATAGTACATAACTCTACTGCCTACATAATTAATAATCCAAGATGGCGACCATCCAAAATATTTAGACGGTTCTCAATATCTACTAATTTATGACAGCAATCAAACTGAAATTTTGTATGTTGATAGAGGCTATAAACATAAGTTCACCTATGGGACTTACAATAACCTGGTGATCACAAATCCAACATGGCAGCGACGCGAAATTTAAATATTTGAATGGACGATTCTCGCGACATAAACATACGAGCGCAGTGAAACTTGGCACGGTAAATGCTTACACAAATTGTAATCCGCTGACTTATAATTTATTTCAAATATTTTTATAACCACAAGATGGCGGCTGTGCGAAATTTGCTAATCTAGTTTTTATTTGTTGTGTCCGAATCATGCGATTGAAGTTTGAATCATACACGTACGCAATAATCTTCATGGAATAGTACATAACTGTATGGCCGACATATATAAAAATCCAACATGGTGACCATCCGAAATATGTAGACGGTTCTCAATATCTGCGAATCTATTACAGCATTCAATCTGAAATTTTGTATGTTGATAGAGGCAACTAACATAAGTAGGTTACATGAAAATAGGCTATTTAGTTCTTCAAGGAACTACTTGTTCTCTTTATCATTGGTTTCCCCTTTATTTTACTTATTCGGTCTCATTCGTTGAGTTGCTTTCTGCTTGCTTTTAGGAAATGTGCCTAATAGTCCTAATGTGAATAGAGGCGATCTCTTCAGAAATGCGTATCGTTTAAAGTTGGATGGGTTGTTTACCTTAGTTAAGTGGATCTCCCTAGCCCATTTATGTCAAGTTCCTTACCTTTTGTTTCATAGTGCTTGGATTTAAAGTCTGTTTCTTTATTAGTGAAACTATTTCCAGTGACGCACATGTGCTTGCATATTGCTGAATGTTTTCTGTATTCTTTATAGCCGATGTCCATTCTTCTACCGGTCTGTCCTACGTAGTTTGCTTGACACCCTGTTACTTGGCACGTTAATAAATATACCCCTGACTGAGTATGGGTTCTGCTTATTTAAGTTATGGTTATGCAAGTGTTTATCATTTGTTTTGTATGTTCTGAATGCTATTATGATTCCTTGTTTTTTGAAAAGAGTCGTAATTGTGTATATGTTTGTGTTTATGATATTGAATCGCGAGAACTTATTATTTGGAGGCGCTTGATTTGTGTTTTTTCCCCAATTTGATCTATTTTACTTTGGTTGACTTTTTTTCTTTAGCTATTTGTTGTATTGTTTTAATTTCTTTTTTGTAGATTTCTTTCCCGTAGGCATACTTAATGCCCTATGTACCATTGAGTTGAAACCCGCAAAATTTGTATGTGCTTGCGGAATATAAGAGTACGTCAAATTGCGGTCTGATCTATTGATAGTTATGTCAAGGTAATTTATATTCCACTGGGTTAGTGGCCGAGAGAACATTAATTGTATCCCATTTTTGATAAGTTGTTAATTCACTTAGGGGCTTTGCGACTCGTGGTCATGTTGCCCCGTGTACTTGTGTGTAATCTGGGATAACCTCTGCCATTGTGATGGCTGTACTAGTTTGTGTATTTGTAATTGAGGTTAGGATTATTAACAAGGCGGCCATGGCCCATAGAGGCAAATATCACTGCGAAAGCAGATTGCGACGGCCGATTAAGGCGAAGACAATATTATGCCATTGGACCACACTGTCCAATGCCCACATAAATGACGACGCATCGGGCAGTCAGAGGGCATTAAGAGATGGGGCATTGCGCGCCCCTCACAGGAGCCAAGTGGGCGGCTCACCTACGTCGAATAGGAACAGCACCCGGTTATGAACACGAAAGTTACAGCGGGCGGAACGGTTAGCTTAGTGGCACCGTAAGCCGCCCGCGGATAGATTAATCCTAGTAATAGACGTCGACACTAGACTTAAGGGGACGGAATCTAGCGACCCTAGAGACAACCGGTGTTTCTGGGGCTCGTGCGGGTGGTGATCTGGGGATTTAATTGCCCCAGGCGATCGTCCTAGGCCAAATTTAGTTATAGGCGGTTGCATTTGACACGCAACCTAGGATTAAGCAAATTTAATGAACACTGTTGCAATTCAGCACAGCATCTTTCGGCAATAGATTAAGGCAACCCTCTCGGCTTAGATGTAGTTTTTTTTTTATATATACCATAAGTAGAATAAGTAGTATAAGAGAACGCCGTTCGGCGCCTGATGACCCACAAATCCGTCATCAGGGTAAGTCCGATAACTCATGATAAGTTATTATAATGTAGCATAGTCTTACATTTAAGACAATTTTTTTTTAATCCATATATTGAGGTAAAATTTCGGCGCCTGGCGGCCCAAATTCGTTGCCAGGGTAAGCCCAATACTACAACACATTAGGAAATGACGTCACGGCACCATATAGGGTAAGCCCGGCCATATATTGAGTAATAATAACCATGCCATTCTTTTCACAGGTAAAAAGGGGCTTCAGACTGTGGCAACGCTGCCACAGGAAGCGGCATATGGAATAGGGAATTTCAATGTTTTGTTAACCTCTCCATTTTTTTTTGCAGGCATTGTCACCTAGAATATGACACGTGTAATTATGATTTTGCTGCCAGATAGCAGCAACATGCTATTTAATGCCCCCTTATTGTAGTATTATACCTGTGCATACTAACCTCCATTTAACATTCATTCTCACTTACACACTCACTACATTTTTTTTACAGCTACACGTCAATAATCTGCACAGCGGGAATGATGCCTGTGGGGCATCAAGCTTGCTGGCAGATCTGCATAAAACAAAAACACTTGAAGCGTCAAAATGCGACGCAGCTTACGGCGATGAGGGCGCAACCGGCATGTGGCGGCGACCCTCATGGCCAAGTGTGCAAGCATTCACCCACAGAGGATGCTTCACAGACTATGTATTAAGAATACACTGCAAGCGGTACGACCACTCAACCGTGCCAAGAGGTGGCCGTATAAGATCAGCCGTGATACGGCAAGCGTACGTACAAACAGGTAGCGTGCACGCGAGGATCCAAACAAAAACTAGAATTATAAGGGTTTAGCGCGCTTAAGTAGACATAAGGTCATTGTAGTTCATAATTTTAAAGAGTAAACTACATACATATTCATGCGCCCACGGGCAATTATTCCAATTGAAATTCCTAAATGTCAGCATCGCAACATGATACATTAAACTCTATATATATTTTTGTCTGTTTATCAAGTTCACGTGTACACGATGTCTATATTTTTGTTTTGTTTTGTTTCGTTTGCTAAGGTAACACGTAACCAATGTCTGTGAATTGTTTTCTTTCATTTTTCTCTCTTCTAACTTCCCCATTTGTCAGGGTGTTCCGTTTTTCCCACACAAATAAATACTTTTGAATATTTCCTTTAAATTATACCCTGGAACACCCATTTTTTTCTGTTCTCTCCTATCTTCTTTATTGCAGGGAGCACTTTTTCCCCAAGATAGGGCGGACGACGCAATCATCCGTTCGGCCCTGGGTTTTTCCTCCCTGCACAACTATGTAACCATGTATAACCATGTTTTTTTTTTATGCCGACAACGGCAATGGCGATTGTGCCTCAATAGCAATTATTTTCTTTATTCAACAATGTTAATGCACATTTCACCATGCAATGTAAAATTTATATACATATATATCTATGTACACCCCATAACCCTCCCCTCTGAACACGGGCTGACCGCACACCTACATTTCTGCACGACGACACCCGTTCCATACGACGACGCTTACGACGCCACCACCAGAAGAGACGAGGGGGATTCAAAAACTACTACGACAACATCCCAACCCCAAGTGCCCTTCCCGGTCGCGAGGACGCGACCAAATGGAGGAAGAGGCTTGTACAATACCCAAGGGGTATGCACCCCTTAGAGATCATCCCCCCCATCATCTGTCTAAATCTCATAAAAGGCAACCCTTTAAAAGCCTACCCAATATCCATCAATACTATAAGGGCAGCTGGCTACTCCATAAAGCAGCTCAACCCTTGCGTAATTATGACACACAGCGACATACTACAAACTGGTTCAACTATGCCACAACGCGCTGACAGAACAGAGGCTAAAGGTATAAAAGGTGCCTTAAGTGGGTCACGAGAATCTCTCCATCACCAGTGCTTCGACGAGACAGCCGGAGGCTAACGACAGTGTCAACCGAGGTGAGTCAGTCAGTCAGTGTTCAGAATCCTACTTTTGTAACCTAACACCCACAGTTTGTACTCACATTATAACATCACCAGATCCCTTAAAAGGGACTAACAGTTACTCATTGCTGACCAATAAACACTTGGTCAGTCTCTTACACTTGCATTACTGATCTACACTCTTCTTCACGTCCCCACGTCCTTCCTTACTCCCGTCACAGTCGGACGTGACACACCGTAGTAATAACGCCAACTCAGACGTCCTTGTATTCCTCACAGCGGCTAGCGTGCTCAATTGAAGCGCGTGCCGAACCGCTGACACTAGCAAGGTGATTATATAATAAGTAGCCGGCTGGGCGACTAGTACACCGACCCGCGTGCTAAGGCTACATCCCTTAAACCACATTTACAGTCTTTATAGGAACGCCCCCTAGTTCCTAGCACACCACAACACACTACACTGGTCAGCTTGCCCTGTCAAGGGGAGCTACCCTGATTTAGGCACAAACTCATAAATTAGTACAGCAACTCTCCCTTTTAGATCCACCCCCAAATAAGGGATCTAAAACACCACCATTTGCCTGGAGTAGAGGTGGTAAACTTCAAACCAATCTCTTCTTAGATTTGCTTCACGAGGCTGAGTGGGCCCCGTTCCAACCCTCAGAGCATAATTATATTCTTGGCGAAGCAATCATACCTAGGACCTCTCAACGCGTACCCGGAGTCCACAGAAGGTAGCGATTGTGAGAGGTTGCCAATAAAACAATTGCATACCAGTGTGGAAACTTGCGAATTACTACAAAATGAGAAACCACACATTTACAGTTGGTTACGTTGTCAACAAATTAGAGGTCATCACGCCATTCGTTGATTGAGAGTCCTCCACTCGTTGATTGAGAGTCCTCCACTTATTGATTGAGGTATCTTCTTTTAAAAATAAATCATTTGCTGCACCTCTTCATTCTCAACGCATCTCGGACATTTCTTGTACTAAGGATGTTTACTTTCGATAATAATAGGTTTTCATCGTGTGATAGACAATAGAATATTTTGTTCCTGGATACACTGTAAATCATCTTGTGCTTCTAATAGAGTATTGACTGAATACAAGCACTTCAGAGCGTTGATATGTCCTAGAAACGCGTACCGGTACCATGCAGTTATAAGAATTACAAGTCAAGTCTACAAATCATAGTCTGATAATAAAGTGAAGGGATCCTTTCAATGCGTATTACGGATTATATTTGCATCACCCAAGAACCATTAGTACTGTACAATTTAAAAGATTTCATCTGAAAGGAATATCTAGACACACGTGTTGGGAATATGGGATAATTCCGTAAAAATAACTTTCAGTCCGGTTAAAAGAGTGGAGAGGATTTTAGTTGTTTCATGAGATCACGAGAGCTGAATTGATTGTACTCTTGACGCTGAAGTGTCTCAGCGTTTCGCTTCCAGAAATTAGTTTGGCAATGAGTTGTTCATATACCTTCTGGCCAATAAGCTTTCTTTCAACGATGTTTATAAATACATATTCTTTGGGCTGGGATTTGTGTACAATGTCTTTGAAATTTAAATCTCCATTATATTGAGCAATTTGTGTGATGGTTTATCCTTTCCAATGATAACAGCGTCATTTGCACACCGAGGACATCAGATCAATGCCGAATTTTGAAGCTAGCAATGGCAGCATAGCCCCCTTTATTTTAGGCAATGTGCTAATAGTGATTTTTTATGCAGCAGTTCAAAATTCCTCTTCTCGAGCTTCCAAAATCATTTATGCGCTCTGTTCCATACATCATGGCCCTCAGAAACTATCCCATTGCACTCGTCGAGTCATCTACGGAGACGTTTGCAGACACGCAGTTTGTATAGTTGGAAAGGAAGAAAAAGAAAGAAAGAAAGAAAGAAAGAAAGAAAGAAACTAATCTATCATAAGCCACAGAATCTGCTTTTTAAGTGGAATCTGAACCTCAAATGTGATGTTTCACCACGGAAGTCTCGCATGCATTAATCGGGATTCGAAACTGGTCCGCCTTGGTAAGAGGCAAACAGTTTGACCGCTGCGCCATCACACCCCTTTCTAATAGTGGTTCCTACGTAGACAAGTGCCCTAACTCAAACACGCACTCTGTCATAGCTGTTCCTATCAGCACTAACAAAGGTCACTTAACGGTGAAGTGATTTTACACTTCCAGATTTGTCTTCACAATCTGTACTGGACTCCATCTGCCAAATATAAACTGTGTACTGAAGTGATCTCGCCTCCCAGTCATTATTCTTAACAGACAAGCTTAAAAAGGGACTTTCCTTTCATCTGTTGCTTTGATTTGGCAATGGAATATAGATTCTTTCGCATTTGAACATTCAAACGAAGTTTGAGACCTAATTAAATTTCAGTTGCAAAGGCATAGCGCTGTCGGATAATTACGGCCTTACTTTATTATTAATTCTATTCTAATTACAGTTTACTAACTACGACGAGGGAATGCTGATTTCACGGACAAAAACAACTGCTTTCAGTGATATCTTAATTGGCTATTAACGAACACCGTGACTCAGCCTGAAACAAGATCAATGAAAATAATAAAGTTGCACCCTACCTTTGCAACGCATGTGGCTCTCAGAAACAATAGCTGAACATTAATCCGTAAGTTGTTGTAGTAGCTTCGGCTAAGGGCTTGGTGTTCTTGGTTGTGAAGTATTTGCGGGGTAGAAGAGGGCGAATGAAGAATATTGTTTATTAAAACTCAGCAATTCTTCTAGGTTTGTGCCGTGTCTTGTGTGGGGTTTCGCCTAGGACACCAAGCTGGCTCATCGGCGGGCTCTGGTGTCCCCGCCCGGACCCCCACAGGAGTGGCGAACTGCACGCCACCTCCCTTTATACAGTGAGTCCGGGAATATTCTCCGCAGCGCCTACATGCGTTTGCGAGAGCTAGCTACAGCAGTTACGTTGGTAGCACGGCTGCCGCTTGCATCATCTCTACTTAGAATAAAACAAAGTCCCCGTTTCTTGGATGTTACTGGTAAACTCAAGAACCACTGGATATATTTTGATTCGGTTTTCACCATTCTGTAAAGGATATATCGAGTGTGATTTCTGTAGAAAATAATTTATTTATGATCAAAGGAAGCCGAGCAGTAACGATTTTAGTGGAATACCGTAGTCGATAAAAAAAACCTGGCGTCCGAGCGCTTTGTAAGCTTACGCTGGGCAAACCGTTAAAGATATCTAAATACTATGAGTGTAAGAATTGTTCAGCATGAAAAGTTCTACAAAAAAGTCCGCGAGAGCATATGTCTATCTTCCATACATCGCCCACTATAAGGGAACAACTGAAGCTTGTCTCTTACAGCTTTATGTGCTGTCGACTTTGAGATTCCTGTTTGTTGAGCTAATTTTCGTGTTGATTTACTTGGGCTTCGCAGCATTATATCGGAGATTTCATCAAGTTTTTCGTCTGTTAAAAGCGTAGGCCTGCCTGTTCCCGGTACATCGTGAACTGAGCCAGTCACACGAAATTTACTTACCAAATCCCGAATGGTATCACGGTTTGGACACTTTGAATTAGGAAACCGCGCCTGAAATCTTAATTTTACATTTTCTGTAAACCGATCGCCTTCGCGAAAAACGTATTCCACAAAAAAAAAAACTCTCTCTTCAGTAGTAAACATTACCACCTATATACTGTTGCACTCTTCCAATAATAATCTATCGGAACGCTCGCTGACTGTAATACACGCTGAAGACCTGCAGGCTCGCGCGCTTATCGCGATGCACATCGACAGCTCTCACGGGGAAGTCCCGCGTTGAAGGACACAGTGCAGTGCAGCCAACTAAAACTCATGACTCAACCACTCACAGCTGCACGTACCCACTGCGGAGAACATTCTCGGGCGCCCTGTATTAGGTGCAACTGCACCACTTGACTGCGAGAACTAAAAGCTCAAGCTTCGGTTATTGTGGACGTTCGTAATAGGGGCTATATAATACCCTACTCCAATGAGATACAGTGGCTTAAACTAAATGAACGAAAATTACTGGTGATAGCATTATTGAGTGAATATTGGGCCCCGAGATCACAAATCACTATAGTACTGCTATTGACTGGCTCTAAGCTATAACTACAGATGGTTGCAGGGTCCTTGCAAGCACATTATGAGATTTCAATCTTAGTTTATTACGTACTAGCTGTAATACCCATGCTTGGCTAGTGAAGAGAAATGACAACGTTAATTTTGCAATTCTGAGCAGCAGTTGAACTTAGATCTACATCACATACCCGCAAACAATTTCATGATTCTATAGCATGCAATAGTGCCTCACAATTTAGCGTATATCGCTGAGGGTTTATCTTTCGGATTGACCGATCCTGAAGGTAGATGTTAAGAATAATGATCATACATTTTATGCACGAATGCCATTTCAAGATTCTGGAACATCCGATAATGCTCAAACAATACAGCGGATATCACCACTTTCTGTGAAGGAGGAGGATCCCGAAGAAGGTGGCAAACGCTAGGTGGCTCCGCTATGGGTACTATTCGTAACGAATTCCATCATTCAGTAGACATGCCATCAATATACAGCAAAGCTATTCCATTCTTTAATCATGTATGTCTTGTCTGGTTGAATGACGTGATGAACATTATAGCCGTACGCAGGAGACTGTAAAAGGTGTTATTTTTTAAAATATTTTTTTTAGCGTATGGATTTAAGTGCCGGGAATGTCCGAGGACATGTTCGGCTGGCCAGAGTTTTGTAGTTGCTTCTATACGGACACCCATTGGGTGAGCTACAAGTACCGTCGCGTGTGGAGTGTTGTCTGGAGAGGAAAGTGTTAATGTAAGGACGAGGAATTGGAAGATAGCGGCTGTGATCTATAGTTAGGGACTAACCCCGGCATTTGCCTGGGAGGAAGATGGGGAAACCACAGAAAACCATCTTCAAAGCTGCCGGCGGGGGGGGATTGGAACCTCCTCGCCTCCCGGATGTGAGCGACTGCCTGCAGCCACACCGTAACGACCACAGCTAACTCACCCGGTTGTACAAGGTGTGGTGGATTAGGAGTACGATGATGTGCTCCATGCACATGCATCTCCTGTTGGAACAGTTGTCTACATCACTGATTCTATCATGCTGCAATCAATCCAGCTGTGCCTCACATGAAAATCCATCTTTAGAAACAAACAGTTCCCCCTCGTATCCAATCTTTCTTTGCTGGGCATTTCCTGATATACCTGTCAAGGATACCCTCAAACACCTTGCAAACGATGACCTGTCTGTAGCGGTCCATGTTCTCCTTCCCTCCCTTTCTTTCTTTCTTTCTTTTAAAGATTGGCAGAACTGGGATGTACTGAAAATTCTCCAAGACCCTATCAAACGCAAAGGGCAGCATTTGATAGCAACAGGCTAGATGCCGCGCCACGATAATGCATGAACACACTTTGCAAATGTTGCTCAATATCTAGAGCAAATTAATGTGGCGCGTGTTCTTCATCCTCTGGACCTAGCCCCGTACGACTTTTCTATTCCCTACTCTGAAGAAACACCTTCGTGGAATGAGTTTTCCATAATCAGAATCAGTGGAGATGACAGTGGATGCAATTTTTAAGGACCTATCAAAAACTATTTCCAGCAAGTCTTTGAAGACGAGACTAAAATGTGGAACATTACACTTCATCCAACGGGGACTACGAAAATCCACTTCCAGGATGGTTGAGTTGGGAATCGAACCCAGCTCTTCTCAGGTTTGCCTCACGAGACTGAGTGTACTCCATTCCAGCCTCAGAAACACGAATCGAACCCGGACCTCCTGCGCGACAGCCAATGTTAGCTGCTGCACCACAATTTGTCCTGCTCCAGGCAAATCCAGAGATTTCATCTGATATGAAGTCACGGTCTTCTCCTAGTACAGACTGCTGCAGTAAGAGGCTATCACACATATTCCACTCACACAATACAAGTGGAACAGTGGCGTAGGCTGCTTACAACACTTGGCTACCTCTAGCTCTTCTTTGTTAGCTGCAATAATCATATGCTCTCTTATAGTCCAGCATTCATAAAACAGAAACGCCTTGAAAATGAAAATCCACAGCCTGCTTCCAGTCGACCGACCAGGTCAGGAATGGAATGAATGACGCCCCCATCTAGCGGCAAGGATATGAACTGTGCCGGCTGCCGAAGCCTGTCGCACTCCCTGGGGCAATGCTTAAATGAATGACATGGAATGAAATGAGAGTGGGGAGTGTTGCCAGAATGAAACTTTGGACAGGGAAATCCGGAGTACCCGGAGAAAAACCTGTCTGCTTCCACTTTGTCCAGCACAAATCGCACATGGAGTGACCGGGATTTGAACCACGGACCCAGTGGTGAGCGACCGGCGTGCTGCCGCCTAAGCCACGGAGGCTTACAACAAACGCCTTGCTTCAATTAAAATACAGTAAGCGTAATAATTAAACAAATTGCCTCGGAAATAGGGTGTGGTAGCTATGTTGAGAAGAAACGATTAGCTCAGGACAGGGAGGCATGGAAAGCTGCATCAAACCAGTAAAAAGACTGAAGACTCAAACAACATTTTTATAAATTTTATTTAAGGAACAACAAATGAAATTAACTCACTAAATAACGTGCATAGGAGTTGATAAATTACGCGCAGACAACTTTCATTACTACCGTACCAATAGGACTGCAGCTATCGATCACATGACAAAATTAAAAGTGGGCTATGAATATTACCTAGACCCAAAATAGAGCCTTTTCAGACCCATTTCCATAATGTAACAACATTAATATGAACTTAGAAGAACATAACCCAGAGTAGGGCCTAATACGCAAAGTTATATTTAAGGCATCGAGACATATGTGAAAGAAGCTTGTGTTGGCCATACTGGAAGTTGGAAGGTCACCCACATGTGAAGCAGGAGTCGCCATATCCCAAAGAAAGTCGTCATTGTTAGCATTTTGAATAAAGAAACATTCTCCTCTTACGAGAGTGCAGTGGTTACCCGTTCCCTCTGGCCCAATGCCACCCGCTCAACACGTTCGTCACTAGCGCAGGTCTGCGGCGAAGCATTGGCAAAACATTTTCTGCTTACAGAGTGCAGTGGTTACCCGTTCCCTCAGGCCCAATACCAACCACTCAGCATGCTAGCGCAGGTCTGCGGCGAAGCATTGGCAAAACATTTTCTGCTTACAGAGTGCAGTGGTTACCCGTTCCCTCAGGCCCAATACCAACCACTCAGCATGCTAGCGCAGGTCTGCAGCGAAGCATTACAATACAATACAAAACTCTTTATTTCCAAAACCTGCATCATACAGAATTGGATACGTCACACAACATACTCACAGTTAAATTTACATATTTACAACTTTTTTTTACATAATTAAACAGTCAGATGTTTCCTTAAAATTCACTTAAAGAATACAACACTTTCTGGGCTAGGTATATCTTGAGAGACTTTCTGAAACCAGTTCCAGTCAAAGATTTTAAGTGGCTTGGAAGCTTATTGTGGTATATAGCTCCTTTTTTGAAAGGATCCTTTTCTGCATATTGTTTATTTACCCTCTTTTGAAAATAGTCATTCTGCCCTCTGGTTTCATGATTGTGGACATTGTTGATTGTGACAACTTCATGTTGATTTTCCCTTACAAGCAAGATAACTTTGAAAATATACAATGAAAATATTGTTAAAATATTATGCTTCTTGAATGCAACTCTGCATGATTCTCTCGATGTCAACCCAAACAAGTATCGTATCACTCGTTTCTGCAGTTTAAATATTCTCTCCATATTCCTATTTGCTGCCCCACCCCATATCTCAATACCGTATGATATCTGTGAATGTATTAATCCATAGTAGACTGTTAAATGGTATTCGCTGCTTAAGTATTTTGAAATTCTCTTTAAAACGAAAGAGTGTTTGTTTAATTTTTTTACAGATTTCATTTATATGCTCTTCCCATGATAATTTATGATCTATTGTAATACCCAGAGTAATACGTTCTCCTCTTACGAGAATGCAGTGGTTACCCCTTCCCTCAGGCCCACAGCTACCCACACAGCACACTCTTGCTAGCGCAGGCCTGCAGCGAAGCATAGGCGAAACATTTGCTTTGAGGATGCGGTAGACCTAATGAATGGACGTTCAACTTAAGCGAATTAATATACAAATATTGATCTTATACTATCGGACTTATAAATATACTCCTAAGGTTAGTAGAAAACAGTGTCAATCTTAATCAGCACTTTATTGCTACATTTCTTAGTACATGTTTTGGTTGGTCATTGCAGCCTTCATCGCCTAAAACCAACACTGTTCATATTTTATACCTAGTCCCAAATTTATTATTGTAATATACTCGCCTTTTCGATCTTAATTTTAACAATATTTCTATAATTTGTTTTACTAGCTGACGAAGGCTGCAAGGAACAGCCGAAACTTGTACTAATACATTTAGTAATAAAGTATTAGTTAAGGTTGACACTTTGTTTTCTACTAATTTATTTAATTTATTATCAATTCGACCGGGTGAGTTAGCCGTGGTCGTTACGGCGTGGCTGCAGGCAGTCGCTCACATCCGGGAAGCGAGGAGGTTCGAATCCACCCGCCGGCAACCTTGAAGATGGTCTTCTGTGGTTTCCCATATTCCTTCCAGGCAAATGCCGGGGTTGGTCCCGAACTATAGGCACAGTCACTACCTTCCAACTCCTAGTCCTTTCATTCAAACTTTCCTCCCCAGACAACATTCCACACGCGGCGGTACATGTAGCTCACCCCATGGGTGTCCACGTAAAGCAGCTACAAAATCTGGCGAACCGAACATGTCCTTGGACACTCCCGGCACTAAAAGCCATACGCTAAAAATAAAAAATAAAATTATCAATACCGATTTAACTAAGCTATTATGATTGACTTCATTTCACAACGAGATAAGATTTAAATGTGGAATAACGGTGTGAAAATAAATAATTATGAAAATCCTATAATGTGTAAAATCAATAGGCTTCGCAGACAGTCTAGCTAGCCCATAGAATACGCCACTGACGAAGATGTTGCCAACGAAGTCCCAGTCTCTAATATGGAACAAGAGCAACGTAAGTGCTGGTGAGTCGCAGCACTCAACAACGAATTTATAACTGTTTACCATAGCATTGAGACTGCTGCTTCGTACAATTGACTTGCAGATTCAAACAAGAAGAAAACGAAACAAGTCGTATAACTTAAACTCAATCCGTCAAGGTTTATCGTGAACCTCAGCGACAAATGTAAATACGCGGAAAACGATGTGAATATCTTTACAAAATGTGTTACTGCACCTTGGAGCTCCCAGTGTGATGTACTATTAAGTAGCACTATAGTTGCCATGCAGGTATCGTGCTTGTCAGCAAAAAGGAACAAGATATTCCGATGTTATCTCATTTCCTTGTTTTGCTCGATCCTTGCCTTAATCTGAATATTTACGAGGTTAAGTCAGAGCTCCGGTGGAAAGAGGAGCTTGGAGTTAGATGGAGAAGAAGATCGATCGCTTACCGTCAGCTAGGAGCCATCCCGGCGAGGAATCAGCCCGATATTTTTCTCTACCTGATGACCCACAGGGGACCTGAATGTTGTTGAAGTAAATTGAATTTAGCTTCTGAGCTCCATCAGTCGAACTCCTATCTGTGCTAAGAGTTACCTCAGGGAATGTTCTCGCCATTCTTTAAATCTCATCCTTATAAGTCCCCTAAAATTTCACCTAGAAAAATAAAAGCCAGATAAGAGCGGAAAGGCAATAAGATTACATTCAAACTGACCAACAAGAGGACGTTCATGTATGAGTGTTGTGACTTCCGTTTTATGACATCATTACAAAGTTTGATCTCGAAATCCACGTAGAGGAATTGTAACCTATCATTAATGTAGAAGAAACCCAAATGTATTGTGCAACGTGGACCAATTAGGAAATAGAGCATTCTATGTGACAAGATTATTAGTAGCAGTAGCAGTAGTAGTAGTAGTAGTAGTAGTAGTAGTAATGTGTATTAATTTGCTAACTTGACTATTAATCACTCCAGACATACTGCTGTGGTTGAGAAGTCTTGAGCACATCCATTTTCATAGTAGTGTCGTCCTGCCACGATTTAGTGACAATACAACCAGCGGAAACACTCTTGGAATCGTGAGTATGACCAGCGTACATGCGATCAAGACTTTCACGGAAATACAGTCAACCTCGTCCAAAATGTTCGTTTCATACACCAGAAGAGGGGAGAAGTACTCCCATTGTTACAGGTCGGGGGCGTGTGATGACTACGCTGTGCAAAATTTCACGTGGACGTAATGTGTTGCAGCGTGTTGCCCGATCCATCTGCGCACCACTTTTGTGATCTCCTGGCTGACTACAGGTAGTTCCTCCACTGAAGCGAGCGTAGACAGTTTTGCTGCGAATAAATAGAGGAAGTGTACGTGACTGTTGAACTATGCTTTGTTAGAGCATTGCAGTTCAGAAGAGGCCAAATTGTGTTCCCCCAGAATTCAGGAGAACTGCGACACGTCTGCGACCCGTGATGAAGCAGGCAAGCAGTAGTAACCTGGAAATTGCCGTCACACCCTCTAAGTAAACGATGCTGTAAATGTAGTTTGCTTCGTTTCAAAGCTAGAGGAGAAATCTCATACTACACAGCTCGGACACACTTATAATTGTCCCGAATCCGATTTTATGATCAGTTTCTAATGCATTGGGGAGTCACTAACGAACGCTTCTTTTAACAAGCATCACAATATCCTTTGAGTTTATACTGTAAGAGGAGAGTTGACACAATTTTCACCAAATCATATCGGTGTTTCTTTAGGTAGTCTATTAGTACTTGTAATGAAGTCCAGTACATCAGAACTCCATAGTAGCCGCATCAAAACTAGCCATTCAAGTTTGATCAATTATAATTTTATGTGTGATTTTTAAGGACGCATTTAAATATGATGATAATTGGTTATATCGATAATCAAGAATCAACTTCCCAAGCGAACATTGAAATTTAATTCTGATCTGAGAGCTGGAACGGGGTACACTCAGCCTCATGAGGCAAAACTTAGAAGGAAGGAAGTTTGCAGTTTATCGTGGCCATTAATCTCGCGATCATGAGCCATGGGACCTCCTTTTTACGTGGAATCTGAACCACATGACTGGCATTTCACTTCCAAAATCTCACATGCATTGACCGGGAATTGAACGCGAAACTGAGAAGAGGTGGGTTAGATTCGCACGTCAGCCATCCTGGAAGTGGTTTTCCGTGGTTCTCCCCACTTCAACTCCAAGAGAATGCCGGGATGGTGCCACGGCTGCCTCGATCCCAATCCTCATCTGAATTACAAATACACACACTAATACAGCCATCACAATAACACAGGTCATCACAATAATTCCACACATACCCAAGTGCACGGGGCTACATGACCACGATGTCGCAAAACTCCTAAAGAATCGTCAACAGCAACAACTTTAACATGTGACTGTATATCTTTAATTTGCAATGTTCTAATTGAGGAGAATCTATCATTTAAAACTCAGCAATTTTTGTTGGTTTGTGCCGTGTCTTGTGTGGGGTTTCACCTAGGACACCAAGCTGGCTCATCTTTTTGGAAGCCTTCATAGGGAGGTTATGGCTGCTTGAGCGTTTAGTTCTCGCAGTGAAGAGGCGCAGGTGCGCTTCATAAAAGGGGAGGTAGCACGCAGGTCACATAGCCCCTTAACAATTATAAAATACCTAATCAAAACTCAAAACCACATCACAACAAATGCTCTGCTAATGAATGAATGAAAATCCACAGCCTGCTTCCAGTCTCCGACCGGGTCAGGAATGGAATGAATGAAGCCCCTATCTAGCGGCGAGGATATGAACTGTGCCGGCTGCCGAGGCCTGACGCACTCCTCTGGGGCAATGATTAAATGAATGACAGATGAAATGAAATGATAGTGGAGAGTGTTGCTGGAATGAAATTTTGACAGGGAAAACCGGAGTACCCGGGGAAAAACCTGTCTGCCTCCGTTCTGTCCAGCACAGATCTCACATGGAGTGACCGGGATTTGAACCACGGACTCAGCGGTGAGAGGCCGGCGTGCTGCCGCCTAAGCCACGGAGGCTTCTGTCATAATAAGTTTTTTAAATACTTTAGCCAGAGGTAATTCATTAATAATTTTATTATTATTACCCCCCCCCCCCCCCCTCCCTCCCTCTCACAACTCAATCCTTCAAAATAGAGTAAATGGAGCCCGGTTTAGGGGCACCAGACTCTGATCCCACCTCCATGTACACCCCATTAAAAGGTGTATTGCCGCACTGCTTGAGAGTAGTAGTCCACTACTCCTGTGGGGGTCCGGGCGGGGACACAAGAGCCCGCTGATGAGCCAGCTTTGTGTCCTAGGCGAACCCCCACACAAGACACGGAAGAAACCTAGAAGAATAGCTGAGTATCAATTCACTGGCCGTGAAAGCCAATATAACATTCTATCATTTGTTCGCTTTACTCACATACCGAGTGTTTCTATTCACACTGGGTAAAAGTTACCGAGAAGTATATTTACGTTGCATTTACTATTCTGGGTTTCACACTAAATAATATATCTTTTCCCCTCCGCACAACAGAATATTTTATAGCGTATGCTTAACTTACTGTCATGAGTGTAAATATGTTAATAACGGCATTACCACAACGGGATATAGAGCCATTGTGCAGAAATGTCGCTATTGCCGACTAGATACTGTTTCATACTATAATTCAAATACCGATGCGAAGGTTTGTATGTAGTTCGTATCTCTATCAATTGATGTCAAAGTTCATATGCCAGAGCAGCCAGCGTTCTACCGACCAATCACGCAAACCGTACTGATGCCATTCGTCAATGTTTCTGATAGGCAGTAGCCCAAGGGGTAACTTTACATTGATAAACACGTTTCGAATTCCGAAGGAATATCAGTTCTGGGCAAAGTTACTCCAGGGGTAGTTATGCATCACTTTTACCCAGACATTGAAAAACAGACCCTTGAGAGTGTTTGTTGTCTGATATCTACTTAAGTATGTGAAACTAGAGGAAGGGAATGTACCCTGGGAATGAAAATGAAGAACCACCCTGCATTCTCTAGGAGATAATTTCAAAACTTCCAAAGAAAGTTCCCTCATGAAAGTCATTAATAGTAGTCACAGTCTGTGTTCGAACAGCTCAACGCAGCATTCCAAAATCTCTCATGACACGTGCCTATATGCGCACAGCAATGGAGGTACAGGTAAAACCTGCCTTCACGGGCCCTTTATTCAACTGAAACCTGTATTAAACGGAAACCTGTCTTAACGGAAACTGTGTTGCGCGGACAACGGAAATCAAAATACGAATTTTAACGGAAAATCTTCAAGTTCTGAAATGCAGTGTTTACAAAACTTTTGAGGCACCCTGTAAAGGTCTACCCTGTCTGCAGCAACAGTTGATTCTGTAGCTAACAATGAATGTGCAAAGAAAGTATTTATTATTTGTTCTCCAACTTACCTGCCTGTTTCCTGTTCTCTAAGCCTTTCCCAACACTCGTTTTAATGAGCTTTCAATCAACAAATGACTATGTCTAGGCCCTTGTCAATCATTTTAGAATTCAGCTTTTAACTGAGCACTTGCATTACTGACATAGTTAGGCAGTAGCCATTATGGCTTCGAAAGCAAGAGTTGTTTATTTATTTATTTATTTATTTATTTATTTAACAATTATTAGATACAACCATGAAAAGGTCATTTTACACTAATAATTTAACAATTTCAAATAATAATAACAAAAACAACAACAACAACAATAACAGGTAACAATTGGCAGTGACGGCAGAAAGGATAAATCTCGGGAAGGACGCAGGGAGTGATTGGGGTAGTGAGTGATTAGGAAGGCGAGGGGTTAGGAAAAGAGGGTGAAAGGGATCTTCTAATGTTATGTTTGAATGTTCGATAGGGAGAGAATATGTCAATGTTTGGAAGGGAGTTGCTAAGGGTAGGTAGACGGTGGAAAATAGAGCGCTTCTGTACTTCAAGACGTGGGCGAGGTACGTGGTGTAAATGGTTCTGGCGTGTTGAACGGGAGGGAACATGAAGTGGGAAGTAGCTTAAGAGCATGTTACATTTTGTGTAACCATTCATAATTTTATGTAAGAAACACAGGTCCGTAAATTGTAGACGGCTTCTCAGGTCGAGTACATTGAGCTGGTTTAGAATATCGGATTTGGCGAGTAAAAGTGATACGGTACTGCATACCATTTTATCCTCAGTATATCAATGTCCTTTGTCTAATTATTTTAGCATAAACCTACCTCTGTTAACCGTGAACCTATCTTTAACGGAAATGATTTCGAGTCCCGTTTGATTCCGTTGAGGGGCGTGGTGGCGCAGCGGTCAAGCTGTATGCCTCTCACCAAGGCGGACCGGGTTCGATTCCCGGTCAATACGTGTGAGATTTTCGATGTGAAATGCCATGTCCTGTGGTTCGGATTCCACGTAAAACGGAGGTCCCGTGGCTTATGATCGCGTGATTAACGGTCACGTTAAACTACAAGCTTACTTCCCTGATTCCGTTGAAGGCAGCTTTCACTGTAGTTGCAACTGATCATGAGCAGAGTTTTATTCAGGTATTCCCTCACCAGCGACGTCGCCACCATCAGCACCCACTAGATGATTTAGAATTAAGGGAAGAAGATAATCACGAAATGTTGTAAGTAATAAAACATGCAATGCGTTGCTACCACTACTCAAATTAATAAATAATCTCCATCGAGCCATAATAAAAGGGTGCTTGTGACCCCAAGTTTAATATGTGTGTTAATAACGATTTACCGTTTAAAAGTTAAGGTGCGCTTTGCAGCCTATATTGTGGATTCAAGACTAGATCTAATATGAAAGAAAGGAAATTTGCTATGTTTTAGTTTTGCCAACTAAGCGATGTTATCACTAGATATAGTGACTTAAAATTTCTTAGAGATTTAATATGACGAGTTTTCAAATGGTTAAATTATTTAGAAACGTTTCAAACTCTCTTTTATCTATTTATATTGCGAAAAAGAAATCCAGTAACTTTTATAGTGAACTTGTTTTTCCGTGAATGTTTATTATAGATGTTGATTCAAAGGTTTGTATAAAGACCGTCTATAACAGATGATAGTGTAAGCGCTTGGAAAATAACAGCAGTCCATCATAGTAAGAACTAATTTCATTCCAGCAACACTCTCCACTATCATTTCATTTCATCTGTCATTCATTTAATCATTGCCCCAGGGGAGTGTGACAGGCTTCGGCAGCCAGCACAATTCATATCTTGCCAGTCAGGCAAATCGTGAAGCCAAAGATGCAAATCACCCTGAAATATTTACAGTTAAGTACCCCCCCCCCATTTTGTATATAAAAGCGTGTTATTTGTGATAAATATATCATGGAATATTTCTTCCATATTAGGGTATATAAATACCGTACCTGTTTTCCCGTCCAATGTAATTGGGCACAATTTGTGTTGACAGACTGGAAAGCATTTTTAACAGAATTAGACAACACTGAAAAATGGCTTCTATCGCTTCAAATTGTCAGGTGAGGCTACTGTACAGTCCCTCACTTCAGCCCTGCAAATACTGTACAAAACTGGATTATGGACATTATGGCCGACGTGGTTCAGCAGATGAGCTGACCCGCGCTAGAAGATGCCGCAAGAGAGCTATAATAGCTGTTCTTAAAGTAGGAGCAGTTGACACGTTCGCAGATATTAGCATGTGACCTAATGCGTGACACAAGAAATATTGACGCAGCTCCTCTCGTCATGCTAGCAGGACTCACGCTATTTGATTGACATGCCGGGGCAATGTTCAACAGATGTGTTAAAAAGTCGCACTAGGGTATTCGTCCTATGATCCATAATACGTAGGGCTACATCAGAGATTTTTCGGACTTGAAAATCCGCAGAATCATTGCAGAGCAATTGTATATTCTTGTGGAATTTCTAGGAGAAAAGTTAATCTATCCTGTTTTCGATGGGTTATTGCACAAACCCTCGTTGGCAGAAGAAGGTATTTTTTGCATCTCACTCTTCCTCCATCAGCTATGTCAGAATCCGAGCACTGAACAACCTGTGTAAGGATTACCTCCAGTTACACCAGGAAAATACAAGGTTAGACATGGTGTACCTACACCAGACTTTAAATAATCTCAGTTACAAACATTAATTCAGTCAGCACAATACAGACAATCACCCAAATTCAATACACACCCATCCAGTCCACGGCTAGGCTTTAGCACGAAGGGACCCGGGTTAGATTTCCAGCCGGGAGTAGGCAATGGTAAATTACCCTAGTTCGGTATTTGGATGTGGTAACGTTCTCATCCTTCATTTCAAACGCATCACGGTGCGCTGGTCATCCAATAACGTCAACTAAAAAGAACTGAACCAGGCCTCCCGGGTGGTCACACGTTACAGCGTTTGACAAGTTATTCTAGGATTGATTGGGGGGAGATCGAGAGGGAGCATTAGGGAGAATTGCTGTAGGCTTACAGCAACAACAAGGCAATTAGCAACGCGAGTCGATAGCCCCGAGGGCTGAAAAACTCGCTGAACAATGCTAGTCTGCATCGCTAGCCCGTGAGAACGAATCGAACACAGAACAATTATAGTGACCCAGGTGCCATTTAAACACGCAATGGAGATTCAAATCAACAGTGATTGTGACTCTACCTCCAATGTCACATACAGTGGAGAATTCAGTCAACAGCGATTGTGACCCGACCTGCAATGTCACATACAGTGGAGAATCCACTCAACAGCGAGTGTGACCCGACCTGCAATGTCACATACAGTGGAGAATCCAGTCAACAGCGATTGTGACCCGACCTCCAATGTCGCATACAGTGGAGATTCATATCTAGCTATTGTCCCAATATTCCCTCCAGTAGTATAGCAGAAGAGAATCTAGCCAAAAGCTTTTGTGGTGGATCAAAAATGAACAACCACGCCCTGCTCGCAATGTGTGTGCCTCTAGAGCTGAATTTTCATATCATTCTAAAATCGATTAGGTTGTTGTTTTACTGTTCAGTCTTTGGACTGGGTTGATGCAGCGCTCCAAGCTTCCCTGCCCTGAGCTAACCATTTCATCTCTACATAGCTACCACACCCTACGTCCGAGGTAATCTGCTTAACATATTCTAACCTTGGTCTACGCCTATAGTTCTTACCCTCGACCCATCCTTCTATAACTAAGTTTATTATTCCTGTGTGTCTTAGTATGTGTCTTAGTATGTGTCCTACCAACTTATCTCTTCTATTCATTAGCAGTCGCCAGAAATATCTCTTCTCCCACTCGTCTTAATACCTCTTCATCCGTAACCCTATCTATCCATCTGGTCTTCATCATTCCCCCCGTAACACCACATTGCAAACGCTTCAATTCTCCTCTTTTCTGCTGCTCGAACAGTCCAAGTTTCACTTCCATACCATGCCACGCTCCAGACAAAGGCCTTGAAAAATGACTTCCTAATAACTAAATCTATATTCGATGCCCACAGATTCCTTTTCTGTAAAAATGTTTTCCTTGCCTGTGCTAATCTACTTTCTATATATTCTTTGCTTGGACCATCAATGGTTATTTTGCTTCCTAAGTGAAAGAAGTCACCTACTTCCTTTAACTTTTCACCTGCACAATTCGACATCCATAGGGGTTTCTGATTTCTTTCGACTGCATTCCAATATTTTTGTTTTACATTTATTAATTTTCATCATGAATTCTTTCCTCAAGACAGAATCCATACCATTTAAAAGCTCATTCAAATCCTCTGGTGTGTCGGCTAAGATGACGATGTCATCAGCAAATCTCAGAGTTGAAATTATTTCTCCTTTTATCTTTACTCCTACTTTGAATTTTTCTCCAATTACCATCATTGCTTGTTCAATGTATGGACTGAAAAGTATGGGTGATAGGTTGCAGCCTTGCCTTACACCTTTCTGAATACCAGCTTCTCTCTCATGCCCTTCCGCTCGAATAACTGCTGTCTGGTTTCTGTATAGATTGTAGAACTCCCGCCTATCCCTGTACTTTATTCCAATCGATTTCAAAATGTCAAACAACTTACTCCAATCAGCGTTATCAAAAGCCTTTTATAAGACTACAAATGCCATCGTTCTCTTATCCTTCCTCATCCTAGCTTCCAAAATCAGCCTAAGACTCAGTACAGCTTCCCTTGTTCCTACGTTTCTCCTGAAGCCAAACTGGTCTTCACCCAACTCTCTATCTGTCTTTCCATCCTCTTGTAAATTATTCTAGTCAGAATCTTTGAAGCATGAGTGATCAAGCTGATTGTACGATAATCTTCACATCTGTCAGCTCCCGTTTTCTTTGGTATAGGGATTATAACATTCTTCTTGAAATCAGAGGGTACCTCACCTGTCTCATAAAGCCTACACACCAAGTGAAATAACCTGATCAGACTTTCATCACCTATGCAGCTTAGCAACTCAATCGGTATATCATCTAGGCCTGGTGCTTCGTTCCTGCGTGAGTCATCCAATGTTCTGTCAAATTCTGATCACAATATTAAATCTCCTTTCTCATCCTCATCAATTTCCTCTTCCCTTTCCATAACATGATTCTCAATCTCCGTTCCCTTAAACACTATGTAAGATTTCCATCTCTCAACCTTTTCTTCCCTATCTGTTCGAGGTTTTCCATCTGAGTCCTTACTATTACAGCGCATAGTCTTCCTTTCCCCGAAAGTAATCTTAAATCCTTCGATAAGCTCTATCTACCTTTCCTAATTTCAGATAATTTTCTATACCTGCACATTTCTCTTTCAACCATCTTTTGCTTCCTTGCACTTCTTGTTAACCTCATTTCCCAGACGTCTATTCTGCTCCCCCCACCCTTTCATTTTCTTCATTCGTGTGCTTCCGCCTTTCGTCCATTAATTCTAGTATATCCTGCGTGATCCACGATTTTCTACCTATCCTTTCTTTCCTACCAATATTTTCTTCTGCAGATTTTGTTATTTCATTCTTCCAAAGTGCCCATTCCTCCGCAATTGTAGCTTGTTCAGGGTTTATCCTTTGACGTTCCTTTATACTAGTCTTCAATCGTTTGTTCACGTCTTTCTCTTTCAGTCTGTATATTGCCCACCTTTTTGGCTCTTGAATTTTCTTGAATTTCTTCAACTTAAGTCTGCATTTCATAACAACCAGATTGTGGTCAGAGTTTATGTCAGCACCGGGATATGTTTTGGAATCCAAAATCAGGTTTCGAAATTTCTGCTTGATGATAATGAAGTCGATTTGGTAACACCCTGTATCTCCTGGTCTCATCCATGTGTACATTCTTCAATTGTGATTATTGAATAAGGTGTTAGCTATGACCAACTCATGCTTGGTGCAGAATTCCATCAGCCTGCTTCCTCGATCATTCCTTCCACCTAATCCGAATTCTCCTACTATTTTCCATTCTCTTCCTTTTCTCATAGACCTTTTTAACATATTAATCATCAGCGTGACTGGTGGGCATATAGGCTTTTACCACTGTGGTGCACTTTGGTTTTATATCGATTTTTGCTACAATCATCCGTTCACTATATTGCTCATAATATTCTACCCGCTGGCCAAGTTTCCTAGTCAATATGAGACCAACCTCTGCTTCGCCATTGTTTGATTTAGTGCTAATGATCCTATAGACCCCTGACCAAAAGCCCCGATTTTCCTGCCAGCGCATGTAACTAATCCCAACCAAATCCAACCTCAACCTATCCATTTCCCTCTCTAAGTTATCTAACCATCCACTGCCTATCAGACTTCTAACAGTCCACGCTCCGATCCGTAGAATATCAGATTTCTACTTTGCCACTTCTGTGATGTTAACCCCCCGAACGGGGGACTAGTTTACCTCCGGATTGAAATTTTACAAGAGAGGAGGCCATCATCACATATGATTATGCATAGAGAGGTGCATATCCTCGGGAGGAGCAATACGGCTGTAGTTTCCAGTTGCTTTCAGCCGTTCAGTAGAACGCAGTGTAGCCACTAGTTTGCTAGTATTCTCAATATATTTACTGTATGTAGGTTGGTAGTTAGTTTTAGTTTTAAGTTTGCATTTCATTTTCATCTCCACGATCACCCAAACCATCAGGGGCCGATAGCCTAGATGTTAGGCCCCTTAAAACAACAATATTTTGTAAATATTGTCAATTCAAATAACAGTACAGTAAGTATGTAGTTAGTTTTAGTTGTAAGTAGGTAGTTTGTCTATTAGATATATGTCATTGTTCTATTAGACTGTGGTGTGTGAGTGTGTCTGGTAGCAGTTGCATTGTTTATTAGTTATAGTTCATTGTTTCAGTAGACTGTGATGTGTGAGGGTGCATGTGAGTGTGCCTGGTGACAGACTGTTTTAGTGGTAGTATTTGTTGTTGGTGGAACTTTAGTTGTTTTTTTAGTAGAATTTTGGTATTTAATTGTTAGTACGGTAGAAGGTTAGTATTTTTGTTAGTAGAATTGCTCTTTACTTATTCTGAAAAGGAGTAGCAGCCTTTCAGAATAAATCAAATCTTTACTAGTCTTATAGACGGTCAAGATATTGATAATATAAGCCAAATAATGGCTACACTGCGTCCTGCTGCACGGCTGAAAGCAACGGGAAACTACAGCCGTATGTTAATCCCGAGGATATGCACCTCTCTATGCATAATTACATGTGATGATGGCCTCCTCCCTTGTAAAATTTCAATCCGGAGGTAAACTAGTCCCCCGTTCGGATCTCCGGGTGGGGACTACTCGAGAGGGGGTTAACATCACAGAAGTGACAAAGAGGAAATCTGACACTCTACGGATCGGAGCGTGGAATGTTAGAAGTCTGCTAGGAAGTGGAAGGTTAGAAAACTTAGAAAGGGAAATGGATAGGTTGAGGTTGGATTTGGTTGGGATTAGTGAAATGCGCTGGCAGGAAGAACAGGACTTTTGGTCAGGAGACTATAGGGTCATTAGCACTAAATCAAACAATGGCCAAGCAGGGGTTGGCCTCATATTGAGTAGGAAACTTGGACAGCGGGTGGAATATTATGAGCAATATAGTGAATGGATTATTGTAGCAAAAATCAATACTAAACCTACCTGCACCACAGTGGTACAAGTCTATATGCCTACCAGTCAAGCTGATGATGTTGAAAAGGTCTACGAAGAAATAGACGAAATTCTGAGGTATATCAAGGGTGATGAAAATGTTATAGTAATGGGAGATTGGAGTGCTGTGGTAGGAAAAGGGAGAGAAGAGAAGATAGTAGGTGATTTCGGATTAGGTGAAAGGAATGATCGAGGAAGCAGGCTGGTAGAATTCTGCACCGAGCATGAATTGGTCATAGCTAACACCTTATTCAATAACCACAATAGAGGAATATACACATGGATGAGACTAGGAGATACAGGGCGTTACCAAATCGACTTCATTATGGTCAAGCAGAGGTTTCGAAACCAGATTTTGGATTGTAAAACATATCCTGGTGCTGACATAAACTCTGACCACAATCTGGTTGTAATTAAATGCAGATTAAAGTTGAAGAAACTGAAGAAAAGTCAAAAGCCAAAAAGGTGGGCAATAGACAGACTGAAAGAGAAGGATGTAAACGAAAGATTCAAGAAGAGGATAAAGGAAGGACTAATGAAAAACCCTAAACAAACTTCAATTGCAGACGAATGGGCACTTTTGAAGAATGAAATAACAAAATCCGCAGAAGAAAACATTGGTAGGAAAGAAAGAATAGGTAGAAAACCGTGGATCACTCAGGATATACTAGAATTGATGGATGAAAGGCGGAAACACAAGAATGTAAGAGATGAAAAGGGGAAAGCAGAATACAGACGTCTGGGAAATGAGGTTAACAAGAAGTGCAAGGAAGCGAAAGAAGAATGGTTGAAAGAGAAATGTGCAGGTATAGAAAATTGTCTGAAATTAGGAAAAGTAGACACAGCTTATCGAAGGATTAAGAATACTTTTGGGGAAAAGAAGACTAAGTGCTGTAATATTAAGAACACAAATGGAAAGCCTCTAACAGATAGGGAAGAAAAGGTTGAGAGATGGAAAGCTTACATAGAGAGTTTGTATAAGGGAAAGGAGATTGAGAATCATGTAATGGAAAGGGAGGAGGAAATTGATGAGGATGCGAAAGGAGATTTAATATTGAGATCAGAATTTGATAGAGCTTTGGAAGACTTAAGCAGGAACAAAGCACCAGGCATAGATGATATACCGATTGAGTTGCTATGCTGCATAGGAGATGAAGGTCTGATCAGGTTATTTCACTTGGTGTGTAGGATTTATGAGGCAGGTGAGGTACCCCCTGATTTCAAGAAGAATGTAATCATCCCTATACCAAAGAAAGTGGGAGCTGACAGATGTGATGATTACCGTACAATCAGCTTGATTACTCATGCTTCAAAGATCCTGTCTAGAATAATTTACAAGAGGATTGAAAGCCAGATAGAAACGGAGTTGGGTGAAGACCAGTTTGGATTCAGGAGAAATGTAGGAACAAGGGAAGCTGTACTAAGTCTTAGGCTGATTTTGGAAGGTAGAATAAGGAAAGATAAGAGAACGTTCATGGCTTTTGTAGACTTAGAAAAGGCTTTTGATAACGTTGATTGGACTAAATTGTTTGACATTTTGAAATCGATTGGAATAAAGTACAGGGATAGGAGGGTGATATACAATCTATACAGAAACCAGACAGCAGTCATTCGAGTTGAAGGACATGAGAGAGAAGCTGGTATTCAGAAAGGTGTAAGGCAAGGCTGCAACTTATCACCCATACTTTTCAATCTTTACATTGAACAAGCAATGAAGGAAATTAGAGAAAAATTTAAAGTGGGAGTGAAGATTCAAGGAGAAATAATTTCAACTCAGATTTGCTGATGACATCGTCATCTTGGCCGACAAGCCTGAGGATTTGAATGAGTTTTTGAATGGTATGGACTCCGTCTTACGGAAAGAATTCATGATGAAAATTAATAAATGTAAAACAAAAATACTGGAATGCAGCCGAAATAAATCAGAAACCTCTATGGAGATCAAATTGGCAGGTGAAAAGCTAAAGGAAGTAGGAGACTTCTGTTACTTAGGAAGCAGAATAACCAGTGATGGACGAAGCAAAGAGGATATAAAAAGTAGGTTGGCTCAGGCAAAGAAAGCATTTCTACAAAAAAAGGAATCTGCTGACATCGAATATAGATTTAGGTATTAGGAAGTCATTTTTGAAAGCCTTTGTCTGGAGCGTGGCGCTCTATGGAAGTGAAACTTGGACTATTGGTGCAGCAGAAAAGAGGAGAATTGAAGCATTTGAAATGTGGTGTTACAGGAGAATGATGAAGATCAGATGGGTAGATAGGGTTACAAACGAAGAGGTATTAAGACGAGTGGGAGAGGGGAGATGTTTCTGGCGACTGCTAATGAAGAGAAGAGATAGGTTGGTAGGACACATACTAAGACACCCAGGAATAGCAAGCTTAGTTATGGAAGGAAGGGTCGAGGACAAGAACTGTAGGGGTAGACCAAGGTTAGAATATGTTAAACAGATTGCCTCGGATGTAGGGTGTCGGAGCTAAGTAGAGATGAAACGATTATCTCAGGACAGGGAGGCATGGAGAGCTGCATCAAACCAGTCAAAGGACTGAAGACTCAAACAACATTTACTGTCTATAAGACAAGTAAAGAATTGATTTATTCTGAAAGGCTGCTACTCCCATTCAGAATAACGTAATAAAGCAATTCCACAAACAAAAATACTAACATTCTACTAGCAAACAAATCCTAAAATTATAATGCTACATAATAAAATTGTATCACTGATACAGTAGTTACTAAATATTCACATTCACAACATCCAATGAAGCAAGTCATCGTATAGCCCACGTTTTCTATACTCTACCCATAATAGGTACTGAAATAATCCTTGCTTTAATATTATTTATTCAATTCCGAGCTTTAGTACATCGATAGGTGCAAATAGCCTACAACATGTCAAATGGTATCGAAATTTAACACGAAAAAAAGTGTAGATACCAAGTATATAACTTCTTTGTCTTTTGGTATCGTATATTTGCTTTTATTGGTTATGTCTCATGTAATTTTGACTCCTGTCATCCCCCTCCACAAGCAAATCCTAGTTACGCCACTGAGTATATTCGATGAAAAGGAAAAATACTCGTAGTGTCGGTATTACTTTACGGTATTTATTTACGTCGTCCACCTGTGGAATATTATCAAGGTTTGAATTAGTAAGGAATGTAATAAACAGAAAAATACAATAGGTTCCAACTTTAGCTCCCTGGAATTCACATTTTGCATTTTCTTTATTTTACACGATTTTCACATTACGCTATCAAACGTCATTATTTAAAAGTTATTACAGATTTACTATACAATAAAACGGTTGAAATATACAGCTGTATGATCGGGTGTCCAAAGCATTCCATAAAACTCAACCCGAAGAGTTTCAACTTGCTCTTCCTTCTTATGTGAATTGCTTTGAGAGAAATGTACGGGTTGGGTTATGAGAGCGCCCCTCCGGCCACAGACCCACCAGCCACCACTGGATGTAGGCCTAACTATCATTTAAATGTCACTGTTTAGGGGACCAACAGTTCTTCTAACTGTAAAGGGCCCCAACATACGTTGCTGAAACGAAACCAAACATTGTGGCACCACAGCCCGTGAAGGGCTACAGATTGCGGGGTGCCGCTTGGTCAGCGCGTCGGGGCCCCTCAGTCGTTTATCTTTATTTCCACGACCGGGGCGCTGCCTCACTGCAGTCACTTAATTGTCCTCATAAGGCTGTGTGCACCCCATCGCAGCCCCCACGTCAGTTTCTAAAATCCCTGACAGCCGGGAATGTAACCCGGAGCCTCTGGGTCAGAGGCAGGCGTGCTACCCTAACACCATGGGATCATAAGTATCCTTGCATGCAAAATTTTCTAAGGATGGGCAGGGCCTAAGGCTGTGTTTGGATTTTTAGCACACTTTCGATTTTTACAAAAAATGAAAGTACACTTATGAGATCTACACGGGCCAAACGTGGTCAGTCAGTCTGTGTGAAGGCGGCTTCGGTGGCGTAAGTGGTAGCATGCTGTGCATCTATGCCCAAGATCGCGGGTTCAAACCCGGCCGAAGTCGTCGGTTTTTAAGAGCGTTAAAACTCCCTCAGTATGCCTTCCTTCGGAAGGGAAGTAAAGCCGGCGGTCCCATGTCATAGATTTATGGCATGTTAAAGAACCATCCACTAATTACACCTGTGTGAAGCTAAATTAACTTATAGGTTAAACAACGCCCGTAAGGTTCCTACGTTCGTCGCCAGGAGCCGACTTCGGTGGCGTCTGGTAGCCAAGTTCTGAACTAGTAGTTGTTGACGGTGGCGTTTGGCGGCAAAAGTAGGAACTACTTGATATTCAGTATCTGCAGTCCTTACTTGAATTAAAAACAGATAACACACACTAATACAGACATCACAATTAACACCGGTTATCAGACAGATTATACACACACCCGGTACACGGGGCTACATGACCGCGTTGTCGCAGCCCCTAAACTAAGGAACCAACCAACCAAGTCTATGTGAGTGTGTATCTGCACCCCACCCCATATCAATACAAACACGACGAAACTGAATTGAACGAAATTTGGTACAGAATTAGCACTAGCAAAGGACACCTCAGTGTCATGTTTTATACCGCCGCCATTTTGACGGAAACATAATGGCGGCCACCCAAATGTTCAAAGCTTAAATCGAATTACGACTGAGCTAATCATCTGATATCTACCAAATTTTGCAACATACCTCCATGTGGGAAGAGTCTTTTGACTAGCCTACAAGGTCATCAGCCTAATAGTTTAAAGATGGCGGCTGTGTATGTGTGCAAATCGATCCCCTGTATCAATTCAAACACATCGAAACCAAATCGACACACCTTTGGTACGGAGGTAGTACTAGCAAGGGACAACTCAGTGTCATGTTGTATATCGCCGCCATCATAACAAGAAAGAAATGGCACCCACCCAAATATTCTCAGCTTAAATCAAATTATAACTAATCATCCGATCTCTACCAAATTTTGCAACAACATAGCTACCGTCATGTGGGAAGCGTCTTTTGCGCAAACTACAAGGTCATCAGCTAAATCGTTTCAAGATGGCGGATGTATGAATCATGCAAGTATTATAGCCTAACCGTTAATTACGATTCAACAGGGCTCAGCCTCACCAAATCCGTTTCTCGTACAGAGGGTGGTTTAAACTGTCCTCAAGGAGGTGCACCGTAGGATATTATCGTCTTATAATAGAATATTATACAGTGGAACGTGGGCAATTCGAACTTCTATAATTCGAAGTCTTCTTTAATTCGAATTTTTCTCTTGGTCCCTAGCATTTTATATAAAATCAATGCTAAAAAATCGTGGTTAATTCGAATTATATTTTGGATAATTCGAAGTTTTTAGTGTAACAACCGATCGGAAGCCAAACAATTGGGTCAGTTCCCGAAAAAACTGTTCCGAGTGCAGCCCAAGTAACAAACGACATCACAGAACTTAGACGTTCTTTTGCAAGTAGAAATGTCGTAAGTGGTTTTGTTTTCTGTTCCTTCAATTTGTTAGATTCTTTTGTGATGGCTGAGAGAATTCATTGTAGGAAACAGGTAAAAATCTCCAACTATTTTGAAAAACCATAGATTTCTCTCAGACTTAACTAAATTGCTGGATTACTACTGTCGTTTAATAGGTGATTAGTACATTTTGGTTTTTATTTTTCATTTAAAACTTTTGAGGTTAATAACGATACAGTCTTTATAAAGTACCGTTGTCTGTTAATCTGCTTTGTTGAACGTAAATCATTATGAAAACGTAATAAAATATATATTCTCTATGCTTTTCAAAGAACTTTCTTAATTCGAATTTTTGGATAATGACGAATTTTTTACTGGTCCCTTGAGGTTCGAATTATCCAAGTTCCACTGTACCATACAAGTGACCGAACAGTTCAGTCCGACCGTGTCGTGTCATGCTGGACCGTGCCATCCCGTTGGGTCAAAATAGAGGCTATTGTTTGCTCGCTAGTCCATATTTTAGTAGCTTGATATTCTTCTAGGAATGTACTGAACAATAATAATACAAATTTAGTATCAAATGGTTTACAAAAAACGGCTGAAAACTAACGAAATCGTTCATTCCAAGACAAAAAAAATATGCGAGGCAGTTATACGAAAGCTGTTATTAACGTTGCTGGGCGTGGAGGTAATGTGTAGCAGCGTGGTTGCGTGCTCGACTCCTAATCTGAAGGTTGGAGGTTCAAATCCTAGCGCTTTCAATTTTTTCACTTGTTTTTTATATTTATTGATTTACAACTACTCACGCAATAGAATCTTAAGCATATATAGTGTGTATTTGCAATCGAAAATATTGTAATTATATACTTATAACAGCACATATTTCAAAAATGGACTACAGCGATTCAAATTCGTTGTCCTTGATTCTTTAGGGGCTTTGCGGCATCATGGTAATGTAGCCGCGTGTACTTGGGTGTGTGTAGAAGTTGTCTGATAACCTGTGTCACTGATGTCTGTACTAGTGTGTGTACTTTTACAGTAAATGAGGAAGGATATGTGTAGGAAGATGTCGTTGATCCGCGGTAGAGTCTGCAGTGTGGTGTTATTGTTTTTGATTCATTTGGGGCTCTGGGGTATCATGGTCATGTATCCCCGTGTACTTAGGCGTGTGTATAGAAGTTGTCTGACAACCTCTATCACTGTGATGTCTGTGTGTGTACTTTTAAACGAGGAAGGATTTGGGTAGGAGCTGTTTGGTTCCATTTCATTAGAGAGGCTTGGACATCATGGTCATTTAGCTCCATGTACTTTGGTGAGTGTTGAATTTTGTCTGCTAACCTGTGTCACTGTGATGGCTGTATTCGTGTGTGTATTTATTATTCAGGTGAGGATTCAATCAATCAATGTATAATATAGTACGTTGTTATTCACCAAGCAACTACAACCAACATTCAATTATACTCCTTGAAAAGGACAATGAGTTATAACTAGGGCCCGGATGTTGAGCCGTAAAAAAGTTTAAAAAATGCACTTAAAAATTTCAAAAATTGTAATAAATTACCTAAAAAATTGAAAAATGCACTATAAAATGGAAAAAATGATCTTATAATAATAAACTCACCAATATTCAAAAATGACATCTGAAGCTCACACTGAAAAGTCAATCAAAATAGATTTCTAGCACTTAACAAGAGGTTTATGTTCATAGCTACTAGCTTCTTAACTCTGAGAGACGTAACTCCCTCATACAAAGCTGTGACATGACTAAATTGAAGAAAAAAAGACCTAAAAAGGCTGATTTCTCTAAAATATGACCAAACAATCTACCTAACTTTAAAAAATGCTCTTAAAATGGAAAAATAGCACAAAAAATGCAAAAAGATGCAAAATAAATATGACATATTTGAAGACGGAGTGGCCCGTCTGGAGTTTCTATGTACTTCAGCATTGCTTTAGACAGCTCAGTAAAAAGATGACATGTCATCAACATCCGGGCCCTAGTTATAACTATATCCAATGCTTTTTTTTAAAAAATAATTAAGGGCTACGATACCGTTGCTCTCAGTCGACAAAACATCACGATCTTGCAATTTTCGGCAATTTGCAAAGTGCTTTTTCGATGCCTGGGTGAATGTTAAATAGTTCGTTATTTTCTTCATCCTTCAAAACAAACCACACTCACAAAATAACAACCTACCCTGCCTTCAAACAATAGCCTGCGTGCTTATAAGAACTAAGTGTCCAGTTGCCGATCAAAAGAAACGGATTCGATAGATTTAAATCGAGGATTACTCGAAATCGATGATGATTATGATTATGATGATGATGATAATTGTTGTTTTAGGGGGCCTAACATATTGGTTATCGGCCCCTAATGGTCTGGGTGATAGCATAAATGTCAATGAAGTGGAAACCAGAACGAAAATTAAGTGAGAAGGAAAATACCTACAAAAAGGAACTCAGATTGAAACTACGCACAAAATGGAGAGCGGTAATACTAACAAAATGGAATTTATAACGAAAATACTCACAAAAGGAATAGATTGAAAAATACGTACAAAATGCAATGTACAGTCGAAATACTTACAAAATGCAAGTGAAATTCAAAATACTTACAAAATGCAAATGAGATTGAAAATACGTACAAAATGCAAATGAGATTGAAAATACTTACAAAATGCAATTGAAATTGAAAATACACAATGCAATTCAGATTGAAAAACTCCCATTTCAGATCCAAAATACTCACAAAGTGCAATTTATATTTAAAATACTTACAAAATGCAATTGAAATTGCTTACAAAATGTATGGTAGATTCATACTACTCAATTGGATGGACAATACTTACAAAATGCAATTTAGATCGAAAATACTTACAAAATGTAATTTAGAATCAAAATACCCACAAAATGCAATTGAGAATCAAAATACTTGCAAAATGCACACCCTACAAAATGCAATTTAGATTGAAAATACTTGCAAAAAGCGGTTTAGGTTGAAAATACAAAATGCAATTGAAATTCAAAATACTCACAAAAGTCCCGGCCCGTATATTGAAAGACTTACTAAAAAGCAATTTAGATTGTCAATCCTTACAAAATGCAATTGAGATTGAAAACACTCACAAAATGCAATTTAGATCGAAAAGACTTACAAAATGCAACGGAGATTGAAAATATCTACAAAATGGAGTGTAAGTTAGATGAAAAAAATAAAATAAAAATATCGCTAAATGGGATTTAGATACACGGGAAGCCAATTAACAAAAACAGTGCGGGAATCTTAAAGAGAAAAGGAAATATAATTAAAAGAAAACAAGAGGCCTGACCCCTCGAAGAAAGGGGGGGGGGGATCAGGAAAGATGAGACAAGGGCCAATTAAGGCGGGAAAGTGAAAGACTCCCTAGGCCTCAGATACCCTATTACCGTCGGGGTCGGAAAAGAACAAGAGTTGACCGAGGGAGGTCGACAGGAAAGAAGACAGCGAGGAGCCCGGCACAAGTAAGTGGAAGCAATGCCGGACTCAGCTGGGGTCCCGTGGTCGCCAACCCACGTCCCACTAGATGAGAGCCCCTGGGGGAACTCGAAATCTCCTCCAGTTGTTGTGAACAGCACGTTGACGCCAGCTGATCGATGAACTTTCAAATCTGAAGTTATATTTGCCGGACTAGATACAAATGTAGGCCTACCAATATTTTTTCTTAAACAGTTTTCAGATGTTTTAAGTTGTACGCGTACCCCCGCGTTGCCCCTTAAAAAAAGCACTGACTATACCCATGCATTTAGGAGACAGTAGGATATAAATGTTCTTCATTGAACATCTTGTTTAAACGTTATACTCACTAGCAGCCAAGAAGTCGCCACCACCAACGAGGCCGCAACATGAACTAAGCCACAAGGTAATAAAGATAACTGCACTACTATAAGTTTATCAATACTGCTCGTGAAATAAACTTGCGCTCTCGCCACGACTAGGCTTGCCATACCGGTACATTCTTTTTTTATTCATAATGTTGAATTTTGGGCTTATGCCGTGTTTTATTATATTAATATTCGACGCGTTTCGAAAGAAACCATGTCTTTCTTCGTCAGGAATAATCTGGAATACGACAATGTTGCTAAGAGAAAGCAACGAAGAACATATAGAAGGTGCCCAAAGATGGACGCCATTATAGCCCCATGTTAGGGACAACGGAAAACAGCAGTGAATTACTTTCTCAGGGTTCTGATAATAGGTAGCCAGGATTCACTGAGATTGTAGCCGGTGTCGCGGTTGAAATTATCTGGGTGTTTACGTATTTCAACCGCCTCCCTGATGATTCTGGGACGATATTGCTTTATACGGGCAAGAACATCCACTCCTTGGAACATGACATCATGGCCAGGTGTTAAAGCATGATCGGCAACAGCTGATTTATCAGGTTGAATGAGCCTGATACATCTATTATGTTCCTTAATGCGAGTGCATATTGTTCTCGAAGTCTGCCCGATGTAAACCTTGCCACAAGTACAGGGAACTCTGTAGATACCCGGTTGTTGCAATTTAGGCAAACTGTCCTTAGTAAGTCGCAGGAGTTGCCTAATCTTAACAGAAGTTCCAAATACAGTCCGTATGTTGTACCGACGTAGGATTTTAGCAATACGATCCGTCGTGTTATGTATGTACGGAAGGTAAGCAGTTCCTCTTACATCTCTTTTCTCAACTGATGTCCTATTATTAATATAATAAAACACGGCATAAGCCCAAAATTCAACATTATGAATAGTAACACGGGCCGTGAAAGTCTAAATGACAATATTCTTTTTTTTAATTTTTCAGGTAAACAAGTAGTTCTTTGAGGACCTACCATAGCCGATTTTAATATCTACTACTGGTCCTTTACATCTAAAAGGCCCTCATTTTAATTGAATAACTTGGGTGGACTAAATAGCTTTCTGATTACGACGTAATGGTAAAATGTTAATGGTAATGGTAAAATATAGGTATGTACAAGTTATCTGGACTTGTACATAGCTATGACGCCAGCCGTGAAAGCCTAAGTAGTTATAAAATATAGGGCATAATAACAAGCCCATAAATTTCGGTACCTAAAGAAATAGGCACGCATCTACAAATTCATGAATGTGTGTTCGGCTCTGGGGCAAATTGGGTAGCCTGCTGGGCTTTGACCCGGAGTTCGATTCCTGGTCGGTCCAAGGGGGATTTTAATCTCCGAGTTAATTCCCCTGACTCGGGGACAGGGTGTTTATGACGTCATCAAGAACGAAATATAGAAAATTACCGGTAACGAGAAAAAGTAAAACGAAATGTAAAGCAGAAAAAAAAAACATATTTTTCTTTTAAGAAATATAGCCTACCAGTACATTTCGTTCATCGTACTAGAGGATCAATTCAGTAGGCACTAGGAAGTAAGCTTTTATTTTAGATAACACGTGCGTTATCTGTAATTGAGAAGATCTACTCTATAAAACTAGGCTATATGCCAAATTGTTTAATCCTGAAAGACTTAAAAAGTGAGAAAATCCCAACACATCCAAGACAATCGTCAGCTCCTGGATTCGAACACCACATCTCCGACTTGCTGCAGCTCCCAATCGCAATCGCACGGCTGCACTGCGGGGTAGATAAGTGTGTCAGAGTCGACCAACACACTATAGTGGAGCAGCTCAACGTTGAAGTAAATCAGGGACTACCAAACTTGTGTCAAACTACAGTTCTGTGAACCGTGTTGCCTATCATGAATAAAGTTGGTTTTAACGATACCTTATCCACGAAATATTTCAGCAAACAACTATATGTTATCACAACGATATATTTACCCCACATACTCTATGCCATTTTTTTTTTCGATATTGAAGCCGCGAATAATGTTTTTTTTTGTTGCGAAATATGTTATTTTCACCATAAATGCTGATAATATTTTTTAAATTCATTGAAAATCTGCTTCGGTGGCGTAGTCTGTAGCATGCTGAACTGCGATATTGAAGATCGTGGGTTCAATTCAGACTAAGTCGTCGTATTTTTAAGAGCGTAAAAATCCTTCAGGATGCCTTCCTTCGGAGGAGAAGTAAACCCAGCGGGACCATGTGATAGATTTATGGCATGTAAGAGAAACGCTCTATCGAGTTTCAACGTTCTCCGCTAGGTGTCAGTGACATCTGGAGGCCAAAGTTAGAACTACTTGAAATTGAACTAGCTGGGAGTCCACGAGCGTTCAATTAAAATACCCTGCTATGGCCATTGGATGCAATTCATATATAATAAAATTTATTGAAATAGATCCACAAGCTGCCGTTTGATAGAAAATAAGAAAGCTATGTTTCATAAGATACGGGATAACGAAGTCCCTTCTCGAGCTTGATCGGTTGAAGTCCTGTAATGATGGAAACAATGCTCTGCTTACACTTGGGGACAGCATAAGTTTCACGAGTTAGTGAGGAAAGGACTATGGTAGTCATGGTGAATATTAATTGTTAACGTAAATGTTTGGTTTGGTATTCAATACGGAAAATATAAGGTGCGTTCAAAAAGTAAGGAGCCGGAGGCTGGAATGCGCAAACCGGTAAAGACATCGGCTAATCGTGGCGTGTGTAACGAGGTGTGGTTCCGACCAGAGCGTGGAAGGTCACAGCCCGTAGCTAGAGGGCACGCGTGCACGTCACGTGACGATACAAAGCGAGCAGCAGCATGTATCAATCGTCCAACGCTGCCAGTCGCATTGCAAACAGTGACATGGAGGCGTCAAACGAAGAGCAAAGAGGTGTTGTTCGGTTTCTGACAGTGAAAGGAGTAGGGGAAACGGACATTCATCGCCGAATGTCACAAGTGTACAGCGAACACTGCATGTCCCTTGCAAGGGTCAAGGCGTGGCACAAGCGCTTCAGGGAAGGACGGGTGTCGTTAGCCGATTATGCCCGGTCTGGGGCACCCTCCTGCGTTACCGATGACAACGTCCAGCTGGTTGATGCACTCATTACCCAGGACCGCCGAGTGACAGTGAACGCCATAGCCGCCGTGGTCGCTCCACGACAATGCAAGACCTCATTCGGCCAACACAGTCGCGGCACTCCTGCAGAAATTCAAATGGGGGATTCTCGGCTATCCTCCATACAGTCCAGACCTCTCTCCCTGTGATTACGCCATGTTTGGTCCCCTGAAAAGGGCTCTGCGGGGCCAACGATTCACCCAGGACGCCGACGTCCAGCTGTACGTGCGGAACTGGTTCACATCGCAGCCCAGGAAATTTTATGAGACAGCCATTCACCGCCTCGTGTCACAGTGGGACAAGTGCCTCAACAGCCAGGGCCATTACTGCTAACATACAGGTAGTGGTTTCTGTAATTATGCCTCCAGCTCGTTACTTTTTGAACGCACCTTATATAGTTTTAGTTCCATCGATATGTTTTAAACCCTAGAATACATTGTCCGTTATTGCTCCAAATGTTTCTAAAGTGTTCATTATTTAACCAAATCCGTGCACTTTACACAGAGTCATTAAGCACACTCACAACTCACATGCTGCCTTAGGCATTTCACTGCCATTTTCGGTCAGTGAAATCGAGCCTACAGTGAGAGTCGTGCAGAGGCGCAGACTTCCTTCAAATATAAGGGACAGGGCTATGTGACAAAGGCCGATATTAGTAGTATTCAGTAGCGTAGCCAGGATCGACCAATGGGGGGAGTTATTAGTTAGCCAAATTCTACAAGCATTTCAACCCGTGGCGTAGCCGCGCTCGGCAAACATGCACCATGGTCGCGAGAGCAGCTGCAGTAAGTCCGTATATCGTAGGTTTGAATCCTGGCACTGACAGCAGTTATCCTGAGTGTGGTTTTTCCCCGTCTTTTTCCACACTCCCTTCAGGAAATTGCCGGGATAGTGCCTTAAATCAAGTCCCGGAGCACCTACTCCATTCCTGTCCCTGATTCATTTACACACACTACTACACTCACAGCAATACAGGTCATCTGTCAACTTCAAAACACACCCAACTACACGGGGATGATGACCAAGAGATCTCAAGCCCCTCAAATGAACGACAACAACAACTCGACGAGTATTTCCATTCCTCAATGATATATTATTACACAAGAAAAGTTTCATGTATTTTGGTCCAGTAGTTTTCCAGTAATATGCACAAAAGTCACAAAAACAAGATGTTCAGTAAAGAACATATAGCCTACTTTCTCCTAAATACATGGGTATTGTTATGACTCTTAGTCCTTTTCAAGGAGTATAATTGAATGTTGGTTGTAGTAGCTTGTTGAAATACAACGTGTTATACGGATATTAAACATGAATATGAGGTGCCCTTTGCTAGTGCTACCTCTGTACAACATTTCATTCAATTCGGTTTCACAGTGTTTGAATTGATATGGTGAATCTATTTGCACACATACATGGCAGCTCTCTGCAAACTATTGGGCTCATGACCTTTTAGTTCAGTTGAAAGATGCTTCCCACAAAAAGGTATGTTGTTGCAAAATTTGGTAGAGATCAAATAATTAGGCTGGTCGTAATTTGAGTTAAGCTTTTAACATTTGGGTGGTCGCCATTCCGTTTCCGTCAAGATGGCGGCGATTTAAAACCAGACCCTGAGGTGCCCTTTGCTAATGCTACCTCTGTACCAAATTTAGTTCAATTCGGTTTCACCGTGTTTGAATTGATAGGGGGAATCGATTTGCATACATACATGGCCGCGATCTGCAAACTATTGGGCTGATGACCTTGTAGTTTAGTCAAAGGACGCTCGCCATACAAATATATGTTGTTGAAAAATTTGGTAGAGATCGGATGATTAGGTTAGTCGTAATTTGATTTAAGCTTTGAACATTTGGGTGGCCGCCATTACGTTTCCGTCAAGATGGCGGCGATATAAAACATGACACTGAGGTGCCCTTTGCTAGTGCTAGCTCTGTACCAAATTTTGTTCAATTCAGTTTCACCGTGTTCGAATTGATGAGGGGGGGGGGGCAGACACACACACAGACACAATTTTTCGCCCTGTGTTGATCTCATAAGTCTACCTTCATTTGTTGCAAAAATCGAAAGTAGGCTAAAAAGAGTCAGTTCTTAGAAAAATCAGTTAATTTTTGACTGAAATTTCTTACCTCAATGGCAGATCTAGATTCTAGAACAATCCTGTTCCCCTGACAGGAACAAAATAAATTAACTTAGAATCTACCTAAGCTACCAACGTGAAGACTGCGCTTCTCTCATCAAGAGGGGGGAGGGGCGTGAGCTCACTAATTTTTCTCTCATAGTTTGCTAGTAAAAAATATTTACAGAAGTCTCAGCAAAAGTGGGCATGTCCTCACGATGTACGGCCTATCATGTTGATTTTTGAGTTATACAATAGGGCCTACTCATTTTTATGTTTATTTAGTTTTTTCAACATAATTCTGTGCTTTAGCCTATATTGCAAGTAGCCCTGAACCCCTAAAATATCATTTTCGAAGATTTTCGTCACCTACCTAAGCCCTACACATACGACACATTTAATTTCACTCATTCGTAATTGGGAGATAACCGTAATTCGGAGAATTGCTGGATACAGATATTTATGTAATATGAAGCAACACGGCTGACTGCTATCTGATGCTCAAGAAGTTAACAACGATCACAAAATTAGTGTTAATGTACCCATAGAATTTTCTAAGCCCTTATTAAAACGCGCTATTTTAAATTAAAACTATATTAATTACATGTAACTTCTCTCCCGCCAAGAAAAGAGAAAAAGCTAATATTGCCCCACTAGGTGGGATTCAAAATTATTTTTCGCTAGCCTCAGTTTCAAATAAGCTATATTTCGCAGGGGAAAAGGTTTGATTATCAGCCCTTGGAGGACGGAGTTGTATTACCACAGCCTAGAAATATAATATAATTGGTAATATGGATTCCTGTGGTCACTGTGTACATCCACTTGGCTCGCTCGAGCAGCGAGCCCAGCTAGTTTTCATATTACCGAACGATATTACAGTACTTGGTGGTCAGGTCGATACTTAGTCAGCCAGAGAATAATTACTAAAAAGTTAGGATCACATTACCCACATTGGCATTCCTGCCCCATGTGAGCCTGGGCTATCAGCCCCACTCACACTGACTCTACTGAGTGGAGTGTCATTCATTCACACGACCACTCCAGCACGCTGCTCTCCTTCTCAATATCCTCGCGCTTCGTGAGATAAGGCAGAAGAGGTAGGTTCGATTCCTACCTCAGCCATCCTGGAAGTAGATTTGTGTGGTTTCACCATTTCTACTCCAGGCAAATGCCGGGGTGGTTTCTAACTGAAGGCCACGGCCGTTTCCTACCTAAATCCTACCTCAATTACAAATGCACACACTAATACAGACAAAATTAATTATGTTATTGGTTTTACGCCTATTTTATCTACTGCGGCTTTTAGAGACGCCGGGGTGCCGAAATGTTTCCCTAAAGGGCATCTTTAACGTGCCAGTAAATCGATTGAAATGGCTCCCTCACATTTGCGCACCCTTAAATGCCAACTGACTGCACCGGGATTCGATCCCAGTATCTTGGGATCAGCAGGCGAGAGCGTTACTGCTGTGCCACGGAGCCAGTGTATAATACAGACAGCACAGTAAAGCAGCTTATCCGACAAATTCTACACACACCCAAGTACGCGGGGCTACATGACCTCGATGTCGCGAAGCCCCTAAATAATCGACAACATCTTTCTTTCTTTCTTTCTTTCTTTCTTTCTTCACGAGACCAGATCCAAAACTCATAGAATGATTAGAGTAGCCTCACAATTATTATATTCGGTCCTGATAATCTCCAACACCGCTGTGAAGACTTTGCGGCGTAGTCGTGTGCGTTAAATTGCACATCACAACTGCAATGGGGAGCTTCAGGAATTTGGGAGATTGGAGGTTCGAATCCCAGCGCTGACAGCGGCTAACCTGAGTGTATTTCTTCTCCAGGTTTTTCAAAGTGTTTTCCAGGCAAATATCGTGATAGTGCCTTATTTCAAGTCCCGGGGCACCTACCCCATTCCCAACCCTAACAAGTACAGTTACACACACTACTACGGTCACCACAGACACAAGCTATCAGACGAATATTGAACACACACCTAAGTACACGGGGCTGATGACATAGATGTAGTAAGACTCTAAAAGGAATATTAAAGAAAGCTTTCCAGGCTGTCAATACAAATTGTGCCCTATTACATTAGGCGGGGAACAGGTATTTACGTGCCCTAACCTGAAATGAAAAAGAGCATAATAATTGCTGGAGATTTAAACCTCCCCAAAGTAGACTGGTCTGGTGAGTCAACAAGCTGTGGTCAGGCTCAGAGCGCTGCAAATACATTCTTAAGGGAGGGGGGGATTTTCCCAAGTAGTTGACTTCCCAACTAGAGACAATAATACCTTAGATGTTTATCTCGTAAGGCCTGTAGAGCTGTATATTAACTGTCTGAAAGTACCAGGAATTAGTGACCATTCTGGGGTTGAATTAAATATTAGATATGGTGACATTACAAAATTAGACTCTGATGTAGCAAAAAAGATCATATTCCAGTATCGCAGGGCGGATCAGGGCAAGTTTCAGGGGTATTTGAATGAGCTATTTGTAGGATGGGCATCGGAAGGAAATCACATTAATATCCTGTGGACTAACTTTTTGAAAATTTTAAATAGCGCTGTTGATAAATTTGTCCCATTTAAATTGCTGAAACAAAACCCAGATCCTGAGTATTACACACGAGAAATTAGGAGTCTAAAACGGAAAATTAGGAAATTATACAATAAAAGACATGATAGTGACAAGTATATGTTGAAATTTAAGTCCTTATCAAGAGAGCTCGTCTTAAAAAAGAGGGCTGCTCATGACAGTTATATGCAAGGTTTACTTGGTTCGGGAGGTGATGGGTGGAAAAAAATTTACAGTTATGTTAGGAGAAGAAAGGGAAATTCAAATAATTTGTCGATGATAATGTCCGGTGACGGTAAATTAATTACTGAGAAACAGGCCATTGCTAATGAATTAAATGTCTTTTACGGTAGTGTGTTTAATAAATCCAATAGCTGTGTGTTGGACCTTAACAACGAATCAGGGGCTCCCCTGTTCCAAATAAACCAGTCAGCAATTGTAAAGCTAATACAAAAACTACGTTTCAATGTATCAAAGGGTCCTGATAATATTGTTAGTGAAGTACTTAAACTAGGAGGTAGGGCCGTGGCACGATACTTGGAGGTGATGTTTAATGTGTCCATAAACAATGCGCAAATCCCAGATGACTGGAAAAGAGCTACGGTAGTCCCAATATTTAAGGGAGGGAGCAGACTTGAATTGGGCAACTACAGGCCGGTTAGCCTTACGTCCGTCGTTTGTTAACAGATGGAGCATCTCATTTGCGACTACTTGAGGGAACAGTGGGAAACATTATCATGGTTTAATGATAGGCAACATGGATTTCGGAAAGGTTACTCATGCGAGAGTCAGATGCTATCACTTTTTCAAAACATTAGCGAATCGTTAGACCATGGAGTTTCAGTCGACGCCGTGGTTATAGATTTTGCGAAGGCATTTGATGTCGTTCCGCATGACATGCTACTCCATAAATTAGCTTCGACGAAGATTGATAGAAGAGTAATTTTATGGATCCAAGAATTTTTGATGGGTCGTTCCCAGAAAGTGAAAGTCGAAGGCATATTCTCGGATGAAATTACCGTAACGTCGGGTATCCCTCAGGGCAGTGTAATCGGAACTTTGTTATTTTTGGCGTTTATAAATGACTTACCAAATGGGATTCGCAGTGACTCGATTGTTTGCGGATGATTGTGTAATATATCGAAAGATACATGACTCACAAGACAATGCAGTGCTTCAAGAGGACCTGAACCTGGTCTATAAGAGGGCGATTGTAAATAAAATGAAAATAAACACAAGAAAATGTAGTCTCTTAAAAATAGGGAAAGTGCTAAGGCAGGAGTTTCAATATAACATTGGCTCGGAAATACTTGTAGAAGAAGATTCTTGCAAATATTTGGGCGTTCACGTAAGGAATGATATGAAATGGAGTAGTCATGTAGGATGTGTAGTTTCAAAAGCTGCACTTTGTAATGAGGGTATTAAAAGGAAGTAGTACCTCTGCTAAAGAATTAGGATATTTGTCACTTGTAAGACCTATTCTGGAATATGCCTCGGCGGTTTGGGATCCATATCAAGTAGGGCTCATCAATGAGTTGGAAATGGTACAAAGAAAGGCCGCTAGATTTGTGCTCAGTGACTTTAATCCCAGGTGCAGTGTGAGCCGTATGTTAAAGAAACTTGGGTGGGAATCACTGGAGGCTAGGAGGATGAAATCTAGACTCTGCGCTATGTACAACACGTATACAAATCAACCAGCATGGGGTGAGCTTAGCAAACGATTGGGAAAGCCCACTTACATGGGTAGGAGCGATCATCCTTTCAAAGTTAAGGGCCGACCACAGCGAACAAATTATGGTAAATATTCTTTTGTAAACCGTGCCATTGATAGCTGGAACTCTCTACCTGCCGCAGTCTTAGAGCCTTTTCCCAAACATATAGGTGTGTTTAAGAAAAGGCTGACTATTTGTGTAAATACTCCAGTTTAATTGTTGTATAATTGTTATTGAATTGTTATGTATAATTATTTATTTGTTATGTATTGTGCCCTTTTAGCAAGAAATATGCAAATCACAGTATACCAGCGTAGCTCAATTCGGGATTTTCGGGGTTGCGGTAAGTTCACCCACTCTGTGACTCACATATTTTGGATTAATTAGAGGATACACTTGCAAAAATAACAACAAAATCAACTCCTATTTTAACACATTTAATTAATAAAAGTTATGGCGCTACAAAACAATTAAACAATTAAATTACTGACCCATAATCATCTACTTGTTCCAAATGAACAAGGAATAACATAAGAATAAAACAAATATTGTATTAAAACATATGGTTTCCATATAAACCAACAATTCCTAATTATTTTTACTTCCATAAAGCATCAACTGTAAGTTTCATATAACTCCGAGCTCTTTTGGCTCAATGCTTTCTGTAATAATGGTGTCATTCTTTGTACACCTCAAATACTACTTTTTTATATTTTCTTAATCATCAAACAAATGTATAATTACATTTAAAATTACATGTTAATTATCTAACTCAATATTTGGGCAGTTCACTTGTTTTCAGCTTTTATCATCTCTCTCTAGTTTTACAAATACATCAAGGTAATCAGGAAATTACTTGTGTACTCCAGAGTATGAAGATACTTGACACGGTCAAAAAACTATGGTCACTCCCGGAACCTAGTTGCCTTCAATTAACTCATGGAATCCTACTTCCATACAACATTACAATAGGGATTGTTATTTATCTCATATGTCTTATAAGACCATTATCACATTAAAAAAACTACGATCTGAACAGGCAAGCGGAAATATCAATCTACAAGGACCTCGGTTCAACGCCCCGGTCATTAACAACTTTTAACACTCCTGGTGTATTCATTACTCCTTACAAGACGGCCTTCAGACACCCCTCCTGCTCCAAGGGTCTGACCGTGCTACTCGAGAGTTATTTATGACTATGCGGGAACCCTCCCGTCTAGTCTAAGCTTGAGCTCTCTTTAATGCTTTTACAAACAGCTTTTCGTTCATTCTCAATTCTTTGGGGAGACCTGGCATTCTACTCCTCGTGTCCATTCAACAATATTATTGGGCTCATAAACCACATTCGTAATCTTGGCATTTATTAATTATGAAAGGTCCTCATTGATTGGGGAAGAGTAATACACATTCTACGACGAATAATAAAGGGGCTTTCACAATAAGAGGATTCTGAGTTCGAATCTCTTCACATGCCTCGGGAACCATTCCCATATAGAGGACTATACAAAATGCGATTTAGGGTCAGCATATAGCTTATAAGACCTACGCTCAATACCATACATTTGCTCCCTTTCAATACAACATACACAATGGCCTCGTGATACTACGTCACAAATAGAGGACTTACACCAATTCTCAATTCATTACAATCAACTACCTCTCATAAGTAATTTACCAAGTACATTAACTTTTACGCGTTCCTAGCGTGACATTTTATTTTAATTGCGCTCTTTTGCGCTATACTTTATTTTTAAGCCTAGCGTCATCCAAAGAACTGATAATACCATATTAACAATTGATACACATCTCAATTTTTATATTATTCTTTTCCTTTGATAATAAATTTCTCTATCTTTAAGAACATGCATTTGAACATCATGTCTATACTTTTTATTAAAGCTCTAACGCTCTTATGTTCACATCAATTAATTTGATCTTTATTTAATATTTCCTTACTTGGTTATTATTATTATTATTTCATATCTTCATTCTTTACAAAAGCTCAAAAGCTATTTCTTTCATATAACTCAAATTTACTTTTATTTAAATATCTTTCATGATAATTATTAATATTTCGCTTGCTCTTATGACATTCGTCAAATACACTGACATTTTATTCATATATTTCCTCTACTGGATTTATTCTTTTACATAATTATTTATAGTTTCTCAAATTTCTATTATTGTTCAGACCGCGTTTTTCTTTATTCAATATTTATTTATTTAAACACATCCCTTTTACTCGAAAACTCCGGTGGATTTGTACACAACCATTTCCCGACACCAAAATATAATGAAATTCATTACTCACATGTTTTTAAGGTCGTCTCATGACCTTTATCCTTGTGCGGTGTTTCATTTTGGCCCACTTTTTAACTTACTCCATATTGTAGAAATTCATCTCATGTACAAACACTTCTTGACACATATTCAATACACTTAACATTGACAACATTTTTAATACACTGGTGTATCCATTTAGAACACACAATAAACACTAAAAAATATTATTTTAACACACAATCTTGATAGATTCACACTTCACAACTTTTGATCACTAGGCCTTATTTTCCTAGCCTATCACACGTGACCTCTTACTCTCCCGTTTCCAAGGGTGAAATTTATTCAATGTCGGCTTCCTATCCTGCAGAATACGAAAGTCTCGAATCATCTACTTTTCCCTGGAATCCTAATTCTTCGAATACTATTCTGGATGACCGGCTATTTCTCTAGCTTGAACGGCTTCTTTTTTAGATCTAGTTTATCGATCCTAGTGAAAGTCTGTTCGGATCGAGGTCACCTCGATAACCTATCGATGATCGATGGATTTATTTTATAGCAGCTAGTACTTCTCGAGTCTAGTGCTTTAGAATAGTTCGTCTGCTTTCTGGAGATAATGTCTATAGTCTCCGTTCTTCTTTGTTTATTTGGTTCTCGCACTCCTACTTTTCTGAAATACGTTGCGAACCTTACTCTGTTTTTCCCTATTTGGGTTCTTTAAATTAGATAACTGTTTATCTTTCTATTACGGTACTTCCGTACGTTATGATATTTTCGGTCGTTTATTTAAAGACCTATCGCCTTAAGTCCAACGTTCGCAGCCTGCTCTGACTATATTTTACGAACTTTTCACTGTACACTTGTGTACTGTCGGACCTAAATCCTGTAACTAGGATTTTCCTAATTTTTTCAACACGGCGATACTTTAATATTTCTTCTTTACAACTCCTTATGGAGGCACGTAAGTTATTAATACTGCGACGCCCGTGGCTATCGGATATTAATTCTGTGGTGTAATACAGCGTTTCTCCCCTCAAGGAGTACTGGTAAACTTTCTTCGGTGTGAAGCAGAGTAACGCCCCACACGGCTGTCTGAACACTGATGCGTAGCAACGCCCCCCTCGGGCTGTTTGGAACTGCTTGTACTGATGCTCCAGCGTCACTTCCCCTGGACTGTTTGAAACTGCATGTTTGGCTTGGTGATGCCAGGAGCTTTATACTCTTTCGCTACAAAAAGATAAGACTCTAGCCCTTTCCGTGCCCAACTTTTAAAATAATGGTTGCACCATTATAAAAATTATACCTTCAAAAAGCTCGTCTTCTCAATGTTAAATAATCTCATTGCGCATAAGAATCGATCGTGCAATTCGGAGATATTAATTAATTTCTCGTCCTCAACTGTGTGGGTGTTGCTGTTCATTTGCATTCTCCCCTCTCCACAGGCCTTGGTAAATCCCCTATGACGTCTACTTGCGTTTGCAGTTTTCTCCTGTGCAATTATTAAAGGGTTTTTCTTTACACAAAAATCTCTAATTCGAAATAATTCACCGTACTGTAATTGTTTACTTATTTTTATACTCGTAAACGGGTTAAATTTAATTATTCCTCTTCTGGCGCATAAGCGGTGTTGTCGTTTTGAAGCAAGCTCAGCTCGATTTCCGAGTCAGGCTTCCTTGTCTAACAGCCGGAATTTTCCACTCGGTTATTAATACTCATGACCAGCTCCTTCTGAATGTCAAGGGGCATGATCTCATCTCTCGAACACCTGGCCCGCGCTGCTTGCACAATGTTAGGCTAGAATCCTGGCTTGATCTTTCTCTATGTTACATTAGAAACTGTACGTTTCTTTCATTTCTTCCCCAAATACATGGATTCGACCTCCTTGGACCCTATGGCACATGGGTTCAGTATATCCAATTTGCCACCGGGGGACACACCCCCCATTGCAAATAAATGAATGAATATGAATGAATGAAATAAACCGGATATTATAAAACAACACGCTCTGAAGTGCAAGTTATTCACAAGAATAATTCAATGGATTCACTGGTCGAACATCAATTCCCCTGGATTTTCCTTAATTCCACTCGGTCCTCCAAGGGACCAAAAAATAAATTCCGCTCAGGCAAAGGGGTTATTCCCAATGACGTAAACAAATGTCATAACCCTCCTGCTCGCATACCAAGGGCCGGGTCAAAATATTTAGGGGATGAAAAGAGTTTCATCTAATGTTTTTTGTATAGTTTGAAATGAAGTAAAGATTTATGTGATTTTAAGATGCTGATTGTTCTTATTTAATTAAATTTCCTGTCCATATTCTTATTTAACAACAGTGATTCATATCTAGTTCTTTATGTATTATGTTTATATCTGATTTAACGAATGAGCGGACTTTACTTCAGAGCGCTTGACCGATGGCGAGGTGGTGTTCGCAAGACATTGTTGTGCCATTGGTCAACCGCTCTGATGTCAAGTCCGCTCATTCGTTAAATCAGGTATAAAGTGTTTGGCACATTATAACTTATATGGCAGAAAATACAAGTGATTTAAAATTATTCATAATATTCCTTTAAAGTCTGCCAAGTTTTCTATTTTTCCTACAAATTGTATACATTGTTTTTAACATGTGCATAATTAAATGTTTGTATGTTTTTTAACCTAGTCAGACATTATTAAATTAAATTTAGATAATAATAGGTGTATAATTTGTACCTTAAAAAAATACTTTCGATATCAGCTACGGATGCTGAAAATACCGTTTTCTAGTCTAGAACGGAAAAATCAGCTGCATTCAAGAATGACGTTTGTCTACGTCATTGGGGATAATAACCCATTTGTCTGAGCGGAGTTGAGGAACTCATTCTTGGGTCCCTTGGAGGACCGAGTGGAATTAAGGAAAATCTATGGGAATTTATGTTCGACCAAGTGGAATTGATGCCCACCCGATCAACTTATGCCCTCAATATTAAGTTGGAGGATATTGAGATAAGGACCTATATTCTTTGCTGGTGCGTGTTTCTGAGAAGAACAGTTTGGATTATGTTCCCTGATCCTCTAATTGCTGGGATATACTGAAGTAGAGCTGTATATAGGTCCAGCAGCCAACTCTGTTGCTTGCTTAGCACCACCCGGGAAACACGTGGATAGGGTTGCCAGTTTTGAAGAATGGAAAAACGGAACACACGTCCCAAAACATTGTTTCTTTTTAATCAAGTTTGTTAAATGTGGTAATAAGTAATACACATATGTATTAAATAAGCATTACATCATCAAATATACAACATTAAAACTCGATATTGCTGACATATCATAAAGGCCTATGACACCAGCAGCTTACAAATGCTTTTCATTTGAACGACCCTTTGCTAAGATATTAAATTTGCAAGTGCCTTCTGATAAATTTCACTACAATTTTCGTCATAATTCTAATATGTGAACAATTCGTGTTTTATCAAATTAATGGAGCTTCTGTTTCTATCATCACTCGATTTGATATTTTTGACAGAAAAAACTCTCCGTAAAAGTTGGGGGGGGGGGGGAATTGCTGAGTATTAACTTCACAAGGACTAAGATATTCCTTAATTTTGTTGCCCCTAATAAATCTATAACATGTACCCATCTATCTGACACAGACATAAAAATCATTTTCTCTTTCAAACTTGCACCTGTACAACCAGAAAACAAGCTAGATAATACAATCAATTCTGAAGCGGGACATTTGAAAATTGGTGCGAAAGTGAATATATTATCAAATTAACCACACAAAAAAACGGAATATTTTCCGTTCCGTTAAAGATTAAAATGGAACGCGGAACAAAACAAGAAAAAAAAACGGAATTGTTCCGGGTAAAACGGAACGTCTGGCAGCCCTACACGTGTTGGGTACTAAATGGTTATTCCTACGGACGTGAAGCAACGTCAACATACTTAAACTACACTAATAATAACGCAACAACCAAGGAAGTGACCAATACTGTCTGTGAATAAGTTTGACGCGTTACAAACTAATGTAATCTAAACATTGTATAGCCTATATCAGGGCCATCCAGTCATTGCGCTCGGAAAGCGCGGCCGCGCTCGGGGAGCACTGGGCAGTCAGACTAGCGCTCTGACCCCCCCCCCCCCCCCTACCACCACTACACTGTGGCAGCGAGGAGACCTGAGACAGACGGACGATGTTCGGACAGCGCTGACTAGTGCAGTCGTGTGGGCGACGGATTTTGTGGGTTTGTTGACATCATATTGATAGGGCTGTTTTGCCATAAAATTATACCGCATATACAAATCGAATGGCACTCCGATGTATGGAATGTGCAGGAAACGAACACAAGTGTTAAGGAAATAATATTGTGATTTATTCCAAACTGAAATGTGAACATATTAGAGAGGAAAATTCAACATCATTTTACCAATATGAACAGATAATACAGACCTTGAGTGACTTTTGAGCTTTTAGTGTTGGAGGAAACAATATTTTCCAAATTTGGTACAATATTTCTGGACACAGCTATTCGTAAACAATTGCGCAAGTTTCCATCGCTCATCGTTGCACGATGTTTACTTTTGGTAAGCTTAAGAACCGAAAAGAAACGCTAACAAATGTACGTTGGGCCAAACATTGCTCTCTTCAGCGTGGCGGGCAGACCACTCGCTCAACCAGCCAACCTCCTCCCACCACTACCGAAACTACAGTACCTTCCACCAAAGCGCCGCTTGGATCGCGGCCGGAGTGCTAGCGCTCGGGGAGCACCGTGTGGATGGCCCTGGCCTATATAATATTCAAGCATAAGTGTACTTCATAAACATCGTACATTAAGCCTAAGTGAACACAACCTGAAGATGAACGCTTGGCGTTCGAAACATGCCATTCAATTAAGTACCCCATTTTGTACATAAACTCGTTTTGTTTTGCGATAATGTCTTGCTTCTTTCAGGTTAGGCCATGCAAATTGTTTCCCGCCTAATGTAATGCAGCACAATTTGTTTGGACCGACTGGAAAGCTATCTTTAATAAAACTAGGCAGCACTGAAAATTGGTTTCTATCGCTTCTAAAAGGATTTACTGTTGAAAGCGCTGTCGTGGAAATCCACCGTTGGGGCTTGGCCAAAACCTTGACGATATCAAGAGTTCTCATTCTTAGTTTGAGTTAACTTTGAAATCTCTTGCTCCACTATTCTGAAAGACATTTTAAGCTCATAGTACTGGACATGCCTTTGTGCTTCTAGTTAACATAGGAATCTCTGTTTTCAAGCTTAATGAACAAAGGAAGACGATCACTACTTCACATAATCCCGTGGGCTGTCCTGGCACACTGTAAACATAATATGCGCAACATGACGCTGCGAATTGTGTTCACCAAGAGTTTTAATATATCAATAGTACCCAGTTCAGTTAAGGGACATTTTATGTTCAATGTATGTATAAAATTGCCGTTTGTCTTCAAGATTTATTCCGTATAACTGGACAGTGAAGGGTAGAAAAAGTAACCATTATAGTTATAGTACTGAAAGTTTATCTGAATTACAGACCTTCCTCATTTCTCTCTACTACTCATGTGACTGGGTCCCCCGATGATGGGGGGGGGGGGGGAAGGAGAGGGGGAGGGGGGGGGGGGGGGCTACCCGAGTAATAAGAAGCGTCCCATTCCATCACAACTCAGCTCAGGGCAATGTTCAGCAAAGCGACCTTTGCGTACTGTAAAGAAAACCACGCACACACAATCTTATCTAAGTTTGTAGTTAAGTTGACATTGCCTTACCTCTCAGGGAAAGAAGCCAATGTTGTTTTTGTTGCTGTAGCATTAAGGGGAGATGTCAATGAAATTCATGAAATTTACCACTAAAAAAAAAAAAAATTGAAGCGTCACTCCTCGAAGAATATAATTCCAAAATTTGGTGGCGATATCTTGCTGGTAATTGTCTCAAAACAATTAAATATGGGTGGATGGCACGCCCCTTTTTCGGTAATGGCTTACATTGGATCTCCTTGTATCGTACTCCACTTGATTTCTTCTAATTTGGCATGCAGAGTTTAAAAATGGCATTCCCCTTACTCATTGTACAGGTATAGGATAACACGAACACGTACAGAAGGCAGTGACTTGTGTTTAACATGTTTCAAGCTTGGTAATCTTTAGGCCAATCTACTTTTACACTTAATATACTTGAGTGAGTTCCAGCAATATTTCCAACAATGGGTAGATCACCAAGAGTATTTAGAAGGATAAAAGTATCAAGAATATATGAATCGGTATTTTTTGAAAGGGCGTAATCGACATTTTTTGACATTTTTGCGTTTTGTTTTCCTTTTGGATAGAGCCATCTGTTTTCTTTGAAAGGACGCTTGTGCAAGCGTTCTTTCCGTATAAAACTCATGCTCAAAAATATTGCGTGTTTTTGAAAGGGCGGACGTGCGTCACACCCAAAGTACACGGGACTACATGACCGCGTTGTCGCAGCCCCTAAACTGAGGAACCAACCAACAATGACTTTCTTATGTTGTAAGTGTTTCCCTGTGCTTCAGAATTGTTGGAACTTTTGTGTGTAGCAAATCCATTCCATCTGAACACATTGCCTGTGCTTTAGATTTGCACTTCGTATTATTGCAAAAAAAAAAACCTATCCAATTTAAGTCCAAAACTGATATTTAACAATGATCCATTATATTTTGAGTCCATATTTGCCATATTTGTGTAAATATCTGTCTCTAGCAAATAGATTGAATTTTCGAACAATTTAATGAACATTTGTGTCTAATTATTCTATTTTTTTTTTGAAAGGGCGTAGTAGCACGATTTTCTTTGCGCATATCTTCCGGACAAAAATTTATAAAATTATTTTAGAGAATGGAACAAGTTCCATAAAAGCATGTTAGTCACAAAATCCATTAAAATAAAAATTAAATTAAAAATTGAGCCTTTGGGGAAGTTTTATTTAGTTTCCCAACAATTTCCTTTCGTCCACCTACGCCCTTTCAAAAACACGATTCATATAATATACCGTCTATAAGACATGAGAATGCTCCCGTAGAGGTTATGTTGGTAACCAATGATCGATTCATATAATATACCGTCTATAAGACATGAGAATGCTCCCGTAGAGGTTATGTTGGTAACCAATGATCGATTCATATAATATACCGTCTATAAGACATGAGAATGCTCCCGTAGAGGTTATGTTGGTAACCAATGATCGATTCATGTAATATACCGTCTATAAGACATGAGAATGCTCCCGTAGAGGTTATGTTGGTAACCAATGATCGATTCATATAATATACCGTCTATAAGACATGAGAATGCTCCCGTAGAGGTTATGTTGGTAACCAATGATCGATTCATGTAATATACCGTCTATAAGACATGAGAATGCTCCCGTAGAGGTTATGTTGGTAACCAATGATCGATTCATGTAATATACCGTCTATAAGACATGAGAATGCTCCCGTAGAGGTTATGTTGGTAACCAATGATCGATTCATGTAATATACCGTCTATAAGACATGAGAATGCTCCCGTAGAGGTTATGTTGGTAACCAATGATCGATTCATGTAATATACCGTCTATAAGACATGAGAATGCTCCCGTAGAGGTTATGTTGGTAACCAATGATCGATTCATGTAATATACCGTCTATAAGACATGAGAATGCTCCCGTAGAGGTTATGTTGGTAACCAATGATCGATTCATGTAATATACCGTCTATAAGACATGAGAATGCTCCCGTAGAGGTTATGTTGGAAACCAATGATACGAACAAATAGGCCTACATCTGGGCAAAAGCAGTCACGAGGATTTTTTTAGCGAACATGTCCCAATATGCCCGGAAAATGAGAAGAGCCAAGAGAGCTGCTGAAAATTATGCTAATGATCTTCATTATTCATTTGGAGGCTTCTAAATGCCAAGCTTGGTAGTAGCACTTAACTTTATTCTTCATTTCCCAAAACTTACAAATTTTGAACTATTGGTACACTTTTCTCCAAAACCATTTATCATATTGAGCAGAAATTTAGCACACTTTCTCACCTATAACAACACTTCTTTCCATGTAAGGACACTTCATTTTTTTTTGTTAACTTTAGGCCCATGAGAGAATTTATTAATATATTGTTTTGAAAAATCTTAAATACTGAACAATGCATCCTAGACAAAATTCCTTACATAAAATTTAGCTTGTATGTAGAACAAAATAGCATACAAAATTTCATTAAACTTCAAAAAAAAAAAAAAAAAAAAAAAAAGGGGGTACATATATAAAAATACATTTTCAAAAATTTATGAGACCAAAATTCATCCAAAATGTTTTTCAAAACGAGTCTACGTACTTCTGAAACAATATGGTTTATTATTACAAAGTTTCATAGCACTAGGGTTTAAACTGCCTGATTTATGTGAGTTTTTGTGAATAACTGTTTTTACATTGACATCTCCCCTTAAGGAATTGTGTGCAGACGTTGTGTGTGTGTGGCTTTTTCTTTTACAGTACAGAAAGGCTTTGCTCAACTTTGCCCTGAGCTGGCTTGTGTTGGAATGGGAATGATTGCCGGGACAGATGGATAGGAGCAATGGCAGGAAGGTACTAATGGAGAGAAGGAGGCTAAGGTAGAAATGGGCACCCTTGGTAGAAGCTGTTCGTATGAGTCGACTCAGATGGTGGATTCATGTGAAGAAAATGGGCGAGGAGAGAATACCTAACAGAGTTTAATGAGTTCGGCTGTAGAGGGTAAGAGGCAGGTGAGATGTAGTGAAAACTTTGATAGTTGCAATGTTGAAATGACGTTTCCACGCACATAAAATGTTGTTGCAACTATGCCAATAGTTCTAGCATTTGTTGCTAATTGTTCTTAACTGATTTTAGAGAATTGAGACATCCTGGTCATCAGCCATAAGTTCTTGGGTGGCAGTTCAATATGTCTGATAACCTGTGTTTTTGTGGGGACTATTGTAATGTGTGTTACAGTCGGGGATTGGGATAGGTACTCTGGGACTTGAAATGCCGTAATATCCTGGCAATTGCCTGGAGGAGTGTGGAAAACTCGGGGTGTTTCAGTATTTAGAGGTATCAGTGGGAGATTTTATGCAAGATGAAGTCAAATGTACAGTACCGTACGCTCAGATCAGCTTGTCTTGTGGTAGAGAACTCTTGGCAAGCTCGGAGCAATGGAGGGGCATCACCAGCTGAACACGTGTGACGAGCTAATTGCTTACTACCATGGCGATCGGAAACAATAACTGAATATTAAGCATTAGTTTTAACAAGCCTTGAAGTAAATGTTAGGTGCCTACAGCTCTGAAGGCAAACTGTGCGTCTGGAATCATCAAAGGGATTTATAACAAGCAACATGGCGCTGGAATAACAACTGGATGATTGGGAGAGGGGGGTGGGGACAAGGGCACTGGCGACGCCGAGTATAATACACACTTAACAAGTAGTTACGTGAAGAACCAAATAGCCTATTTGCATATATCCTACTGATGTTAATTGTCTCCATCAATATACAAAATTTCAGTTTGATTACTGTAATGGATTCGTAGATTTTGAGAACAGTTCAAATATTTCGAATGGTCGCCATGTTGGATTTTTAGCCTATTTTCATATATAAAATTATGAGATCACCTTTTGTCCGTGTGTGTGTGTGTGTGTGTGTGTGTGCACGCACCCACTCCCCCCTTAATAAAATCTAAACCGCTGGATCGATTTCAATGAAACTCGGTAAGAACATAGTACTACTTGGTCCGACCCCGACCGTGCCCTTCAACGTTTATTAAGTCGCACCAATCCAACATGGCGGCTGTGCGAATTATTTCACCGGCATTCTATATCTCCGAAACTATTACTCATATCACCCTCAAATTTTGTACGGTGATACAGGGCACTACTGGACGTTCGCCTGTGTGACTTTCAAAAACCTGTTAAGCACAGTAGAAAACTAACATGGTGGCCAAGTGAAATTGAAACATTTAAATAGAATGTTTTCGAAGCCTCCGTGGCTTAGGCGGCAGCACGCCGGCCTCTCACCGCTGGGTCCGTGGTTCAAATCCCGGTCACTCCATGTGAGATCTGTGCTGGACAAAACGGAGGCAGACAGGTTTTTCTCCGGGTACTCCGGTTTTCCCTGTCAAAATTTCATTCCAGCAACACTCTCCACTATCATTTCATTTCATCTGTCATTGCCCCAGAGGAGTGCGTCAGGCCTCGGCAGCCGGCACAGTTCATATCCTCGCCGCTAGATGGGGGCTTCATTCATTCCATTCCTGACCCGGTCAGAGACTGGAAGCAGGCTGTGGATTTTCATTTTCAAATAGAATGTTTTCGTGATTTAACCATCCAAGCGCATTGAAACATGGTACAGCAAATATTTACACACATTGTAATGCAATGACACCTAATTTAGTTTAATTGTTTACATAACCTCAAGATGGCGGCTGTGCGAAATTTTAAAATAAAAGTTTTTATTTCTTATGTCCTAATCATGCGATCGAAGTCAACGTTTGAATAATAAACCTATGGAATAATCGTCATCTAATAGTTTATAACTCTATGGCCTACATATATGAATGTCTAACATGGTGACCATCCGAAATATTTAGACGATTCTCAATATCTACTGAACCCTTTATTCACAGGCTGTATAAAGGATTCTAATAAATTATTCATCATCATTTGATATAGTTCTACAGACAGCAGATATATGAGAGCCTGACGGAGTTGGGAAAATGTTGAGAAATCAGTGGCAGAGAGAACACAAAGGTTTAAGCTCCTGTGGTATTTTAGAAAGTAGCCTGGGAATCATGACGCAGAGGACAGGTGCAACTTTTAGCGCGAAGGAAGGCTTGGGTACGCATAGAGCGGCTTGTTACTATGAGAGTTGGCGCCAAGAAGAAAATGAATGCAACGATGTGAATGGTCAATCTTCATGATAACCACTCCTTGTGGGAGGAAAATATGTAGGAGCTCGTGAAGATCTACAAGAGTCAAAACCAATAATATCAAGACGCCCTTTTTAAACGGCAACTCGGCGTCATAACGCATCCTGGTTAATTAAGGCGGGAGTTATCTACGGATTAATTCCAAGATCGATTCAAGCTAGCTACAGCATAATCTTTACCTCCACATCTCTACGAACTCAATGATACCAATCGCATGCTAGTCTGATAATTATTATGGAATATTTTTCTATAAAACCCCTTCTATGCCTACTCTAGCCAGTTTCATTTATAAGTGGTCCAGGAAGCTTCAAGAGGTGACTTTTATTTCAGCGTCTGAGGATGTAAGGCTTTTATTTGAGCGTCTGAGGACGTGAGACATAACTTCTAATTTAAGTGTCGTGGACACTCTGCATATTTTTCATGTGTGTGGACATGGAACGTTTTCGACAAGTTATAAGTGTAACTTCAGTGTTTTATTTGTAGTCCCAGTACTACCAGATAGGGGCAGTTCATCGAAATTATTCACAAATAGACAGTCAAGGAATTTAGTACTTGATCGGTGAATTTAATAGGAAATATATCTTGTGTGTGTCTGACAAACATTATTTTAATTCAGCAAGAGATGACATCAAGGAACGAGGGCGGATCTTGGAATCAGCAGGACATTTGCCAGAAGATGTCTATGTCGAACTAAGAATTTAAAGGAGTGATGGCCGGAGATGTTTCCCTGACGCTGTTTTAAAGGATTGAGTACAAAATGAATTTATTTATTTATTAAATCAGCTATGGTTTTATGGGACGTAATTTTGTAGATATTTATTTGCTTGTTTGTAATGTAGATTTTTAGTTCTTGTTTACTGACACATTAAGTATGGGACAGCTTAGCGCTTTGTATTTTGTAGATATTGTGATTTTGTTTCGGTTCAAGTTTACGGGGCAATGCGCGCAGCCCGTGCTCGCATTCGCTCGCGTAAGTCGCGTACAAGCAATGTAACTCGGAAGTATGCCTTATAACAAAAATGGAACAGAATTAATTGAGATTAAAAATAGAATTTGGAGGGTAAAAATTATTTGTGTGCAGATTTTATGATGGATCAGGATTATTTTGATAATTGCTCATCTAGCAAGTCAGTATGGGATGCCACTCGAGCACCCGAGTTTTTGTTGTTTTATTTGTTTGATGTGTCTCTGGACGCAAAGTAGGTTAATCAGTTTTGAGCCGACCCAGATGGTATGATTATGAGTGAGTCAGTCAGTCCAAGCCTTATGGTGTATGGTGTGATTTTATGAAGGTGCCTGCGGGAAATATATCATTGTGATTGTTCCGACTTGCCGCACGTCAGCCCAGTTCATAACCTTGTGAGGCTGAGCTTGTGGTAAATATTTGTGTTTCTTGCCATCCAAGTGGATGAATGAGATATGTCTTTTCGCGTTTCCAGATGGATAACGGGATCAGTGTGGTCCCATGTATAATTAGCACCAGGCTTGAGAAACTGACAGAGTGGAAGGCAGCGATGACTCATCCAAGTAGGGAAGCGCTCAAATCAGATAACGACTGTTGGTCATTAGCAAGCGGGCCAGGTCCCTGTAGATAAAATTAAGATGTTATTTAACTTCACAAAACCCTGATCGGTTATAAAGAATATTTGATGGATTTAAATGGGTGTTGTCCATGTTTTAAGGTATCTTCCGAAACATCTGTTTGTCTGGCTTTTATTCATGTGAATATAATTTTCAGCCGTGTAGGCTTGCATTTGTTGTTGTTGCTTGATTTCTTGTGTGTATTTTTTACGCGTTCAATGACCCCGTGTGGCATTTGTATGCGAAGCTGTTTCCCATTTGTGATGCGAGCTTTTGGCCTATTTCGGCATGCTCTTTTGTGTTTTGTGTGCTCTGGCACGAATTAGAATCTCGGGGAGATTAATCATATCTTAGTATTTTAGATCTTGCATGTCTCAGTAGTAAATTATAGTGTGTTAATTAAGAGTGGGTCAGATAGCCGTAGTGTGATTTAAAAGATGCAACTCCGTGAGCAATATTACTGTTTCAGTTGTAAACGGACTCGCATCAGAACTCATTTTCTTATTAAGGATCAGTACACCACGCATTATATAACTTCTTGACCAGGATAAATGGACTTGTATCCATATAATTGTGAGGAGCGAGTTCTTACCGCTCAATTTTATGTTATGATTAATCATTTGAGTGAAGCTGTATTCACAATGTTTTGATGGGTGGAGCGAGTTCTGACCGCTCAGTAATATATTTATTTCGTATGGGAGTGAAAGTCAGGGAGGACTTCTTTTTACTATTATTATTATTATTATTATGCACATATTTTTCAGTCATTAAATTCTTTTTATTCTACTTGTTATTCACCGACAGTAGTGGCTACGCGGGCTAAAGCTCTGCGTTAGGTCAAGGGGCCAAGCTCTCTGCTGACTCGGTAGACGCGTGGGTTCGTGCCCCACCGTCGGCTGTCCTTGAAATGGTTTTCCGTGGTTTCCCATTTTCAACACCAGGCAAATGCTGGGACGGTACCTTCTGACAGGCCACGGCCGCTTCCTTCCACATCCTTGCCCAGTTTCATTCACCATCATTCATTTCATCTCTCATTAACTCCTCTCATGAGGTTGGCGTCAGGAAGGGCATCTGGCCGTAAAAACCATCGCCACTAATACTTCCATCGCATCTCATCCCCGACCCCGTTGGAAAAACGGGAATAATAAGGGGTAGACATACAATACAATACAATTCTACTTGTTATTCATTTTATTTCTAGTATAGCCTCTGTTATGGACCTTTCTATTCATTAGAGCATGTTTTTTGCGAACTTTGCTTTGAAAAGCATTCAGGACTGAGCACGACCCTGTAGAAAGAATCTTGATAAAACACTGCTTTATTGAAGGGTGCACTACTAATCTTTGACAGCAATCAAATTGAAATTATGTACATTGATAAAGGCTACATTGATAAAGGCTATGAACTTAAGTTCACCTATGGGGCTTTCAATAACCAGGTGATCACATATCCAACATGGCGGCAACGCGAAATTTAAATGGTCGTTTCTCGCGATTTAACCATCCGAGTGCAGTGAAACTTGGTACAGTAAATGCTTATACAAATTTTAATCCACTGATATCAAATTTATTTCAATTGTTTTCATAACCACAAGATGGTGGCTGTTCGAAATTGTAAAATCTCGTTTTTATTAGTTCTTGTGTCCTAATCATGCGATTGAAGTTTGAATAATACACCTACGCAATAATCTCCATGTAAGAGTACATAACTATGTCCTACATATATAAATCCAACATGGTGACCAACCAAAATATTTAGATGGGTCTCAATATCTATGAATCTATTACAGCAATCAAACTGACATTTTGTATGTTGACAGAGCCAATTATCATAGGTAGGATGTATGAAAATGGGCTGTTTAGTTCCTCACGGAACTACTTGTTATATATGTAGGCCATTGAGTTATGTACTATTACATGAAGATCATTGCGTAGGTGTATTATTCAAAACTTCAGTCGCATGATTAGGACACAAGAAATAAAACAGAGATTTTTAAATTTCGCATAGCTGCCATCTTGAGGTTATGTTAACAATTAAACTAAATTAGATGTCAATGAATTACAATGTGTATAAACATTTACTGCGCTTGCATGGTTAAATCGCGAAAAAAATGTATTTAAATGTTTCAACTTCGCTTGGCCGCCATGTTCGTTTTGTACTTAGGTTTCTGAGAGTCACATAGGTGAACTTGTAGTAGTGCCCTTCATCACTGTACAAAATTTCAGGGTGATGTCATTAATAGTTTCGGAAATATAGAATGCCGGTGAAATACTCTGCACAGTCGCCATCTTGGATTGATGAAATGTAATAAAATTTTAAGTACTAGGTCGGTGTCGGAAAATATAGTACTATGATTTTGCCGAGTTTCATTATAATCGCTCCAGCCGTTTAGATTTTAACAAACGCGCACACGCACAAAAAAAAGAAGGTTAACTTATATGCCTATTTTTTCATAAATGAAGATAGGCAAAGAAAACGTTTTGTATCAGCTATGAATTATAGTGTACGACTCGAGTCACCACAAATGATTGAGGTATGAAGGTATAACTTAATTTCTTAGAAAAATTTAGAAGTCCTTAATTTCCGCACCACATCACAGCCGTGGTCTCTCAGTGGGAGGGTGCCATAACAACATTGATAGTGTTAATACGGGGTAACACGTCCCCTTGTTCGGAGGCATGTTTGAATCCGTATAGGCATACCATACAAGGCAACTCAATTTTGGTCTGATTTGTCCCTTCCACAGTGACGATTCTGCGTTGGTTCTGCAGATTACGAGGTTGGTCTGGACGTCCAAAAAGAGCTTGATAGTTGTTTCAACCCATCCTAGAAATGTTCAATGGGGTTGATAAAAAGGTAAAAGGCAGGTCACTCCAGTCGGGTGATACCAGCACGCTTAAGGTATATGTTCATGAGAACTTGACGATAGACAAGATAATTTTCATTCACTAATATAATTAAAGACGCCGACCCCGTGGTGTTCGGGTAGCGCGCGTGCCTCTCACCCGGAGGCTGGAACGGGGTTCACTCAGCCTCGTGAGGACAATTGAGTAGCAGCGCCCCAATCACGAAATCCAAGATTAAGGGCCGAGGGGACCCGATGCGCTGATCACGCATCACCCCAATACCTGCAGACCAAATGGCTGGGCAGCGGTTGCTTGGTAGGCCTAGGCCCTTCACGGGCTGGAGTGCCAGGGGTTATTATTATATAATTATAGAGTCTTCATCAAACTGCTGGCAATATAGTTCCACTATTGGTTGAAGGATGTCGTCCTATTATTGTTGAGCGTTAAGAGTGCCTTCAACAACCACGAAAGGTTGTGATGTCACCTCGAAAAAATCAATGCGCCAATACAGTGTTGCTCGTCGTTTACGAAGTATCGGAAGTGTGCGATCGTCAGGTGCAAGTTAGTGGTATTAGTCAGTAAACAGCACATTTTGCCAAATCCGATGAGGCCATGCAGTCGCAGAATGATTTCTAGCCCATCTACATGGTGTCAAGATGTTTGAGCTGGACCTCGCCTTGGCCTCGGGTATCGTACAACCTGTACCTAACATTCCGCGACCCCACGAACACCGAACGGATTTTCGCAGCATTCATCCTGCGGTTGCTCCGAGCCAAAAGTCGTACTACCAAGTACTCCACATTACCAGTCTTCCTGAATCGAATCCATATCCGAAACACATCACTCGATTACGGTGCACACGTTGAGCAACTTCCCATGTAGACAATCCTTCTTGGCATAAAGTGAGGATGTCTCCGTCATGCTACCTTGGGCGTTCAATACAAAACTCTAATGCGTCCATCCTTACTGATGCACTGTGCGTGGCTATAGACGGTTGTCAGAATGTGTTCAAACAACTTAAGGTTTGATAGCAACTCAGTGACACGAATTGCAGGGGTAGTGTAACAATTCCCTTGATGTGTGCATATTCTGGGTTTTCCTGCGTGGAGAGGTTGCTACCGATTGCTCATATTTCAAAGCAGGTATACAGTAGATAAACATACACGGTGTATATACAGTATGTATTTTGGTCTTTTCCATCATACATTCAACCATAGTATGTTTTAAAATCATGTTGAGAAAGCATTGTATAGGCTATATGAAAGCCAATTCGTTTGTTCTCCGATGATATGCGAGGATGAAGTCAGAATAGGCCTACAACAAATTAGACCCAGAATTAATGTCAACACAAACACTCATGCATGTCCAAGGCTGGACTCGAACCAGCAGCAAACTCATAGCACAATTTCACAACCTCACGCTCTGACCCTGAGCTACGCCTGTCGGCAACCTTCAAAGGTGTATGGTGGAAGGGAGGGTGGGAGGGAGGTTGTTGACTGTTAGTTCTCTCTCCCGTAGTTTTAAAGAGTGTGCTGGAAACTTTTGTGCCATGTGAATGTAGCACGTACCGCAGCAGTGGAATGAGAATTTGTTCACAAGCAGAGTTCCATTATTTAACCTCGTAGCGTCAACTTTATGCTACAATTTCTCGAGATGTATTTCAGCCATTGCGATGCAAGTTACCGGTATGCCATTCTTAATGTAAGTTTCCATGTTATCAATTGTGCAATAAAAAATCGGGTGTCGATTTAAAAACACATTCGTTTATTTTGAACGTCATATTTGCTTACGTTTCTTGAATGACCCATATTATCTACTTTAATGGCCCCTTCCCTGTCTTCAAGCGTATGGAAGCCATTTTGCAATATCTATTGTTGTTTCAAATATATTTGAAGTGAATGATTTAAGTGAGCCACCCTGTATACGGGCGTCTAATGTAACTTAATACTATAATGTTTTGAATAATGATGGCGGCTGTATTAACTAAGCTATTAAAACAATTTAGTCCTAGTTTAATCATTATAAATATGGGCTTACCTTTGCTCATGGAAGCCATAGTTAATTTTAACAATACATTTAAAATTGATTGCTGAGTAAGACTTGAAAATGAGATCGTAGATGGGATTCGAAGCTGAATCTTCTGCTGTCCAGGCAAGCTCAATTACACCGATGTGGCCACCCCTCGACTAGGACACATTTCTAAATCCATAGCGAGCTTCAAGCTCCTGATACATGTTGGTCAAGTCACATAGAGAAGACCTCTGATCGTATTTCATCTCCGTGTTCATCTGGACTATCCCTACAGAGACCGAAGTCATACGAGCCTGAATACTGACACCAAACTTGGAACGGCCCTCGTGGGTGTGCACACTGAGTTTCCATATCCTCGCCGCACTACTTAAACTGCTTCCCCAACCTCGGGGGAGAGCTAATGGCACGTGCTGGGGGAAGTAGTTGCTGCAGTGCGATTGGTCTGAGAGCGTGCACAGCTAGGCATCAGATGTCTTCCATTCGACCTGGCTAACTTGGCTGACACCCCGAAGGTCCGGGCTCGTTTCTCGGTTCTGTCAATATATTTCATTCTGGTCCGAGGGCTGAAACAGGCTCCAGTGAGGTAAAACTGGGAAGAGGTGGGCTTGATTCCCACCTTAGGCATCATGGAAGTGGTTTTCTGTAGTTTCCTCACTTCTACTTCAGGTAAATGCTTGGATGGTTCCTCACGTAAGGCCACGGCTGGCCCGTTCCCAATCCTCACCTGAATTAAATATACACACTAATACAGCCATCATAATAACACTGGTTATCAGGCCCAAGTACACGAGGTTAAATGACCACGCTGACTCAGGTCATCATATATATTATTTCAGTAGTATGCATCCCTCCTGCGGCGCTCACAAGCGACCGATCATGACAAATGAGCATTCAAATGAAAGAGGATAGACATTAGCAGTGACTTATTGCACTATAATTTCATAAATATCTATAATTTCTTTAAAAAATTACTTTAAAAAAATTGTACGAAGAGTGCGATTTGCAAACACCGTTGACGTTGAAAAATACGCTCGATAATTGCTGTCCACGGGCCGCTGTGACGTCTGTTTGATGTCATATTAACATTCTGAGGTCTTTCCTTTATCCTCAAATGTAAATAGTGTTCTATAATCATTTGGTTGAGATAAAAACATAACCTTTCTCCTTAAGTCTCTCATTATAAACCTATTGGGGAAAGTGTGGTTTATGAACATGCGAGATTTCTCGCACGGGTCCTCTAGTCAAATTAAACTACAACTACACCAACAACAAACAGAATGCTTGCAATGTTTCGCCAAGATTGGAAGCCTGACCTCGCGAAGTTCCTTTGTTGGACGAAGAGAAGCACTGAGTTATCATCCTTCTGTCACCCATGAGTATGTACTAGATTTTCTCAAAATGCGTATGCAAATGCATATCTTGAGGTTTATTGGATTTTTTCCATATTCTGAACATAACAGCATATTTTAGCATATACAGTTGAAATTGCGTATACTTTAAAACATCTTGAACAAAATAGGGTTCGCCTGCGTGTTGGACATCCCTTGTAAGCAACTTCCTGAGCAACAGATAAATAACTTGTATTTTACGCAAACATGCTGCCTGGCTATTTGAAGAAGGGAATGGAGTGGGACATTCCTTTCAACATCTCGTCAGCCAGTAGCCCGGGGTTGGTTATGTGAGGAGTTTCTTGAGTTAATGTGTGATCTTATTCTTAGTGTGCATATCCTTAACTCAAAATGCCTAAAGAGAAGAGCAGCAGAAAGTATTTATTAAAACAGTGGGTGTCAAGTAATAGTGCTTATTCAACTGATGGCTAAGGACCGGACATTTATGCACTGGAAAACGATTAAAATAGACGTAATTTGTCTCCTGAAAACATAGAAAAACTTGCAATTATCGATTGTGATACTTCTTTCTGCAGTGAACGATACATGTATAAAGTGAGTTTATGTTTGACGATGTCGAAATGTAAATATTATATGTTAGAAAACTGTATCATAATGAGGGTCATTATAACACTATTTTTCATTATGAGACAGTTTCTCCCACCAATCAGAGCCCAAGAAACAGTTGTGTGACCAATTAGGTAAGGATAGCATCACACCTGCGCTGACTTCCACGGCCTCCTATTTTAAATGTCACTGCGTGGGTAGTGTCATAGTGGGGTATTTGAGGAGGCCATGGTCATATACAAGGTATTCTCTGCGTCCCATGCGCTCTGTTCAGTTCATAAACTGGCGAAATCTCGACTGGTATTAATGTTCGCACATAAAATAGTTATATTTATCGTCGAACATAAACTGTCTTATGCAACTCCTCTATAATGGTAATTAAGACACTCGTACTCTTGTCTTAATTATTGCCATTATAGGCTCGTTGTATAATGTACTAGAATAAGATTGACTTATTGTCAAGTGCATATTTTTCTATTTTTAATGCACTTTTTCTACATTTTTAGTGCATAATTGCATGCATATTTTAATAGTTTTCAGTGCATAAATTTCCGATCCCTACTCATAAGAATAGAAGTCAATATGGGTTATACCCGTGCCACAGAGCAAGAGGCCTTGTAGGGACTACTAAAGGTTAGGAACTCATAATCCACCCCTACGCCTCCATATTGTCGGCGAATGTAGGCCTGCTGAGTGGGAGGCGTCGCAACGTCTCCTTGTGGCGTTCAGCAAGATAGTTTCCAATAGCTTATAGGAGAGGACGGTTTTGTTATATAACACACATGAGATAAATTATGAAGAGCGTGGGGCGTGAGCAACCTACTTGGGCCCTGGCCATTATCTGCTTACCAACTCAACCGCCCAGCGTCACTTCTCGCACCCCGGAGGGTCGGTTTGGATTCCTCGCTCTGCCAAGAAATCAAATTCTGAACAGGATTCACTCAGCATCGTGAGGCAAAACGCAGACTAGGTGGCTTCGATTCCCTCCATAAATGAGGATGTCTGTGGCTTCCCACCTCCAATCCAGGCAAATGCCAGTATGGTTTCTAACATAAGGCCACGGCCGCCTCCTACCTAATCCGACCTCCAATTAGAAAGCACACACAGTTACAGGCATCATAATAACAAAGGTTATTATATAAATTCTATATACACTTAAGTACGCGGAGCTGAAACCTCATTGCCCAAAACTGAGCAGAGGCGGGTTCGATTCCTATCTCTGCTATCCTTGAAGTGGTTTTCTGTGGTTTCCCACTTGTACTCCTGGAAAATGCCGGGATGGCTCCTGACCTAAGGCCATCGCCGCCTCCTTCCCGTTGCCCACCTGAATTTACAAATACACACACTACAAGAGCACAGATTATATCGGACAAATTGTAGGGGAGACTGCTAACTCCGCATTACGGCTAATTCCGCAGTATTTGAAATGTATTTTCCCTGCAGTGATACCCCAGCGCAAGAGTTCAACTCACCAGTTGTGTTGAGTCAACTATTAATTTCCCTAGGCTAAGTATTTCGAAAGCCGGCCCCGTGGTGTTGGGGTAGCGCGCCTGCCTCTCACCCGGAGGCCCCGGGTTCGATCCCCGGCTCCGTCAGGGATTTTAAAACTGACGTGAGGGTTGGAACGGGGTGCACTCAGTCTCGTGAGGACAATTGAGTAGCTGTCTGACAGTGAGACAGTGCCCCGGTCACGAAAACCAAGATTAATGGCCGAGGGGACCCGACGCGCTGACCACGTGTCACCCCCAAAATCTGCAGGTCAATTGGCTGGGCAGCGGTCGCTTGGTAGGCCTAGACCCTTCAAGGGCTGTAGTTCCACGGGGTTAGTTAGTTTTTAAGTATTTTGAAACGACAAATGCTACAACTTAGTGGCAAAATCGTGAACACCTGTATTGTATTTTGTTTGTAAAGTATTTATAAAATCTCGGTGATGCCGTAGTGGTAGTAATGAAGCATATCCTTAGACTTATCATATTTTAGATTGAGACAAGTTGTCGCGGATTTAGCCCTAGTTCCTTTAGTACAAATAACAATGTTATTGGTTTTACGTCCCTTTTAACTACTGCAGCTTTTAGAGACACCGAGGTGCCGGAATTTCACCCCAGAGGGGTTCTTCAACGTGCCAGTAAATCTACTGACACGGCTCCCTCGCATTTGCGCACGCTCAAATGCCAGCTGCCAGGATTCGATCCAGCAACTTTAGGACAGCGGCCGAGAACGTTACCGCTGAGTCACGCAGCCAGACAGTACACTACAAAAAGAAAAACTAAAATTTATTAAGTTCAAATTTCTTCGAAAGCTATATTAATTGATTTACACAACCCATGCCCGATGAAATTCTAAGAGCTGAATTTGTCACAAAGGTGTAGTAATTTAATATCTATTGAATAATTTGAAACTCTTTCCCTTAATTTATCATGTTTACCATCAACCCCTTAATATTGTGGATTTCCCATGTGTATATATTACACACACACACACACACACACACACACACACACAAACAAATACACGGGGTAAATGACCACGATGTCTAAGCCCCTCAACTGGAACATCCTACGATTACGCTGGTGGAATGTGGAAAATGAACGATCTGTAGCCATGGTCTGAGGGGAATGAACCCTTAGTTCCACATTTTATAGATGCAGGGTATGCCACTACGTTTAGTGACCACTTCCAGATTGGGTGATCGTAAGGATGATGGGTGGCATCCTGGGGAATCATGTACTCTAGTGTATCACAGTTCCATTTGGCGAGGCGTAACGTAAGAAGTATTCTTAATTATGTAAATATATACAGGGTCTTTCATATAAAGTAAGAACGGCAATCGGCAGTTTAGTTATTCACTGCTGCGGTGGCCTTGGCCGAGCTTGTGGTGCGCCATGGCCCCCTGCTATACTATTGAAAGCGCGCGCACAGTACATACAAGGGCTGTGTTTTTTCAAGTTTCGATTGACTGTGTAAAAATCATTCACGACCACACTGTATGAACGTTACGATAGACTTTTACAAAGAATTCAAGTGTGAAGATTTGGACCATCAGCCGTTTAGTCCAAACCAGCACTGAATGAGTTTCATCTTTTTCGAGAATTGAAGGTAAGGTTGGGCGGCAACGCCTCGTCAAAGAGGAAATACTTCAGGAGACTCTCCAGACGTACCCACCTCAGTGGCGGCAGAATTTTTTGCCGAGGGCATTGGAAAGCTGGTGTAACGAAACGACAAATGTTTCAATTGTTTTGGCGATTACGTTGAGACATAATAATAAAACAAGCATACATTTAGTAGTAAAATCAGTTTGGTATGTCAATCTGTAATTTTTTATTCCGTCCGTCGGAACTTGAATAAAATACCAGCCCTCGTATGTACTATGCGCGTCTTTTCAACAGTACAGCAGGGGGCCATGGCGCGCCACATGCTCGGCCAAGGCCACCGCAGCAGCGAATAACAAAACTGCCGCTTGCCGTTCTTACTTTATATGAAAGACCCTGTATGTATGTATATATATGTGTGTGTGTTCCTCAGTCGATCAACAGGTGTAAGGGAGCCCAAATATCGTGGAAATATACCTGAAATGAAATATACAAATTGTGTATTGCATGTAACAAGTAGTCCCGTGAAGAAGTAACATAACCTGTAAGCCTGTATAAATGCTGTATATTCTGAGGTAGCCTATGGATTTCCCTAACTGATGAAGGTATATCTATGAACTTTGGTATAATGGATCTTTACTACGTATGGTCGGTTTCAGATCATTTCGTGAAGAATTACAACTGAAGAACTGCGTTACGTTACGGTGACGGGACGAAATGTACCTAGATGCACTGAGGTGTGTGACGTCATAGTACCGCTTGGTGCATGTGTTCCCGACAATCTCTACCTTGTTAGTATCAGACAAAAAATCCACGATTCTTGGATGTCACGGGTAATCTCGAGAACCACTGGATGGATTTTGATGCGATTTTCACCATTCTGTAAAGGATATCTCGAGGACAGATTCTGTAGAAAATAATTTATGTATGAACAAAGGAAGCCAAGCAGTAGCGATTTCAGTGAAAAAGTCGAAAACAAACTTGGCGTCCGTGCGCTTCTTAAGCTTACGCTGGGCAAACCGTTAAAAATATCAGTATACTATGAGGGTAAGAATTGGTCAGCATGAAAAGTTCTATAAAAAAGTCCGCGAGAGCATATCTCTATCTTCAATACATCGCCCACTATAAGTGGTTTTGACTGGATGGAAGGGGCAGGTCATCCAGCCATCTCCCTCCGTGCGCTTGACCTTGCTTTGCCCTTGGTTTACACTTTCCGTTCGCGAGTAATTTTAAACAATGTAAAGTATTATAAAGCAAGATAAGTATTATGCAGATAATTTTCTAACATGTCAAGAGTCTTTGGCTTCGAGCGAAGCGAGAAGCTCCAGCCTTTCTAGCATTTTTCAGCATTTGTAGCATTTAAAATGATACAAAGTCTAGTCTTTCAGACTGACTGTCACTTTTGTCAATGCCAGTAAATCTAAAGCTATGCTTGACTAATGAGGTTACCTCTAGAGTGATCATACGGGATAACACGTAGAGATACTTTCTAATTGGTCGGACGGAGCTTTTGAATGCCCGTAAGTAGCAGTGTTATTGTGGACCAGATATATATTTTTAGCCCACTTTTCACATTTTGCAAAAATGAGGAAGAAGTAGACTTATGAGATCGATCCGGGAAAATGTCTGCCTGGCTGCCTGCCTGCCAACTCCTGAATGGCTGCAGCTATCGAAACCAAATTTGGTATGAGTAAAGATCTATACCGGGACATCTCAATGTCATACTTGAAAATGATGTCAGTGCTACCAACTGCTAAAAAATCGCGATTGAAATTTGAGCTCCATGTTGGATATCTTGGAATGTATACATGGGAACTATTCCAAAATTGGTACACATATAGATAATAATACTTCAGTTTAATTTTCAGGAGGCCATACATGACAGTGTCGCCAAAATGATTCTAAGCCTACTGATAGGACCAAATTTTAAATGCATATAATTCCTACACTATCAATTGGATTTCAACCAAATTTCGTATGTACTATGTGTACATAAACAGATATGACTGAGCGTATTCTAATGAGCCACCAGGGCTGCCAACATTCAATAAATGCTCTCTCTATTTTTTATCCAAGTACCAAAATATATCCGAAAATATGCGAGCCCACAGCTTTAAACTTTGCACACGTATAGTGCCCGACATTCTAGATTAATTTGGAGCAACTAATGTATGTCAGTGCTACCAACATGATTCTAAGCCTGCTGAAAAGACCATTTTTAATTACATGTATCTTCTATACTATCAATTAGATTTCAACCAAATTTCGTTATGTGCTAAGTGTACCATAACAGATATGACTGTGCATATTCTTTAGAGCAATCAGGGCTTCCAATGAATGGTGTTTATATATTTTTACCCTAATATCAATATATCAGAAAGTATGAAAGCCAAAAGCTCTAAACTTTGCGCACGTATAGTTCCTGACATTCTCGATTAATTTGGAGCAACTAATGTCAGTACTACCAACATGATTCTAAGCCTGCTGATAAGTCCAATTTTAAAATTCCAGTAACTTCTATAATTACTAACAAATGGATTTCATCCAAAATTGGCAAAACAATACATCATAATATTTCAAATTATTTCTGACCAACACATGCATGATATTGTTGCCAACATGATTTTACATGCGCTGATAGGCCCAATGTCTAACTGCGTGTAACGTCCATGCTATCCATTGGACTTCAACCAAATTTTGTGTTCTGTACCTTAAGAGATGGAACTAAGAATATATTCTGTCACCAGGGCTGCCAACTGTAGTGCTCTATCAGGCTACATCATGCCAGGTATATTTCGAACTAATTAGAAATTTCGATATTACCAAATTCATTTCGTCATTATTCTAGATAGGTCCATAAAGATTAATCATTGGCATGAATCTTACATTTTAAGAAAAGTAGGCTCTTTAGTTCGTCACGGAACTTCTTGTTATGATATTGGAGCCGCCTAGTGCTCAAGACGTTTTTGTGTCTTGTCGGGTCACACGTCTCGTAAGCATCTGGTTCAGACTTACGACTATTTTTATAAGATTGTGTTATTGTAACAGGCAGAGGTCACGTGTACTTTGTTGTTCGCACCAGTTCATGGTGGAACTTCAGATAATGCCTTGGTTGAAGGTGACGTGTACTTGTCAGGTTTATTGGTCCAGAAGCCTTGCATGGCTGGTCATTCTACATAACTAAGATACTCATAAACCTACGATTGTAATAATAACCAGATTTAAACCATGAAAGCTCATTTTACTAAACCGACGCTGGTTAAAACTATTGTTAATTACTAACAGCTGTTTAATGTTGATCTTACTTACCTTCCAGCGGACCAATGCATTGCTTTTGATGGACTACATTCTTGGAGGAGTGATTTAGAGAAAGATACAACACTTCTGACTTGACAGGAGCTCACAGGCTGACCAAAGGTTTTTAACGTGGGCTGAGTGACCTCACTGGTGAAACACTGTTCTAACAGTGTGTTTATTAATTTCCATTCACACACGCTAGATGACAAATGTAAATTAACAGTTCACCATTTTACCGTAAGCAGGTTAATAAGAATATTTGTCTATGTGTTCCATTATTTATTTGTGTGTATAATCCCATTGTAACCCTACTGTTTTCTTCTGTAGCTACTATTTTGTACAGCTATGAATGTAATATTTGGATTGTAATCAAATGAATGTTATGACAATTGTATTTAGTTCTTTCAACCCGGACGCCTAGCGCCGATGTTTATTTAAGGCAGGATTTAGTTAATTTAGGTAATAACTGTAAATACGAGGGTGGTACCAGTATGACTTAGGTTTGTTATGTTTCGCCTATTTATGGCATGGTGTTTTCTTCACAGAAACATCATTTCCCTTTCATGTACCATAATTAGGGCTGTTTTAGTACCACTTTCCCAAGCTATGCCTTGCTTTTTTTCTGATGTAACTAGGACCGATCGAGAGGGTTAATTTCCATTAGTTTAGGGGTTGTTTCTTGTTGTTATTTTCATTAATTAGCGGATTAGCCGATTTTAAACCCTCCTATTGTTGGATAGGGGTTGGTTTCATCAAATAAATATTCCAATGAATTTTACGTAAACCTGGACTTTCTCATTTAGTAGTTTGTATTTTTGGGGGTGCATTTCCTGGGGTGTATTTGACTTGTGATTATGATGGGAACCTGATCCTACGGGACGGGGAGTCTCATGCCGGCTAGCCCTTTTGGAATGCATTCCGATCCTCTTCGGTATGTGTTCGAAGGATGAGGTCATCTGGGATGCCACACACGGTTGGTGGTGACCAGATAACCTCCTCCAACGGGCACAGTACCTGTAGGTAATTTCTATAATAGTGGCTCATTATACTCCGTTTCACTTTGCTTGCGTGGTAACAAGAAATGAAAAAACTATTTTTGTTAAAATTCACTCAGCTACCATCTTGAATTTTTCATAATAATTGAATTACATCAGACGCAAATACATTAAGAATTAAAAATAAATTTACTATGGCATGTCTCACTGCACTCGGCTGGTTAAATCGCTATAATTCGTGTGAGCACCATGTTGGTATTACGCCTATCAGGTTTTTGAAATTCACTTATGTGAACTTTCTTTATGGTCTCTTATCACTATACAAATTTCAGGTTCATTGCTGCAATAGTTTCAGAGATATTGGGTATCGGTGAAATATTTCACGTGGCCGCCATTTTGGATTGGTGACTTTTAGTAAGACGTGTTTGCTTTTAAATTGCTCCAGCCAATCAAATTTTATTAGGGGCACACACGTGCGCGGAAAAAGGTGATCTAATCAGCCAAAATTACACAAGATGAAAACAGGTTAAAAAGTAAGGAAAATGGTAGGTAAGTTTCATGCATCACTCCAACATCTTCAGATCAAGATTAATTATTAATTAATATTTGGAAATACATGAAAATCCACAGACTGCTTCCAGTCGACCGACCGGTTCAGGGATGAAATGAAGCCCCCATCTAGTGGCGAGGATATGAACTGTGACGGCAGCCAAAGCCTGTCGCACTCCTCTGAGACAATGACTAAATGAATGACAGACAAAATGAAATGATAGTGGAGAGTGTTGCTGGAATGAAAGTTTGGCAGGGAAAACCGGAGTACCCGGAGAAAAATCTGTCTGCCTCCGTTTTTTCCAGCACAGATCTCACATGGAGTGACCGGGATTTGAACCACGGGCCCAGCCGTGAGAGACCGGCGTGCTGCCGCTTAAGCCATGGAGGCTCATGTGTAAATACACATGCAAGTAAATTAGTTACTTTGACCTCGTAGGTCCACCCCTCAAAACCTCAATAACTAACTAACTAACTAACCAACTAGTGCTAACTTGCTAATCTTAATTATTAGTCTTTATATAGCCTGTTGTTTGAGTCTTCAGTCTTTTGACTGGTTTGATGCAGCTCTCCAAGCCTCCCTGTCTTGAGCTAATCGTTTCATCTCTACATAGCTATCACACCCTACATCCGAGGCAATCTGTTTAACATATTCTAACCTTGGTCTACCCCTACAGTTCTTGTCCTCGACCCTTCCTTCCATAACTAAGCTTGCTATTCCTGGGTGTCTTAGTATGTGTCCTACCAACCTATCTCTTCTCTTCACTAACAGTCGCCAGAAACATCTCTCCTCTCCCACTCGTCGTAATACCTCTTCGTTTGTAACCATATCCATCCATCTGATCTTCATCATTCTCCTGTAACACCACATTTCAAACGCTTCTATACTCCTCTTTTCTGCTGAACCAACAGTCCAAGTTTCACTTCCATAGAGTGCCACGCTCCAGACAAAGGCTTTCAAAAATGACTTCCTAACACCTAAATCTATATTCGATGTCAACCTATTCCTTTTCTGAAGAAATTCTTTCCTTCCCTGAGCCAACCTACTTTTTATATCCTCTTTGCTTCGTCCATCACTGGTTATTTTGCTTCCTAAGTAACGGAAGTCTTACTGCCTTTAGTTTTTCACCTGCCAAATTAATGTCCATAGAGGTTTCTGATTTATTTCGGCTGCATTCCAATATTTTTGTTTTACATTTATTAATTTTCATCATGAATTGTTTCCTCAAGATGGAGTCCATACCATTCAAAAACTCATTCAAATCCTCCAGGCGTGTCGGCCAAGATGACGATGTCATCAGCAAATCTCAGAGTTGAAATTATTTCTCCTTGAATCTTCACTCCCTCTTTAAATTTCTCTCTAATTTCCTTCATTGCTTGTTCAATGTAAAGATTGAAAAGTATGGGTGATAAGTTGCAGCCTTGCCTCACACCTTTCTGAATACCAGCTTCTCTCCCATGTCCTTCAGCTCGAATGACTGCTGTCTGGTTTCTGTATAGTTTGTAGATCACCCTCCTATCCCTGTACTTTATTCCAATCATTTTCAAAATGCCAAACAATTTAGTCCAATCAACGTTATCAAAAGCCTTTTCTAAGTCCAAAAATGCCATGAACGTTCTCTTATCTTTTCTGATTCTACCTTCCAAAATCAGCCTAAGACTTAGTACAACTTCCCTTGTTCCTACATTTCTCCTGAAACCAAACTAGTATTCACCCAACTCTGCTTCTATCTGGCTTTCCATCCTCTTGTAAATTATTCTAGACAGGATCTTTGAAGCATGAGTAATTAAGCTGATTGTACGGTAATCCTCACATCTGTCGGCTATTACTTTCTTCGGTATAAGGATGATAACATTCTTCTTGAAATCAGAGGGTACCTCACCTGTCTCATAAATCCTACACACCAAGTGAAATAACCTGATCAGACCTTCATCTCCTATGCAGCGTAGCAACTCAATCGGTATATCATCTATGCCTGCTGCTTTGTTCCTGCTTAAGTCTTCCAATGCTTTGTCAAATTTTGATCTCAATATTAAATCTCCTTTTGCATCCTCATCAATTTCTTCCTCCCTTTCCATTACATGATTCTCAAACTCCTTTCCCTTATACAAACACTATGTAGGCTTTCCATCTCTCAACCTTTTCTTCCCTATCTGTTAGAGGCTTTCCATTTGTGTCATTAATATTACAGCACTTGGTCTTCTTCTCCCCAAAAGTATGCTTAATCCTTCGATAAGCAGTGTCGACTTCTCCTAATTTCAGACAATTTTCTACACCTATACATTTCTCTTTCAACCATTCATCTTTCGCTTCCTTGCACTTCTTGTTAACTTCATTTCTCAGACGTCTGTATTCTGCTTTCTCTTTTTCATCTCTTACATTCTTGTGTTTCCGCCTTCATCCATCAATTCTAGTATATCCTGAGTGATCCACAGTTTTCTCCCTATTCTTTGTTTCCTACCAATGTTTTCTTGTGCGGATTTTGTTATTTCATTCTTCAAAAGTGTCCATTCGTCTGAAATTGAAGTTTGTTTAGGGTTTTTCATTAGTCCTTCCTTTATATTCTTCTTGAATCTTTCGTTTACATCCTTCTCTTTCAGCCTGTCTATTGCCCACCCTTTTGGCTTTTGACATTTCTTCAGTTTGTTTAACTTTAATCTGCATTTCATAACAACCAGATTGTGGTCAGAGTTTATGTCAGCACCTGGATATGTTTTACAATCCAAAATCTGGTTTCGAAACCTCTGCTTGACCATAATGAAGTCGATTTGGTAACGCCCTGTATCTCCTGGTCTCATCCATGTGTATATTCTTCTATTGTGGTTATTGAATAAGGTGTTAGCTATGACCAACTAATGCTCGGTGCAAAATTCCATCAGCCTGCTTCCTCGATCGTTCCTTTCACCTAATCCGAAATCACCTACTATCTTCCATTCTCTTCCTTTTCCTACCAGAGCATTCCAATCTCCCATTACTATAACATTTTCTTCACCCTTTGTAACATGTTTTTCTAGGGGGTTTTATGCCACTAACACAAGTTAGTTGGACTATATCATATTTGTTAAACGCGGCAATAATTCGGCCAAGTTAAATTATTTCAGTTTATTCAATTTCATATTATTATTATTATTATTATTATTAATATTTATAACGTCATTTTTTGGAGCTTTTAAATTTGGAACATTACAGATAGGATTTCTACTAGTAGAAATCCGTATCTATATTGGATGATTCCAATATAATGTTGCACGGCAAATCATTTCATACGTAAAGTCGGGATTTTATTCATTAGGGGTAAGAGAGAGTGGTGTGTGACTCACTGGGTATTTCAATACAAGAATAGATTGGAGTACAATAAAATTATGAAATCCGAGGGAACACTTCAAAGCAAGAAAACGTGTATGATCTACGTCTTGCCCGGATACGGAAATATAAATACGGGGAGGCAGCCTCATGGCGGGAATAGCCACGTGAGGTGACCAGCCAATCAAGGAAGAAGAAGCAACGAAGCACGGGCATGGCAACATACGTGACGCACGCGGATTGGTCGAAGCAGCGAGGCCGCGGTATTAAGCTAGACCCTGGTGGGAGAAGATTGAAGATATAGTGGACGCGCGGTGTGAGTGAGGACATTCATTAAGACCATTACGCTTGGAGCAGTAAGGAGGTACCTTGTTCGTTAGTCCCAAGTGGGACAATTTTATTCACGCTGACTCCGCTGATCACATCAGATCATGAGTTCCACGAGTCTTGGAGTGTTTAGCCAGACGACGTGTTGTGGTTCATGGAATAGACTCCACCACAAGCTGTAACGATTACTTTTGATCAACGAGGAAGAATCTGACGCCGTCAACACCAATGCAGAGCATCCAACACTGCGAGACTTCAACCACGTGGAGACAATGTTTCCGTTGGTAAGCACAAGTAATCTACGACACACACTCTCTGTTTCTCAATAGGGCTATATAAATTCTATAAGCATTAATTTGGAAATATGTTAAATTCACGTTATTCTCCCGACCGGCGTATTAAGTAATTTTGTTCGTGGCAATGTTTAAAGTAGTGTGCTCCGTTAACAGTGTTAATTTTATTCATGTTGCCATCATATTTTTAAGTATATTAAATTCAATTATTACCAAGTAGATTCTTTAATTCCAGTAGGTAGCAATAGTTATAATACCTCATCCTTCTCCACAATCAAATGTTGTCTGGGTTGATGATTCAATCATCCCACGGCCTAGTCATTAAGAGTCTCTCATATGTTCTACTCACGCTAGGGGTCGATATTATATAAATTTAGCTTGGAACACAGTGTATCCAGCTTGGCGCCCAACATAGATCAAACTTAGCAGTAGTATTTTCTGGCGAATAGTCCGCCCAGGTAAAACACATTACATTTGTTCGCTCAACGTGGAGCTTAACGAATACCATTACATTTGTCGCTACCAACATGGGGCATTAATTAACATTACATTTGGCACCCAACGTGGAGCTTAATAACATTACACCTTGACATACCGCAGAATTTCATCTATTTCTTCGTAGACCTATTCAACATTTTCATCATCAGCTTGACTGGTAGGCATATAGACTTGCACCACTGTGGTGCACGTAGGTTTTGTACTGATTTTTGCTACAATAAGCCGTTCACTATATTGCTCATAATATTCCACGCGCTGTCCAAGTTTCCTACTCAATATGAGACCAACCCCTGCTTGGCCATTGTTTGATTTAGTGATAATGACCCTATAGTCTCCTGACCAAAAGTCCTGTTCTTCCTGCCAGCCCATTTCACTAATCCCAACCAAATCCTACCTCAACCTATCCATTTCCCTTTCCAAGTTTTCTAACCTTCCACTTCCTAGCAGACTTTCTAACATTCCACGCTCCGATCCGTAGAATGTCAGATTTCCTCTTTGTCACTTCTGTGATGTTAACCCCCTCTCGAGTAGTCCCCACCCGGAGATCCGAACGGGGGACTAGTTTACCTCCGGATTGAAATATTTAAATTTTACAAGGGAGGTGGCCATCATCACATGTAATTATGCATAGAGAGGTGTATATCCTCGGGAATAGCATTACGGCTGTAGTTTCCCGTTGCTTTCAGCCGTGCAGGAGATCGCAGTGTAGCCATTAGTTGGCTTATATTAACAATATCTTAGCCGTCTATAAGACGAGTAAAGAATTGATTTATTTTGAAAGGCTGCTACTCCCTTTCATAATAAGTAATAGAGCAATTCTACTAACAGAAATACTAACCTTCTACTAACAATTAAATACCAAAATTCAATCAATCAATGTCTAAAGGCAATGCCTTGTCGAATCAACCATTGTCTTCTGTCTTCAGCTTGTCTTTTCATCTCACAATAGGAACCACATCTTACGTTTTGTATCAATGCTTGAAGGAATTGCTTCCTAGGTCGACCTCGTCCCTTCTTTCCTAAGACCTTTCATTCTAGTAGACTGGTTAGAAAGGTATTATGACGCACGGTGTGTCCAATGAATTTAGCTGTTCTTCTATGTACTGTTACCATCAGCTGTTTCCTTCCCTGGATTTCTCGCAGTATACTTTCGTTTGTTCTTTTTTCAGTCCAACTGACCTTTAGCATTCGCCTCCAGACCCACATCTCCAACGCTTCAAGCCGTTTCCTATCCTGTTCTCGAATTGTCCAAGATTCACATCCATATAGGAGTACGCTCCACACAAATGACATCACAAAATTTTTCCTTATCTCAATATCTAGATATATATTGGTCAGAAGAGTTCTTTTGTTGTTGAATGCTTGTTTGGCAAGCGCTATTCTTCTTCTTATCTCTTTGCTGCAGCGGTTATCATTTGTGATTAAACTTCCGAAGTATGGGAAACTGGTGACTTGTTCCACTACTTTGCTAGCAAGCCTGATGTTGGTGTGATTTCGCTCAGGATGTTTACTTACAACTAATATTTTTGTCTTCACGTTAATGTTTAGGTATAAATCTACTAAATATGATGACAGTATATTCAGCATCTTGGATAATTCCTTTTCTGAGTCTGCAACCACTGCTATATCATCTGCAAAGCGAATACAATGGATTTGTTGTCCATTCATTCTAATTCCTTTTGTGTTCGATTTGAACTTATTTATAGCTTTTTCGATTAATACATTGAAGAGGTACGGTGAAAGGGGGCAACCCTGTCTTACTCCCTTCCTGATTTTTATTTCCTGACTGCTTCCTTTGATGTCTACTATTGTGGTATGATTTTCATAAAGTCTTTGTATCAGCCTCCTATCCTTCCAGTCTAATCCTGAAGATTTAATAATTTTGAAGAGATGGTCCCAACTTACATTATCAAAGGCCTTTTCAATATCTACAAATGCTATATATGATTTTCTATTCATCTCCATTCTTCTTTCTAATATTGTTCGTAGAGCCAAGATTGCTTCTCTTGTTCCCATTCCTTTCCTGAAACCAAACTGATCTGGGTCAATTTGGAAATCAAGTTTGTTATTTATTCTAGCTTTTAGTACTGGCAATAAAATTTTAGATGCATGAGAGAGCAGTGTTATGGTTCTGTGTTCTGAGCATTATGAATTCTACAAAAGAAAAGAAAACTAAAGTTCCTCCAACAACAAAATACTACCTCTAAAACAGTCTGTCACCAGGCACACTCATATGCATCCTCACACATCACAGTCTAATGAAACAATGAACTATATATAATAAACAATGCAACTGCCTTCAGACACACTCACACACCACAGTCTAATGGAACAATGAACTATATCTAATAAACAAACTAACTACATACTTGGTTGGTTGTTCCTTCTAACATTGTAACTACATGAGAGGAAATAGAAAACAAAAATGAGAATAAGGGAAACAAAAGACAGACGGAAAGAATGAGGACTGGGGGACTTGGAAGAAAGGAGAGCCAGGATAGGCAGATAGGAAAGGTAAAGAGGAGATAATGATGATGATAATTGTTTCAAGGGGCCTAACATCGAGGTTATCGGCCCCTAATGGTTTGGGTGATCGTGAAGATGATAATGAAATGCGAACTACAACTAAACCCAACTATCAACTTAGATACTAGAAGAAGAAATGGAAAACAAAATGAGAATAAGGCAAATAAAGGACAGGAGGAAAAGAAATGTCCTCCTATGTTCTGTCTTTATTAATTGCATGCGTACCTTAGGTATGTTGCCAAGCCTAGACATTATGTATGTTTTTGTATTCAGAACGGTCTTCAACTATTACAGACCGTGGAACAATCCTCGCCACGCATAAACTAGTAGTCCTATACAAGCGCTGCCGGTCTATGAGAATGTCCCGGCACCATTAATACTGCCGTAAATGCCGGCCTAGGTGTATTGAAGAAAGAAGTACATCGTACATCCTGATCCGAATAACATTTACCTGTTATAAACCCCCTATTTTCCTCCCTTTTTTATCTAGCTTGGCTGTATCGCTATGTTGTGCCTTGTTTCCCATAGGGTGTGCTTTTAGTAGAGTGAAGAGGGGTGAGCTCTCCATGAAAGTGTGTACATTTAGATTGTTGCGGTTGTTTCTTTTGGCTATGTGTATCTCAATTGCTTCTTTTATGTCAAGGGCTCTGCCTTTTGGTTTTAATATTTTATTTAATATGAACAATGCTTTCGTTAATATGACAAAATCATAAGCAAATGTCACTCGCAGCTGCATACCAACTATGGCCCATTAAGCTAGAAGGTTGCGTTTAAAACATTCATTGCAACAAACTAATGTCAGGTAATGTCGACGTTCCATAAACATAAACCAAGCAAGCAGAAGACTTGGCGTTCGCCGGGTAACTTGAATGGTGAGAAACAGATTGACCCTGTTGCAATCTCTAGAAGAGCAATAAAAGAGATTATGAACGTAAAAGTTCAGAGGGGTGCAAGGTTTGACTGATCACTACCTTTCTAAGGTAAAGATTAATTTCATTCCTCTCAGGAAGACTCCGAATACTGGAAATAGAACTCTGAGATTTGATGTGTCCAAACTTAAAATCAGTCAGGAAGTTAAGGAGCACTATCATCAGAACTTGACCTTTGAATCTAAGAATTGGACTGACATCGCTTTCAAGATCCAGCAGGCAGCTACAGCCACAATTCTGGCAGCTCCAAAACGAAAACATCGGTGGTGGAACGAAACCTGTGATAATGCACTGGCTCAGAAAACAGATGTATGGAGAAAATGGAATTCGACCAAGGGTCAGAAGATTTTGATGCATTCCGTGACGCGAGGAAAGTTACAGCCCGAGTGTTCCGATGTGCAAAGCGATCGTATGAGGAACAACAGATGGAACAGATCAATCAGAATTTCCGTAAGAACAACGTTAGGGACTTTTATCAAACCTTTAAATCTAATCTGAAAGGTTATCAAGCCCCTAGTCTGTGCTTTAGAGATGATACAGGAAAGCTAGGTATGAACGACAGGGAAAATTGCGACATTTTGGCTCAGTATTTCAACAAGTTGCTCAACTGTGATGAGCCATCGCTAAAACTATCCTACTCCCTTCCCATTCATGGTCTGCCCAATTCTCAGCCACCTTGTAAGACTGAAATTAAGCTGATCATAGACAGTCTGAAAGATAATAAACCAGCTGGGGAAGATTCCATAGTGGCGGAACTACTGAAGCTGGCGAATGAGGATACTCTGGACATATTAGTCTCGCTCTTCCAGGAGATTTGGAGAACGGGTACTATACCAGTTGAATGGCAATCAGCACTAATCCATCCTCTCCACAAGAAAGGAGACAAGAAGAACGTTGACAATTACAGAGGTATATCGATAGTTCCTGTTCCTTACAAGATTCTTTCTAAAGTACTCCTTAACAGAATCGAAGCTCATCTTGATCAACAGATTGGCGAATACCAGGCTGGTTTCCATAAGGGCCGATCCTGCCCAGAACAAATTTTCAATCTGAAGAACATCATCAGATACAAGAAAACTGGGGGATTTGAATATATGGTCGTATTCGTGGATTTCAAAAAAAGCATACGATTCGATTGATCGAGAGTCATTATTGAATGTTCTGGAAGAGTTTGGGGTGGATGATTCATCCAGAAATTTGATTAAACAGAGACTCACCAACACAATATCTAAGTTAAAATTCAAGAATGAAATCTCCGAGCCCTTCGAGATAAAAACTGGGGTCAGACAAGGAGATGGACTTTCTCCACTTCTTTTCAATTGTATCTTGAAAATCCACAGCCTGCTTCCAGTTTCCGACCGGGTCAGGAATGGAATGAATGAAGCCCCCATCTAGCGGCGAGGATATGAACTGTGCCGGCTGCCGAGGCCTGACGCACTCCTCTGGGGCAATGATTAAATGAATGACAGATGAAATGAAATGATAGTGGAGAGTGTTGCTGGAATGAAATTTTGACAGGGAAAACCGGAGTACCCGGAGAAAAAACTGTCTGCCTCCGTTTTGTCCAGCACAGATCTCACATGGAGTGACCGGGATTTGAACCACGGACCCAGTGGTGAGAGGCCGGCATGCTGCCGCCTAAGCCACGGAGGCTTTCAATTGTATCTTAGAAAAGGTAATTCGAGAATGGAGAAAATCACTGAACAAAGAAGAAGGAAATGAAGATCAGTTTCGATTAGGCCCCAAACACAAAGGAGTATATGTTGACTGTCTGGCGTTCGCAGACGACGTAGCCATATTTGCAAACAACACCAGTTCAGCAATCAGGAAGATAAACCATCTGAAAGAAACCGCAGAGAAAATAGAACTACAAATTTCAGCCTACTATTTACAAACCATCATGGTTGCCGTTGCTGTTCTGCAGATTTGCGGTTGTTATTACTGCGAACGTTAAACGTTCTGAATTAGACATGTGTAACACGCATGATGACTTCTTTAAATACACTAACAAGTGGAGGATACGATGTATGGGTCACCGATTCAAACCATCTTTAGTACACGTGTAGGGCATGACTATTCGTATACCACGCGCAAGTAGTAAGGTGCGCTTCTCAGCCGATTCCGAGAAATTAATTATTAATTATTCGTAATTGCTGTAGCGCGTTCATGTGCGCTGTACGTTAACTTGAAGCCAAGGAGCGCATGGTTCAGCGGTAAGATCCCAGCTTCGTAAGCGTGGGATCTCTGGTTCGAATCCCACAAGTGAGCTGCTTTTTTTTTTGTAAAACATAGGCAATTCCGTACAACAGTAGGTGTCGTGAATAATGTTCATTTTGCAGTCAATTGTAATAACGTGTTCTGTGAGCGGGAAAAGGGATTCTTAAATCCTCGTATGGGGGTGAACGTTTGTGACATGACATAATGTACAGTCGGGGCATTGCAAATACATTGGTATTATACAAGGTCAGGTGTACTCTATTATATGTATACGTTTATACACTGAAGGCCCAGTCTGTTCCGTTTATTGCACGTCAGTGAACCATCAGACCACTCCGTACCCCGCAAATAGTGTCTCATGGTATGGGTATTGGTTGTGTTACCGTTCTTACTATTCATGACATTCATCAACACACTGTTATTTCTATTTTTTTTTTTACACACTCATAATACATAACAATTCCAAGACTCTTTTTTTTCTTCACTGCCTACTTGATATTTGTACTCTCGCACTGCCTTTTTGTTACTCTGTTCTCGCACTGCCTTCTTGATACTCTGCTGCTACAGTTGGAACTGGCGAGGTCACCTGCACACAAATTAACGATAACGGAGGGCAGGAGGATAAACGGTTCACCCAGGAAACGTTGAAAGCCGCATTCGTTCCTTGGCTCTTGAGGAAGCAACATCATAAGAGTGGGAATAATTGTGCGATGTCGGATATTACACGTTATAGTGATGTGCCGGTTCCTACGAAGGCCGATGGAAGTGGACCGCATTCAAATTCCGCGACGAGGATGTAATCTCCTGTACGAGTTATTCCCACTCCCGCTCACATAACACGTTATTACAATTGACTGCAAAATGAACATTATTCACGACACCTACTGTTGTACGAATTGCCTATGTTTACAAAAAAAAAAAAAGTTCCCCGGTGGGATTCGATCCATTGATCCCACGCTTACGAAGCTGAACCATGCACTCCTTAGCTTCTAGTTAACGTACAGCGCACATGACAGCAATTACGAATAATTAATAATTAATTTCTCGGAATCTGCTGAGAAGCGCACCTTACTACTTTCACCTGGTATACGCCTACACGTGTACAAAAGATGGTTCGAATCGGAGACCCATACATCGTATCCTCCCCTTGTAAGTTTAAATGTTCTAATACACAAACTTATCTGATTGAGGAATGGTACCAGTGGCGTACGCAGGATTACGTTCTGGGAGGGGTTTCAATCATAGCTGTGTACATTATTAAAAATTAATTTTCGATTAATCTTAATTAAAGTGCAATACATTCTCTTTGCATGAAAACAATTTTGGTTATATTTTCCATCACATTAAAACTACTGTAAATTGCAAATTATTGAAAATATGCAAAAAAAAATTTTTTATATGGAAAACAATAACTATATCAACTGAAAAAATACATTAAAATCGACATGTCCATACGTGACTGCTAATAATGTTGGTATTAGGTGTGAGTAAAATAAAATTTTGTTCTCCATGTTTTTACTGCCTTTACTATCGACTCTCAAAAGCTGCCTATGGCTTTGTCTGCATACAATCCTTACAATTTATTAAATACTGTGAATGTACACCGCAGGCAAAGTGGGCTCCTTCTGAATCGAGAAGTCTCACTAGCGGTAGTGTAAAACATGTACCAGTTGTGATAAATGAGACAATATAAGGTTCAGGTAAACAAAATATGTCTTAGGCGGGGTTTAAACCTTAACCCCCCCCGTCGGTACGCCACTGATGATCCTCTAGATACCCTGTCACGGCCGAGATGGGACCATTGATATGTTAAAAAAATTAAGCAAATTAACTAAATAATTAACCTGGACCTGAAGATGTTCGCAAGACGAACGAAAAACATCACCCCTATTGAAAGGAACCGTCCCGGCATTTGCCTGGTAGTGAAAATGGGAAAACCACGGAAACCATTTTCAGGACGGCCGATGTGGGATTCGAACCCACGCTCTCCCGATGCCAGCGCGACACGAAGTTAATTTCGGACTACCTGTAGATGGTTACTCGTCCTTGGTACGGGTAAATGATCTTGTGTGTGTATCTTACACTCCGAACACTTCTATTGGCTTGAGTGATCACATCGTGGTGTAGCGGCTAGCATTCTTGGCTGACAGCCCTGGGGTCTGGGTTCGATTCCTGGCTCTGCCAAGAAATTTAATTCTGGTCTGAGAGCTAGAGCGGGTTTCCCCTCAGTCTCGTGAGACAGAACTGAAGAGAGGTTGGTTTGATTCCTACGTCAACCAACCTGCAAGTGGTTTTACGTGGTTTCCCACTTCTACTCCAGGCAAATATCTGGGATGGTTCCTAATTTAAGGCCACGGCCACCTCCTTCCCAACCCTATCCTATCCTCCCAATTACGAAAAAAACACACAAACACACAAGGGGGGGGGGGGCTAAATGACCATGATGTCGCAAAGCTCCTAAATGAATCAACAACTTCAACAACAACTACTAACTTGAGTAAATAAACTCTCAGTGTCAACTCAGCCTCGTGAGACAAAACAGATAAGACGTGGGTTCGATTTCCACCTCAGCCATCCAGGGACTGTTTTTCCGTGGTTTCCTACTTCTACTCCAGGAAAATGCCGCGATGGTGCCTAAATTAAGCCCATGACCACCTCATTCCCCAATCCTCGCCCCAATTACAAATACACACACTAATACAGCCAACACAAATATCAGAGAAACCTCCACTCGTCAACACCACTTCTCATAGTCCGCGATGCACATTCCTCTCAGGTTCACGCAGCTTAGACTCTAGCAGTACTGCCTCCATCACGAGCTGAATATAGGAGTTAAGGAGATATTGCGTGACCTTCAACATCATTTCTCAAGGTCAAGTATTCTCCCCCTCGAGGGCTGAAGATAGGAACCAGGGAGAGCTTATGACCTGACCAGCTTGCTACGTGACCTTCATAATTACTCCTCAAGGAGAGGTAATCTCTCCCTCAACTTCCCCACTCTCAATGGCTACAGATGACCAATTTGCTGCGTGACCTTCATAATTACTCCCCAAGGAGAGGTGATCCCTCCCCCAACTACCCCGCTCTCAAGGGCTGCAGATGTCACGGACAGCTGACCAGCCTCTCTAGCGCTGCTAGAAAAAAAAATCTGGCTACGAGTTTTCCGTTCCGCTCAATAAGACTCATACTATGAAACTGAAACATACTTGTACCCACTTCCATTCAGACCTAGCACGCGAAGTTATTGAAACCACGATTGGGTCTAATTGACGAAGATAAAAGACCCTTCACGCAGTGACGCTGACGGGTTAAATGACTACTTGACCTTTGGAATCAATTCGCAGTCCCGAGTCGTTAAGAGGGCATGTATGTTGTTCTCACACCACTGTTAAGGCTTCAGTGATGCTGCACTTGTGGATATTAAACTAGTTGAACAATAACTAGCTCAATGGTCAAAGCAGCGTGTCAAGAAGAGGCACTACGCTAATTACAGTGTGCCTACCGTAGGTGGCGTCGTGTACTAATAATGGTGATCTGATAAGTGATGACGCAACACTACCAATCAGAACGCCCTACATTCCTGTTAATTCATTGAAGGGGCTTGGGACATCTTTGTAATCAGCACCGTGTAGTTGGGCGTATGTTGAAGCTATCTGATAAATCATCATCATCATCTTGAGCAGTTTCCGACCGCTGGTCGGGTCTGCATGGAACACAAGCCTCTCCATCGTTTCCTGTCCACCCACCATCTCTTGTCTTTCACTGTGTACCAGCACACTCCTCTTTCCTCCACACTCTTCTTAACTCCTTTTGTCCATCTGTTCCTTGGTCTTCCCCTTGGCCTCCTTCCCTTCATTTCCACTCCAAACATCATCTTCGGTCTTCGGTATCCTCTCCTCTCGCATCCTCCTCACATGTCCATACCATTGTAGCCTAGATCGCTTTATTCTATTTTGCAATGGTTCCTCTCTTACCATCTCTCTGACTCTCTCATTCCTTACTCTGTCCATTCTTGTTACTCCTACCCTACTCCTCTGGAACGTCATCTCCACTGCTCGTATTTTATTCTTGTCCCTTTCCTACATCACCCATGTTTCTGAACCATATGTCAAAATTGGCACAAAGTAGGTCTTGTAGATGATTCCTTTACATTTTTGTGGTACATCTTTATTCCATATCATCCCCATAATACTCTTGAAAAATCCATCTGCGCACCTTCCCCTTTCATTTATTTCCATCCTATTGCCTCCCTTTTCTTCAATTATGCTTCCCAAGTACTTTAAGCATTCTACTTTCTGCAACTGCTGTCCTCCAAGTGTTATGCCCATACCCAGTCTGTTCTTCCTCCTCATTGTGATGACCACTTTACTCTTTTGTGCTGAGAACTTCATCCCATATGATAACACTACCTTTTCCCACTCATCTAATTGCTCTTGTACTTCTTCCTCATCCTCTCCCCATACCAGAAGGTCATCAGCAAACGTCATTGCCTTCATTTTCCTTTCCCCAATGCTATTTACCACTTTTCATATGATTTCATCCATCACCACTATAAATAACAGGGGTGAGAGGGCACTTCCTTGTTTCAGACCACTCTCCAGTTGAAACCATTCCGTTCTCTCCCTTCCCACCTTTACACAACTTTTGCTTCCCTCGTACATTGCTTTCACTCTTGCCACTGTCTCCTTGTTCACTGCTTTTGCTCTCATTGCTTCCCATACCTTGTTTCTATTAATACTATCATATGCTTTCCCAGCATCCAAGAAGGTCATCACCAGATCTTTCCCATATTCATAATGGTGTTCTTGTAGCTGTCTTACAGCAAAGATGAGGTCAACTGCCGACCTTCCTGGCCTGAATCCATACGGTTCTTCCCTCAGCCCATCTTCAACTTCTGTCCGAATTCTTCTCTCCAGTACCTTCTCAAATATTTTGGCGCAGTGGCACATGAGTGTAATTCCCCTGTAGTGCTTGCATTCCTTCCTACTTCCCTTTTTAAATATGGGTATTATTATCCCTCTTTTCCAGTCCTCTGGTATTTTCTTCTCCCTCCATATCACTTTCATTACTCGAAAGAGCCACTGTGTTCCCATCACCCCTGCTGCTCTCACCATCTCCACACTCACTTCGTATATTCCCGGTGCCTCCCCCCCCCCCCCCCCCTTTCATCTTCTTTAATGCTTCCTCCACTTCTTTCCATGTCAATTCCTTCTCTAAAATGTCTTTTCTGATAAATAATGATTTTAAAATGCGTTTTCTTTGCACATAATTACACTAATCAACAACTTTAATTCAATTCACAGTCAGTTGGCATTTGAGGGTGCGCAAATGCCAGGGAGCCTAGTCAGCAGAATTACTGGCGGGCGGGCATCAATTCCACTCGGGTACCTGAGTCAGGTAGCCAGGGTTACCTCAATTCCCCTCGACACTCCAGATAGTCGCCAGAGGAATCCCTCAACTCCGCTCGGTCGCATTCTTAGAACGACACAAGTCTTCCGTGCACACTTCTACCATTGAGCATTGATTATAATTAGGGGTGGTGAATTTTCGCAAATGCGACAAAGCGCGAAATGCTCACAAACGCTCGTACTCTTGTACTTTCATTTTTCACGACCTGCAAAGAACGTTTTAATGTGTTTTGAAAAAGCGACAAAATGCGAAATTGACTCAAAATGCGAAAATCATACTAACACGCTATATAAATGCGAAATCCACGATTTTTCAAATAAAACGTTTTTCTTTCTTGTCTAAGTTCCTACTGAGGAGTTTGTACACCCTTGAAGTGTTGACGACAGCTTGCGGGAAGTAATCCCTTCCGCAACTCGTTGCTCGACCGGCGGTTTCATAAGCTACACTTACACGGAAAGATTTCCGAGTCCCGGCCTGCTGTTCGCCATCAAGTGTGGCGCCAAGCCTGTCGCGTTCGCGTTCTTTCCGTTCTATTGGCAACTCCAGCTATCTGATATGACATCTAGCGGTCAAAATTAGAAACTTACCAAGTAGGGTACATTTGTCACGTGGTGACTGTTTGTATAATGATTTCTTTTATTGGTAAGCAGATCGTGGTAAATTCTTCGTGTTTATACATAAGTTATAAGTTTTACTCGTTGATAAGAGTGCAAAATGAGTAAAAGCAAAGTATATTGCTCAGTTTACGGCTGTAAGTCGATGTATAAGAGGGCGGCGGATATACGTTTTCATCACTTTCCAAAAGATGCAAATAGCAATAGCCGAAAGGTGACGATACCAAATAAATACGGGCAATAAGAGCGGGTTGGACCACTCACCACTACACTCACTGACGACAGGACGGGTTGTTCACTTACGCCGAGCCAAGCCGCACCTAGACAGCCAAGCACAGTCTCGCCGAGCCAAGCCGTACCAAGACAGCCAAGCTCACACCAGCCAAGGACAGCCAAGCTTCATCAGTCAGGTATCCTTCCTCGCTCCCTAGTTCATTTCCAATAACCCTACCAGCCGCCATCACCTCGATCTGCGATATCCGAGCCATTCCACTTCGAGTCATATAGGCCTAATTTGACTTCGCAGGGTTAATACTGAACCCGAGGAGGTTATGCTGACTGGAATCGAACGTGGTTCTCAGAGACTGATCTCAGTATAAAGGTTCCACCAGGGAACGAACCAGAGATCTGTAGAGGCAGTTTCATGGTAAAAACCCCTCGAAAGAAGCGTATATTTAATCACTGGTGTGATTTTGGTGCAATGACATTATTTATTAAAATAATGCAGGGAATAATGAGCAGATTACAGCAATATTAGACTACTTGGTGTAGGCTATACGAGGCTTGAAGCACGGAGAGGACAGAGTTGACATTTTACAAATTAGCCCAGAATTGTGGGTGGGGCCCAGTGGAGCCATGTCCATCTCTGTGACCCCATTCTGTCGTCTGGAGCAGGGGGAGGCCTGAATAATGACCCAGTTATTCCCCGACGGAGAATAGATTTGAGGAGTGGGAGGAGAGATGCCCAGGAAAATCATTGATTACTCGTGATTGGAGCAACGAATTGAGATGAGAGTTGCTCACAGATGAATCTTTTGGCAGGAGGCTAATTTTAGAGCCTTTTACCTGCGAAATTGGGGCATATTTAACGAAGTGCGGAAGGACTGTAAAGCTACCATTGTGCGCGGATAGATTTGAGAATGTTGCCGGGGAATACCCGTAAGATAGCGTCCCACGCTATGGAGAAAGGAATTAATATTAATTAATTGGACGAGCGATTCCTTTGCACGCAGATAGTTTTGGAATCTGTGAAGAAAGAGGAACCCAATGATCATGGTTTGGAGACCAGATTCACGCTGTGAGAGGAGCCAAGATTACGCGGGAAGATTTCGCCCTACTTTCAGTGAGAATCTGATATAAGGGAGTAGACCCTTGGAGGAGCGATCAGTTTGCAATCAGTTACGCCCAGTCTCTCTCAGTTGAAGCTCAGTCTACGCGCAGTTCACGTGCAGTTTGCACCCAGTTACAGCCCAAGTTGCAGTCTTACGCAGTCTTCACGACGTTAGAAGTTACCCAGTTGCAGCACAGTTGCAGTAAGTTGCAATCAGTATGCAGCAAGTACGAGGGCAGTACGAGACAGTATGTAAGCAGTATACAGCAGTCTTCAAGTAAGGTACGAGCAGTCTTCAAGTGAATCTTCAGTCAGGTACAGCCACTTTGAAGCAAGTTCGTCAAGGCAGAACGCATGGCGGTTCTACTCATAATAGACGCCGAACAAAGACTGGTACATGTTAATGAAGCATTTAATAAGCTGGTATGAATAATAGTCGTGCTATAGGCATAATCAGCAGTACGAACTATGCCGTGTTCAGTTACGAAGCACCGTGTAGGCTAATGGCAGAACTATTGTAAATAATTATTTGTGTAAAGTATTGGACAGTGATGAGCGCAATGTGTATAGTATTGACTGATCGTATATGTGTAATTACGATGGTATGCGCTAAATGAAACTCTATGACGTGGTTGGTAATGTCATGAGAGTACCAGATGATAACACTCAGAACGGGAGCTAGCATATTTATGCAACGCAGGACGCTTACCGTAGGAGTAGGGAATAATAAAAAAACTGTTGGTGAATCCCGAGAGCAGGTAAACCAGACTTTCAATCAGGAATTGATAGGAGCACGGGAGATGCTGTCAACACCTGCAATTTCGATCCTTGCTAGGGAATTTCAGCATTGAAAAGTGTATAAAGTGACGTGTGTTAAGTGTACAGCATATGTAAAATATCCTTTAAAATAGTGATTAGATAAGTGTTTCACATGTTTGGGAGCAATAGCTTCCTGAGAGTTATGCAACGTGTCGTGTTGTTGATGAAAATTATGTGTTATAAAATGTGTGTTTGCAAGATGAATATGTCGCGTTTAACCTGCTAATGGCGGGCGACATGGAGAAATATGATTGGTTGGAGCCACCATAGACGCCTATAGAAATGTAAGTACCCCACAAGTTATGATTATGTAGAAAGATGGGCCACTGCATGTTGTGATTCCGTAAAGATGCCAGTAAAAATCAGTTTAGGAGGGAGATCCTCCATGTTTGATCATTATTGTGTTGATTTTTATAGAGTTGAGATGTTAATTTGCATCATTAAGTGGAGTAATTATTCCCACTATGAATAAAAAATGGCAATCAGTTATGTAAATGTGACGAACGCGATTGTTCGAGTTTTTAAGACGTTTAGCTATGTCGGATATTTTTGGTAAAGTTATGTGAGAATAATAATAAAGTAATGATTTTGGTCATTTATGTCAGTGAGATTGATAAAAATAATAAAGTAATGATTTTGGTCATTTATGTCAGTGAGATTAATGGTAATAATAATAATGAATATAAAAAGTATGAATGAACACATCAGGAAACAAATAAATGTTGTAAGCGAGAGATTTACGCTAATTGCAAGACTTATCAATCTAAGCAGTAAGATGATACAGTAAGATTACGTTACAGTAATTAAGGAAAGAAGTTTTATATCAGAATATTGCATATATTCAGTAATGATGCCAGTAATGAAAGAGCTTTTAGTGAATTGAATTTGCAGCTTATATGAGAAGCTTATAGAGTAAATTGTTAGATTTCTCTTAATACTATAGGTCGGAGGTCGTAGCATTGAGTAGGGGCCAGATGGTCTATTCTACGTATGAAATCTCCTATGTCATGGGCATAAGTGGAGATATAATTTTATGCCAGAGTTGTAGTGTGTACCCTAGCTCTGAGGAAGGATATGAAAGTGTTCCGGGTTGGGATCCTGTGATAGAGACGAGGAGAACGAGGACACCTCGAAACTCTATGATTTCCCGAGAACTTATTAATGAGTTATTTCCGCTCGTGGTAGCGAAACTCATGGCGACAGCTGCAGTGAGCGCCTATATTTTACTTGAGACATCGGTCACCCGTCAGACTAATGCATTACGAACCCCGAACCTTCATGTTGAATGGACCCGTGTGAGGCCAGTAATTATTATATCCTCTGTGTAGGAGTAATTATAAAAGCTCATTCAATACCTGTTTGCATAATAGTCAATTAAGATCCTTTGGGATACGTGTGTCGGTCAGACGACAGTATTTGCCTTGTAAATCTTTACTGCTTAGAAAGGAAAGCATTCAAAACCTTTAAGGAGGGTCGAGGTAATTGGTGGAACACCCATCCCACTTTCTATTGTGTGCGGACTCCTCTAGCCGAGGGTCTGCAGGGGCACTCGAGCCGTCAAGGCAAGTTGAAAGGGACAGATTTTAGACCCTGGTAAATGACATATAATGAAAGATTGTTATGTTGAGTAATGTAGCCATGTGGTTTAGGAACACATGGATAATTATAGAATATCCTGATGGTTCATTATTTTAGCTATCTGACGAATAGTTAGATGATGTATTTGTACTGTCACTGAAACCAAGTTTTGAAGTTAGTTACCAGATGCCAATCGCCACGAGAGCGAGGTAATCTATTGTACCATCCGACACCAGCTATAACGTAACGTTTTATGTAGGAATCACATACAGCATGCAATGGAACCATATAAATAGAGGAAGTGGAGGGGTAGCTTACATAATTATGGAGTCGCACGTTGATTGCGGTGCAACGTCCGAATAGGTAATGCATGAAAGCATTTGTTTGGTGAGAAGAGAAAAATCAAAACACGCACGGCACACATAATTGTTAAAACCAAGAGGTTTAAGGAATAATTAATTTGTGATATTAAAGAAGTCACATTGTATGACTGTTATGTTAATGTACAGTTTGTTTTGAAGTCGTAGGTGCATCAGCGCACTAATATCTTTATGAAGTTCACATAAGGGTACAGCTTTATGGTTTAATATGATTTTATTATGATTTCATTTTTGTTTATTTGTGGATTGTGGAAGTAAATTTTTGTTTGATTTGTTTTTATTGGTTTTGGGATTGTTTTTGTGTTTGAAGCCATGATTTTCATTTACTGAATTAAAGTTTTAGAATAGAGTTGTGCCTTGTTATTGTAGAGTTGTTACCTTATAGCCTCAAATCCAAAATATGCACTGCTCATTTGGGGGAACGGCACGCGCCTGAGACCTGATGCTAGCTGGAGGCAGCTGCATACTTACCATCGAGATTACTCACATGGGTACAATACCTACCATCCAAATCAAGCAATTCCTGTCTACCCCAAGTTTTAATACAAGTTGAACTCATCCCTTCGCCCTACCAAGCAGCAAATAATTTCTAGAGTCTATGGTACAGTGAGCAAACTCAAATATAGCTTTTAAACGTAACAGCGCCATGACTCGAACTGCACAAAAACAAATACCAGCAGTCAACTGATGCTTGATAATATGCAATTGACACATAAAATCCAGTGGAGCACACAAATTAGATCACGTGTATCGCACATTTATACATATATACAATTGAAAATAACACTGTCATTATTTTAGGGACCACATTTACTGATTATAACCGAAAAATAAAAAGTGTTCCATATCAAACGCGTGTTATTGAGTATTTCTACCCTACTTATCCAGACCGATTGCAGCGCCCCAAGTGTTAGTTTGAGTTGCCAATAAAACATCGGGCAGAAAATTATAAACAAGATTTTTTTTATATCAGTGATATGTCATTTTAATGTGTAAATTGTGTAATCAGCGCCTGGAATGGCAAACGAAGGACGCTTTAGACAAGCACGTCAAAAGTCGGGGACATGTCAGTGCCAAAGAATGTTTTAACAGTAAATCAGAGGAGGAGCAACGCGGAGTAAAGCGGCAAGCCACGATCCAAATGATGCAAGATAAATTGAAAAGTGCAAAATCTGAAAAAAGTGCTTTTGTTGAAGATACAGTGAAGATGTTTTTGGAGACGAACATCCCTCTTCACAAAGTGGACCATCCAGCTTTTCGGGAGTACTTATCAAAGTAAGTAAGCCTACCTTATTTTAAGGTTGTATACCACGTATTTAATTTTGTCAGATTCTCAAAAACTAAGGGAGAGCCATGATTTTAACGAGGTCATTTCCGCGTTTACATTTCAGCGAAGACATAAAAAACAAAGATAAAATGTGTGAAGAATATAAATATCTATATTTAGGGGTGTGTTACAAAACCGTATTAAGTGCCCGATATTAGTTATTGTAGCATGGAAGAGATCTTCTGCTTAACTCGTTTTAGGTAATTTATTTCAATTCTCTGTTTAGGTACATGCCAGGATCGGGAGATCTACCAAAAGAAAGTACATTGCGACATGAATATGTACCTCGCTGTGGAGAAGCAATGAAAGCTGAGATTAAGGAGTGCCTACAAGGAAAGCCAATTGTTATAGTTGCAGACGAGACTTCAGACAGGCTGGGAAGATGTGTTTTCGCGGTTTTATTCCGAACAATGTGTGACAAAGCAAACCAGGACGTATTTCTAGACAGTTGTAGCTTTCTTGACAAAGCAAATGGTACTACTTGTAGCAGGGCAATCATTGACGCTTTGAAAGAATATGAAATCCCATATGAAAATGTACTTGGTTTGGTGTCAGATTCAGCTCGGTACATGGGGACATGCTTTAAAGCACTGGAGACAATAATTGGTGACCATCTTTTGCACTTTCAATGTTTTGCGCACATGGTAAACTTGGTTGGAGATTTGATTTTAAAAGAAATGTCACAACTAAACCATTTTGTATCCAAAATGAAAATGGCTTTCTTACATTCAAGGAGAATGAAAAGTGCTTATGTCAGTTTTCTCATGGAAAGGTACCCAGATCTTCCAGCAGTAGTATTTCCTTTCCCCGTGATCACACGCTGGAATTCATGGTGTCAGTCTGTGGAATACGTTAACAAGTATTTAGATGCTTTAAAAGATTTTTTTCAATCTTTGGATGAAAATTTGTTAAACAGAGGTTCTTCAGCTCTCCTAAATATTTTTAATAACGGATGTCATTATTTTAAAGTACAGTGGCAGGCTGAATTTGTGACTCAGGTCTCAGTCAAAATTAGTAAATTAATTACCCAGTTGGAAGGCTCTTCCTACCCTTTTGCACATAAGTTGTGGGATGAGTTGTTAACTTTAAGCACTATGTTGAAAAGGTGTGCTGGAGGATGGTTACCCACAGATATGTTGCAATTCATGGACTCATTTTCAAATGGGAATGTAAAAAGCGAAATGAAAAACATACTCGTGGAGTGTATGTTTAAGTGCAACAAAAAGCTGAGCAGTCACATGGCAGAAAATGCGACAAATTGTTTTTTCCAAGAGGTTGGCAAGCTTTTTAATCCTGTAACTGCAGGCCGGGTATTGTCAATCGCCTTTAAGGATTTAATTGAAAGTAAAAGGAAGATCCCATTTTTTGGGGATGTTAATATGGATAGTTTTGTTGAGGGATATGAATATTTTCATTCCCAACTGGTGCAAATCATGCAGAATAATGAAGACGTAGATTGCCTGCAAATGCTGTTGGCAGTTAAGCTCAAATACCCAGAGTTTGCCAAAGCAGCTCTGCGGTGCATTTGGGCTCCTACCAACAGCGTAGATGCTGAACGATACTTCAGCAAATACAATATAATTGTAAGTGACAGGAGAACACGAATGACAGAACAAAATGTTGAGGTATGTTCAATGATTTCATTCAACAGTGTTACTGATTCATGAACCTGCAAGAGTTCAGTTAATTCTGTGTATTCTGTCTTTATTATTGTGGTTTTGCACCGGTATAAATTTATCTCCTTTTCTGTGTTATGCTTTAGGCTGTATCAATAATGAAGTTTTTTTCTCTGTTTACTTTAACCTATATTAATTTACAATAAATGTACGATTTACTTCATGCACTTTTATCTCAATATTAGCCTTTTACAAATGTGATTTTAATTTCGCATTAATGTCCTTTCAAAAGAGATTACTCGTTTATCAGAATTAAACTAAATTACATGTATTTCTCCAAAGTGCTACAAAATGCTAAATTGCAGATGTGTAAATGCTACAAAATGCTAAATGCTCAAATAAAAATGCTAAATTTAAGATTTCAAAGTGCTAAAAATCACCACCCCAAATTATAATCAATGCTTCTAATATAACTAATATAACTTCTAATAATAACAAATTAAGTATAACTTCTCAAAATTATACACCTATTATTATCTAAATTTAATTTTATAATGTCTGTCTAGGTTAAAAAATATACAAAAATTTAATTATGCACATGTTAAAAACAATGCATAAAATTTGTAGAATAAAATAGAAAACTTTGCATAGGCCTACTTATTTAAAAGAATATTATGATTAATTTTAAATCACTTTTATTTTCTGCCATATAAGTTATTAATGTACCCTACACTTTATACCTGATTTACGAATAAGCGACTTGACATCAGAGCACAATGGCACAATGTCTTGCGAACACCATCAAGCGCTCTGAAGTCAATTTTTTTTTACAAATTTAATGCATTGTTTTTAACATGTGCATAGTTAAATGTTTGTATGTTTTTTAACCTAGTCAGACATTATAAAATTAAATTTAGAGAATAATAGGTGTATAATTTGTACCTAAATAAATACTTTCGATATCAGCTGCGGATGCTGAAAATACTGTTTTCCAGCCTAGAACGGAAAAATCAGCTGCATTCAAAAATTCGCTCATGCGCTACAGAAGGTGATTGACCGGGCCCTTGGTATGCGAGCAGGACGGTTATGACATTTGTTTACGTCTTTGGGGATAACCCCTTTGCCGACCCCTTGCCAAAGCCTGAGCGGAGTTCAGGAACTCATTTTTTGGTCCCTTGGAGGACCGAATGGAATTAAGGAAAATCGAGGGGAATTGATGTTCGACCTTACTGGCACGTTAAAGATCACCAACGGGACAAAATTCCGACACCTCGAAGTCTTCAGTAGCCTCAGTAGTTACAAGGGACGTAAAATAATTACCTGGGCCATATACCGAAAGCTATTTAACTGACGGAGAGCTTTGGACTGAAAGGACTAATATTATGAAAAATAATAATATTAATGTTATTGATTTTACGTCCCTGTTGACTACTGAGGATTTTAGAGACGCAGGGGTGCCGGAATTTTGCCCCGAATGGGATCTTTAACGTGCCAGTAAATCTACTGACACGGCACCCTCGCCAGCTGACTGCGCCAGGATTCGATCCTGCAACCTTGTGCACAGCAGGCGAGAACGTTACCGCTGAGTCACGCAGCCAGTCTATTATGGAAAAAATATCTTCTTGGAATTCCTTTAGTTTTCTGCTTTGTTTTGCTCCACGATTCTATCTTAAAGAAGTAAAACTTTATGGCGAATTCCTCACGAAGGATGTAGGGAACATTCTAGCTAGCACCAAGAACTGGATGTGGTCCTCCCCCCAGGGGCTCACATTTAGTGGGACGTAGGTTGGCGACCACGGCACCCAAGCTGAGTCCGGCATTGCTTCCACTTACTTGTGCCGGGCTCCTCTCAGTCTTCTTTCCTGTCGACCTCTCTTGGTCAACTCTTGTTCTCTTCAGACCCCGACAGTATTAGGGTATCCGAGGCCTAGGGAGTCTATTCCTTTCCCAGCTTAATTGGCCCTTGTCTCATCTTTCCCGATTCCCTCATTCTTCGAGGGGGTCAGCCTTCTTTTTATTTTCATGTTATCTCCTGCCTTCTGCTCAAGGCCCTAATGGAGGCAGGGTTATGTAGCCATATCACTTCTGGTGCACCCTGGATAGTGATACACCGTCAAGGGATCACGGTTCGTGAGTTTGGGAGTTGGGAGACCCCAATGGATTCCTGAGCTGGGTCCGTTTGTCCCCTTTACCCTCTGATTTGGGGCAGGCCCTCTCCTCTTTTCCTTTCCTATCTGCTTTTCATGGTTCTCCTTCCTTCCAAGTCCCTCAATCCTCATTCTTCGAGGGTTGAGGGCATTTCTTTTATTCCCGTCCTTTATTTGCCTCATCCTTTATTCGTTCACAACTTCTTCTAGTATGTAAGTTTGTAGTCCGTATTAGTTCTAGTTTTGATTCTCATATCATTATTCACTTTTACCCAAACCATTAGGGGCCGATAACCTAGATGTCAGGCCCCTTCAATCATCATCATCATCATCATCATCATGGATGTGGTCCTCTGTCATATTAGTGTTGAATTGACAGGAATTATAATATTAGACGATAACGTGTTTTATACATTTCTTGTCTCATATGGGGTCTTGCGACATCGTGGTCATCAGCACCATCTACTTGGGTGGATATGAAATCTGTACGATAAGCCGTGTTATTGTGATGTCTGTATTAGCGTTTGCACTTTTATTCGGGGCTAGAACTTGGAAGGATGTGGACATGACATCAAGTTACTTAGCCTAAAATCCCGACACTTAACTTATCTAAAGTCTGTTCGCCGAGTCGAGAAAGTAGAAGTAAACAGTCGTACACGTGATTGCAGGGCTGCCCGCAAGGGGTGCATAGAGCTGTGCCTGTTATACGTACACCAACTTCAGTGCTGTGTATAGCCTATATGTGAAGCGGGCTGACTTATCGGTTACATGTTACAGCGCGGTTTATTTATTGTTCGTTTATGTAATTAATTAATTAATTAATTAAATAAGTTCTTAACTGCTTATGACAGGCAACAGTATACCGTGCAGCACAGCACAGCACAGCACTAACGTAAAGGCAACAAGTCTTGTCTTTTCTAGGACTACGGAATGACTAATGATCTCTGAACTTCTCGGCTACCCCTGTCCGGCAGAGCCGATGATGTGAACTGGCGTGTTTCCCTGTCCAGGTAGCCAGGGGCACTGTCTCGACTCGGCGAATAGACTATAGAGTAAAAGTTGGGGATCACCAAAACAGTCTGAATTGGGAATCGAAACCAGTATTTCTCAGTTGTCCTCTCGAGACCGAGTAAACCTCACTCCAGCCCTCAGACTAAAATTAAATTTCTTGGCAGAGCCATGAATTGAATCAGGGAACCTTGAGGAGTTTCATTACAATTAACATAAACCAGGCTACGTCAAACAATCCAATTAGAGCGCGCGACTACCTGATTGACACACAGCTGTTCACTGTCGTGAGCAGATGCCAGCAGCAATAGGACTTTTTTTTCTTAGTTTTTGCAGCATGTTTTCATTCCACGAAATATAGGCTTATTGAGATCCCTTTTCGACCATGTTGAGTGTGTGCGCGCGCACGCGTGTCCCAAAAGAAATGCTGATTGGCTGAATGAAACCTGGTAAGGACTTACTACTACTCCGACCAACCCCGACCGTACTTTTTAAACTTCAATGCGTGTCAATAGGCCATCATGGTGGCCACGCGAATTATTTCACTAGTACTCCATATCTCCAAAATTATTGCAGCAGGTAACCTACTGTAAATTTTAGTATGGTGATAAAATACTATGAAGTATCTTCACGCATGCAAATTTTTAATTCCGCATAAGTACAAAACAAACATGATAGTCTGGCGAATTTTGAGTACCGGTATTTAAATATGCTTTTCTTGTGACTTAAATCACCCATACGTAGTGCAAATCGGCTTAGCAAATCTATATTAGGAGCAAAATGTATAGGCGTAAAATGAAAGTCAGTTGTCATAAAAAAATCAAAATGGCTGTTTTGTGAAATTAAAAAAGGCATGTTTATTTATCAATTGAAGTGAAATTTTGTATAAATAAACACTACTATAATTATCTACTAGTGCGTAATTCTATGGCTTACATTCAACAAAGTATAAATGGTGCATATGCCAATTCCTGAGATATGAATTTACCGAACGTTTTAAGGAAAGATCTGATATCTGTGCAAATTTGTATAGTGGTACACTATTACGGTCTTAACCTACAAGTTTAACTCTTACACTTAACTTTTTATAAATTTATTTTTAATAAATTATACAGTAGATGCGTGCATATGATTTTCCAAATAATGCACTTCTGTGACTCGTTCCATTTCTAAGGGCTTGGGACATCTTGGTCATCAGCCACGTGTAGTTGGGTGTATGTAGAAGATATTTATTTATTTATTTAGTTATTTTTACAGTACCTAAAATATTCACATACACTGTGAGTGGAAGCAGAGTTGAGCGTAAAATACCCTTAACACAGCAGTGTCTCTGCCACTTAAGATATCTTATAATAACCTGTGTTTGTGTGATGACTGTAGTATGTGTAAATGTACTAGGACAGGGATTTGGGTACGTGCCCCGGGACTTGAAGTAAGGTACTTTCACGGCATTTGCCTGGAGGGAGTGTGGAAAAGCACGGGGAAAAGCCACACTCCGATTAGCCACAGTCAGCGCTAGGATTCGAACCTGTGATCTCCCGACTTGCTGAAGCTGCCCTCGCGGCCATGGTGCACCATTTAACGAGCACGGTTACGCCGCGGGACTCGTTACAGAATGATGTGATCTTTACACGAGTGGTCAAAATTAACCTATAATATGAGTTAAACCCAGTCCGCACATGGCAATTTGCAGCGGGCGCACCGGTCCTATTGGCACGGGTTGGAGCGGTATGACCTAAACCAGTGGTTTGTAAAATAGGGTCCGCAACTATGATGCTATGTATCTATGATTCTTCTTAGAAAAAATGTAATATGTAAATAAAAAGTAGATTAGACTGAAATCTGCGAACAATCCCTTTCTAAGGCAGATTTCATCCAGATGCCGCGAGAAAATATTCCAGAGAATATCTTCAATCTTATAAAATCACACCTGGAGCAACTTCATTTACAACTGAGGGAGTATTTCCCAATAACGGATGATAGTGATAAGCTTGATAAGTAAATAGGGACTATATTTGCTGGTGGACATTCAGCCATCCACTCGGTTATGCTACAAGAAGATATTCTTCGGCTGAAATGTCGATTGACAGTTCATTAAAATTAAGGTTTTCACAATTACAACGACCTGACTTATGGTCATGTCGCGACTGACTACCCTCAATTGGCAACAAAAGTCCTGAGGTGTGTAATTGTGTTTCCAACTTTTTATTTACGTAAAACCACATTCTCCCATCTCACGTACTTTAAGAAATAGAAATTAACCAAGTTGAGATTGGCTTGATATTGAAATTATATCAGACATTAAACCCAACATTGCAGTATTAAATGATCAAGAGCACCTTCCTTCCTTTCAGATTTTGGTGAGAAGCACAGGAGAATGAGCTGTCCGACGTGACCCAAGCCATCTACTATCGCACAAAGGAGACAGTGACATTCTTTCACGAACAGGCATAATAGGCACATGCCCTTCAGTAAGTTGGGCTACCTACAGTAATATGACCTTAGAAAAAGCAGATTTGCTGTCTAACCACTGATGTTGTGTGGCCAACATCCCTACTTCAGATGTGCAGCGAGCCTCAAGGACAAGGCTTTAAGTGACAATTTACAGCTTTCTCCTATAGACGCGATAGTCCGCTGCACATCTAAAGCCGAGAAGTTGCCGACAAATCAGGAGTTTCGCCAGTGATTTTGCTTCACCAAAGCTCATATTACTGAAGCAAACCTAACTTATTGAGCTGTAAGTATCTGTTATACCCTGTACATAAAGACATTTTACATTCGATACCATGTCACAACGTTGTTAGCCAATTTTTACGTAGGTGTAAAATAAAGAGCCAAATATTAGGTGCATATTGATTATACTTCTTGTATACTTACGTACTAAGACCTTTTGAAAAGTTAGGATAAATATTATAATGTAACAAATGCACGTAGCCTTCTAAACAGATTTATTCTGAAACTTTTCACAGAAAAAAAAACAAGTCATCGTTAAACATGTTTAGCTTCTTTAGCCTATTTTCATCATATGAAATTATTAAATTATTAAATCACCTTTTGACTGTGTGTCAGTCCTTAATAAATTTCGGTTGACTGGAGTGACTTCAATGGAAATAACAACTAGCCCGTCCAATCATCACTGTACCTTTCAAATTTCACAAATCCAACCTGGTGGCCATGCGAAATATTTCAACGGTACTCAATATCTCAACAACTGTTACAGCAGTAAAACTGAATTTTTTGGGAGATATAAAACTATAAAGAAACATTATGCACGCGACTTTCGAACATATGAAGAGCATAAAACCAACATGGCAGTCACAAAATCAAAATATTTAAATGGGCTTTTCAAGTGACTAATCAGCAGACCGCAGTGAAATTTATTGGCGTATAATGCAATTCCATTATTATGAAAAATTCAAGGAGGTGGCTATGCAAAGTTTAATAATTTAATACGTATATCTTGTATCTTGACCAAACGATCGAAGTGAAACTGTATAATGAACCGCTCCTATAATATTTATCTACTAGTGCACAAATATATGTCTTGCATGTAATACATTCTAGATGGCACGCATATTTAATTGGCGTATAATGCAGAATGTAATATACATATTTATCTTGGATTTGAATCTTTGTAACACTGCGAGGAATAATCCGGTATCTGTGAAACTGGGTATAGTGGACCACTACTGTTGTCTAAACCTAAAGGTACGGTATACAAATTTCTTACTTTTCATAAATTGTAGATGGCGCGCCTACCAATTCCTAATACAGTACATGATTTCACCAAATCGTCATGAATGATCCGATCACTGTGGAATCTGGCTGAGTGAGTCATTAATATAAACTAAACTGACAAGTACATGAAGATATTAATTTCTTACCAAAAAAAGATTGTGCATATGTCTATCCTTCTAAGAGTTGTTGTTGTTGTTGTTGTTGTTGTTTGATTTAGGAGCTCGGATATCATGGTCATTTCAACCCCGTGGGTGTGTGTAGAATTTGTCTGATAACCTGTGTAATATTGGTGTTTGTATTAGTGTTCATGTATTTGTAATTGGGCAGAGAATTGGGATGGAGGCGTCCGTGGCCGTAAGTTAGGGAAACTAAGGGAAACCACAGAAAACCATTTCTAGGATGGTCACAGCTGGAATCGAACCCGCCTCTTCCAAGTATAGTCTAGCCTCACGAGAATGAGTATACCCCGGTCTCGCTCTCAGACCAGAATTAAATTTTGTGACAGAGCCGGGAATTGACCCCGGACTACTGGGGCGAGAGCCTAGAATGCTAGACCCTACACCACGAGGTGGTCAGTACAGTTTCTCTGTGTAACCTTATATTTTCAATAGTCATCACAAATTAAAAAATGACAAGTCAGTCTGAACGACTAAACATTATATCATTTCAAATGATGCATGCTACAAATGCTGCACATGTTAGAAAGGCTCAGGAGGGCCCCAGGACTCTTTCAACAGACTCCATTACCCATTAACTTAGGCTTCCCGCGCGGGCACCTCTTTAAGGGTCACCCTGTATTTGAGTCTTGACATCTTTTACAACTCTTTAAGGGTCACCCATTATTTGAATCTGATATCTTGAAAACCTCTTTAAGGGTCACCCTATATTTGAATTGAATCTAACATACTGTACACCTCGTTAAGTGTCACCCTGTAATTTGCTCTGACATCCTGCACACCTCTTTAGGAGGCACCTGTAGTCATCTCTGGCATCATGTATATCTCTTTAGAAGTCATGTGTGACATCTTGTACACCTCTTTAGGAGTCACCCTGTATTCTTGTCTGCCATTTTGTACACCTCTTTAAGAGTCACCCTGTATTCTTCTCTGCCATTTCGCACACCTCTTTAAGAGTCACCCTGTATTCTTATCTGGCGTCTTGTATATCTCTTCAGGAGTCAACCTGTATTCTTATCTGGCGTCTTGTATATCTCTTCAGGAGTCACCCTGTATTCTTATCTGGCGTCTTGTATATCTCTTCAGGAGTCACCCTGTATTCTTATCTGGCATCGTGTACACCACTTTAGGAGTCACCCTGTATTCTTTTCGCTTCGCTCAAAGCCCCAGGTCGCTCAACGCCCCAGGACTCTTTCAACAGACTCCATTAACCATTAACTTCTGCTTCCCGCGTGGCGGCATGACGTCACGCACTCGCCGTCCTTTACCCATTAACTTAGGCTTCCCGCACGGATGCATGACGTCACTTCCGTCTCCGTAACGCAACGGTCTCAGTCCCGCATAACTTTAGACTCAAGCATAACGACGAAGTCGACAAGATCATTTGAAAGGATAAAACAATGAATGTTATTTACGGGCATTATGAGCCGTGTTCTACAGCTGCGTACGTCAGCACGAAGCGTCCATACACCCTGTGAAATTTAAAACTCGCACAATGAGAACTGGTCCCAAACACATGCGGAACATAACGGGCAGCGTATGGGCGTTTCATGAGGTCTGATAACTGCCCATATCAGCAGTGAAAGTCAAATAAGAAATGTGGCACGAGTGATATTGAATATTGAATAATCGATTATTCGAAATAGATTTAATTGCTACAAACAACGATTAAACGATTGTACGTTTAATCGGTTGGTCTAATAATTACTCTTTTTGTCGTTCAATCGATGTACGTCACTCCTTTCCCTACGCTCTCCTAGAAGCAAAACAGACCATTAAATAAAAATATTGTGCATTATATTTGTAAACAACCTACTCTACATTCTTTGGGAAAACTAAGCTAAAACAAAGTAAAACTAGAATGTTCCTGTCCGAAATTGTAAACATTGAACAGGAATTGAAAATCTTTGCTGAAAACGTTTCGTTAACCTTTTCCGAAACCCTTCCCAATTTGATCGATATTTGTCCTTCCACTGTCACTGACTTATTTGCTTATTGTTAACCCTTTCCACTCATGTGTAGACCTGAGGTTGACAGCCTTCACTTAGCGTTATAGCTCCTGTGTCGACCTTGAGTCGACACAATGTTTCGCCGCTCATTTCTCGGTTACGTGGCATGCCAGGGCTTTTGTACTTCGTTTGGTAAGTGCTTGTCCCTTCCGGAAACCAAAAGAATTCAAACAGGATTGTTTTAGTTTCTCTTTGCTCGGAAAAAAACTGCTCCGTTTTCCTTGACATGGAACGCAGTCGCGGTGAAGCAACATGGTGGCGCTCAGTCTGACGAAGCTGAGATTCTGGCGTCTATTTCAGCTGATTTTGATGACAATGACCATAAACGTGATGAAATTTTTGAATCTGGCGATGAATGTGATATCTCCGTGAGTGATTCAAGTGACTATATTGATATCAGCATCGCAAGAAATCATTGAGGAGGCGATAACATTATGAGAACCAATGAGGGTTCCATCCAGGCATTTGCTTTGAACGCTTCCACACACTCAAGACATACCATTAAGAAAGTTAAAAACATTGTTTTGTGTCGTGTAAATACCATATATTCATTATTTTGTAGTTCCTTTCTGTATTGTTAAAACCAGTACTTAACACCGGGTTTTAAATATGAAGACCCCCCTGGGGCTCACAACTTGGACGTGGGTTGGCGACCACGGAACCCCACCTGAGTCTGGCATCGCTTCCACTTAATTGTGCCGGGCTCCTCTCCGTCTTCTTTCCTGTCGACCTCTCTTGGTCAACTCTTGTTCTCTTCCTACCCCGTCGGTATTAGGGTATCCGAGGCCTAGGGAGTCTCTTCCTTTCCCGCCTTGATTGGCCCTTGTCTCATTTTCCTGATACCCTCCTTCTGCGAGGGGTCAGCATTCTTTTTCTTTTCATGTTATCTCCTGCCTTCTGGTCAAGGCCCTCAAGGAGGCAGGGTGTGTGTGGCCCCACCCCTACTGGTGCACCCTGGATATTGCTACACCCTCAGGGGCTCATGGCTGGCGAATTCCGGAATTGGCGATCCCGAGGGATTCCTGAGTTGGGTCTGTTTTTCCTCTTTTTCCACTGACTTGGGGCGGGCCTTCTTCTCTTTCCCCTTTCCTATCTGTCTTTCATGGCTCTCCTTCCTTCCTTCCTTCCTTCCTTCCTTCCTTCCTTCCTTCCAAGTCCCTCAATCCTCATTCTTCGAGGGTTTAGGGCATTTCTTTTCTTCCTGTCCTTTATTTGCCCTAGGGCCTATCCTTTATTTGTTTACCATTTCTTCTTGTAGTATGTAAGTTTGTAGTTACTGTTAGTTATAGTTTTCATTCTCATCTCATCTTTCACTATCACTCACACCATTAGGATCCGATAACCTAGATGTTAGGCCCCTTAAAACAACAATTATCATCATCATCATCAAAATATGAAGAATGCTGACAGAAATAAATACGAGTTGGGAGAAATCTGGACTTAATATAATTCGAGAGGAAAGGAGAATAAACAAGGACACTTTGTATATTTAGGCAAAAAGTATCGTAACTATTATAGATTTCTATACATCCTTCCGAAAATAAGCGTAACTCAACCTCTCATTGAAACTGTTCTTACCTCGATCAATTGATCAATCGTTTTCGATTAATTTCAAATTATTCTATTTATAGATTAACCGAACATCGCTTCTTACTGGTTCTACTTTTAAAGAATTGGGGTGGGTGTATGTTTGAGTGGGTTTACAAATCTATTTGGAGACTGTCTCGATATCTGCATTGGACGTCTCCTCCCACTGCTCGGAGCAGATTGCCCGCTTTACTGTGCCAGGAGCAGCCAAGTAAAGTCGAACCAAAATAGAAAATATTATTCCTACTGGGGTCGTACGCTCGATACACATAACCAGTTATTCAGGATAATGTGTATTTTCATCAATCAAGTATAACTGCTATCATCAATAGTGATTTACATATTCACAACTACTTAAAATGATTATAGGCTATGTTTGTCTATTTTTAGTTTTATAAAACTCCCAAACCGCTCGCAATGTTGTTTCAATGATATGTACTGTATGTATTAAAATTTGTTTCACGTAAATAAATAAAAAAGCCTTATAGTGCAAGTGTAACTTCCTCGTAGACATACGGCACAGGTTTCGCGTAATAAGTTCTATATTTAATTAGCTGGAATTCAATTATCTAAACGATGTTATGTATGCACGAGTGCACCCTTTGTGTGTCATTAATTTAAATTGCGGCTCTCGAGTCTGTCTGCATCGTTACGTGAGCTCTGCCTCAATCACAGGTACTGTAGGTACTCCAAACGCCATTTAGCATAGGCATTACCAGAATTAGCAGATACCTCCATCCCGTTAGAGATTTTTTGTATTAACAAACAAATACATTAATTTATTAAGGCTAGCATTTAACCAACTGTGCTACGCATCCCCACAATAAAGATGTTCTCACAATATTAGCTAAAATTTTCCTTACTTATAATTCATTCTCTGGCATTCAAAATCCATTAAACCCCTTAAATGAGTTTTTTTGCCATTCAAAACTGAATACTATGAACATAAGTCAACATCTATTTCTACAAACGTGACCACATCATTAGAATAATAATATTCTCTCTTATTTGAATTTCTGTGTAAGTATTCACAGCATATTGTAGGATAGTCTACAATAAACAACATTCAGTGAAAGTAATATTTTATCATCAAATAATGGATATGTTGACATACTTTGGATAATAGTCACTCATTGTTGTGACATTTCTAATTTTTACTTTGTACATATTTGTGATACAACCTCTTGAGTTCTTACTATGCCCTTGCTTTTCGACAAAACTACGTAATTATTCCCAGGACCAATTTTAGAATGCTGGCTGCAAAAAAACTATGTATAATCCAATTACATCAAAATGAAGATAACGTGCATGGTGGTGCCTCATTTCTTAATGTAATTGTTTTGAATATTTATTGACTTTGTGGTAGGCCTAAATACACCAACCATATTTAAATATACAGCCCACCAGATTGAAAATAAATAATTACCAGTTTTCAAGACACTCGGAGGGTCACGCAGTAGCCTAATAAAATTACCACATTAATTAGCTCTAATCTCAAGAACTGATTTGGATACGGCTTTCCTTAGGCTAAAGGATCTTTTTTTATGGAAGGTTTTGGTCCCTCAACCCCAATTCGTGAAAAGGAGAGCCCTCTTCAGAAACTGTGCATCAGGCAGTGAAGTGATCTACAGCCTGCCCTACTGTTTCGTTCGTCCATCTATTACCGCTTTTAAAACATCCTGTGTGTGTGTGTGTTCATTTCAGTAACCAAATGCTTACGATCGAATAGTGGATGAAATAAATACTATAAACACTTTAAAAGTCTCTCGTATACAGGGTGTAACAAAAAGGTACGGCACAAATTACAGGACACATTCCTCACACGTAGACGAAGAAATTATTGATGTGTAACATCTTTCCGCTCGGATGCTGGATAGTTTTGTGGAGTGATTTTGAAAATTGGGGACGGAAGTTAATCGGGCTGAAGTGGATCGGACGGAAGTGAAGACGCACTGCCAGAAAAATGGGACGGAAGTGAATCGGGCGGAAGTGGATCGAACGGAAGTGGATCGGACGGAACTGAAGATGCACTGCCAGCTGGATGTACAATTAAAAATGTGTGTATTGGAAACAAGGCAGTGTGTGCTCTGTACCGCGAGAATGTTATGGCAATACAGTAGGCAGTGCATTTAGCAGGCACTGGTTTGACGAGCACAGTGGCAAATGTTTCACGGACTTTCATTTGTCATTGAGCAGTTTATGAAGCTTCATGTTCAAGGTTGAATATCACATGGGGTAGGACGAAGACGACAAATGACATTTAAGTAAGCGGCATTATTGTCAAGCTGTGGGTGAGTAGTCAAATATTAAATGCATAACAGAATGTTGTTATATGAGCGGAATAAAAGCTGTATTTTCATCATATGTGAGACTAGGTAATTTCATGATTGTGGGAAGCCATGTTTTGATTGTTTACGACGAACTGTATGAGAGCCTTGAGAATAATGAATGTTATAGTTACTGAGGAATGTGCTCACAGTATTTGAGAGTACTGTCGACGCTGTGTGTCACTTTGTTATTATGAATTATTAATGTAAAAAGGAAGGAAGGAAGCTGGTAGTTTGCGTGTCCGTTAATCTCACGATCATGATCCACGGTACCTCCCTTTTACGTGGAATGCGAACCACAGGACATGGCATTTCAATTCGAAAATCTCACATGTATTGACCGGGAATCAAACCCGGTCTACCTTGGTGAGAGACTAACAGCTTGAACGGTGCGCCACAAATGTGACAGTAGCATATCTCCAATTCAATCTATACATTCATCATAGTACCAGTATGAAAATTGAGTGTAAGTTAACATTTTAAGAATGTTCAAGCTGTGTAGTATACGAGCAGGAGAACATGTCAGATGTTACACATCATATGCGACTACTGTAAGGCTCGTATCGTTTTTTATATATGAACATGGGTCCGGCAACTCTTTGTTTCCATGTTATACCTCATTTTTTCCAACTCATTTATCATGGTAAACATACCAGAACAGAACGTACCAGCATACCACATGCAACTCTTTCTCCAGGACATGTTCAATAGGCCCCACGTGCTCATTGATACATTCATTAACCCACCGTCGTAGTGAATCTCGGATGTGCTGATGTATCCCTGGAGTACTGCGTATGGTTTCGTAGCCTTCCATAATACGGGCACAGAGACTCTGAACATCTTGTACTGGGGTTCGATACACAAGAACTTTAAAATGCCCTCACAAATAAAGTTCAGTGATTTTAGGTCCGGAGAGCGTTGAGGCCAGGCAATTGGTCCACCTCTACCTATCCATTTGTCACCAAATCTGTTTTTTAGAAGCCGAAGGACATTAGCACTAAAATGAGGAGGTGCTCCATCGTGCATGAAGTACATGTTTTGTCGCACTGCTAAAGGCACATCTGCTAAGTCGCATGGCAACGGGGCCATGGAAAACAAACCACTTTCGGTGCACCTACGATAATGACAACGTAACCAAGAGTGCATGTTCCCCACGATTCTAACGTTCTGTTCTTGTGTGATTCCCATGCGTAATGAGTTGGAGACAATGAGGTGTAACATGGATACAAAGAGTTTCCGGACCCATGTTCATATAACATAATTTCTTCGTCTACGTGTGAGGAATGTGTCATGCAATTTGTGCCGTACCTTTTTGTTACACCCTGTATAAAAAAGTGCAGTTTCAAAGTTCGTAACGACTGTGCCTGTATGTTGGGTAACGGAACATGTTAAGCGACCTCTAATCTCGAAACACATACGTGGTACATCCTGTATGTTGGGTAACGGAACACGCTAAGAGTCCTCTAATCTCTGAACACACACGTGACATATCCCAATATACAGATATCTTAAAATGTGTTGTGGAAATTTTGAGAGGGCATACAGATTTGAACCAAAAATCGAACTCCGGTGATTTCTTAATGTCCTCCGCGTGGACACTTACCAGAAAGATGACAAAGAAATAGAAGTTCAATCGTGAGAAATTTCTGCGTTGGCCTATAGGCCTGCAGCGCGTGGCCGGCCAAGCAGACAAGCTTGATAACCATGGGCGGAGTTAACGGAGGACTTGGACGTGTCGCTCGCTTATTTGCTACCTTGCCTGTAAAGGGGCAAGACCTCGTGCGCGTCCACTGTGCTGCGCTCTGGTGACAAATCTATAGCTGGTGGGGATGACGCAGCTCTCTACTGTAAGGTATCGCTTGATGGAAAGGAATGTTCAGTTTGTCGCGATGGAAGCGAGTGTTACAAAGAGTCGAAGAAACTGTTGTGTGGTTGCAATTACACGTACAGAAACAGTCCTCCCGGCACTAGATTTTTTAGTTTTCCTAATGATAAACAGCATATAATCGGAAGGAAAGCTTTGATTACAGCAGTGAGACGAGAGACTTGACAGGAAACCATGGGCTCCCAGTAAAAATGCACGTATTTGTAGTAGTCATCTTGTGGGGTTTGAAGCCATTTTTCAGTGTTGCCTTAGTAAACAAAAGCACCAAACTTTAGTCGTCATTTTGTTAACGGAACCTGTACCTGGGTGTAATATACAAGGTTCTCCTTTAATTTTACTTCCCCATTGTTATTAATGTACAAATATGGGTTGTTGCACAGTTTCCTTTCAATAACAGGTTTTTCCCGGCACGAATACGGACACTTTATCTCGAGAAGAGATGGAAACCCTTCATGATGTTCCCGTAGAGCAATCCCGTCTGGACTGCAGCAGAGCCATGGTTGTTCATGTTTTACAAGCAAGCCTACCTGCCTTACTGAACATAGGAACAATGCACATAATTTCATTATCGCATTCGTTATATTACCCCTTCCATACCTAACTGCAGGAGTATTCATGTCTTTAGAGTTATGAATTAGCCTACAGACGCTAGTTTTTGGTAATACCCACTTTGTAATGTTATGATCCTGTGCACATTCTGACTGGCGGAAATTCGAATCAATCTCTGCTGAAACCACAAGTGACATCGAGTCTGTGCCATTGTCTCAAATGCCATTTCATTTTTTTTTTTTTGCAAAATATTGATTTTTACTTAGTCACAATAAAATCTCAACACTTCACTAGACAACATATCTTCATATTCTTTTTTCACTAGCACTATCTCAGCACCGCCCTTGTGAGTGATTTCATAGCACTGATATGGTACTTGAGATTGGTTGTCAAATCCATGGAGGTACTGAGTCACAGACTCTTTCTCAGCCAGTCCTACAGCATTATCCACGACGTGGTCTATAATTGAAGTACTTACAGAAAAGACCCCCTTCGCATTCCACCTCTAAAGCTCCCGTTAATGCGCGATGGATGTTCTTAAAACTGGTATATACAGTAGTTCTTATTTACTGAAATATTTGTCATTTCCCCTTTCTGGCATACAGTAAACTGGTCGCTTAGTTGTTTTCTTCTCTATCAATTGCCTTATGCTTTCAACTTTAATGTATACTACGGGGACATTCCTAGGTTTCTCCCACCGCTGCAGAGAGGAAGTACCAGTGGTTGGTTGGTTCCTCAGTTTAGGGGCTGCGACAACGCGGTCATGTAGCCCCGTGTACTTTGGGTGTGTGTAGAATCTGTCTAATAACCGGTGTTAATTTTGATGGCTGTATTAGTGTGTGTATCTGTTTATTTTTATTTTTTCTATTCAAGTAAGGACTGCAACTTGGAATTTATCAAATAGTTCCTACTTTTGACGCCAAACGCCACCGTCAACGATTACTAGGCCAAGTTCAGAACTTAGCTACTAGACGCCACCGCAGTCGGCTCTTGGCAACGAACGTAGCAACCTAAGAGCGTTGTTTACATTCTTAACCTATACAATTTTGCTTCACACAGGTGTAATTAGTGGAAGGTTCTTTAACATGCCATAAATCTATGACATGGGACCGCCGGCTTTACTTCCCCTCCGAAGGATGGCATACTGAGGGATTTTTAACGCTCATAAAAAATCCGACGGCTTCGGCCGGGTTTGTACCCGCTATCTTGGGCATAGAAGCTCAGCATGCTACGAGGTAGTACTAGAATTGTCTCTTTCTGTGTTAACATAACACAACGCAGCAATATGCTTACAGAATTGGGAGAGGCCGGCTTTGCACCAGGGGCGTATATACAATTTTTCGGGGGGGGGGGGGGGGCTGACTATCCTGGAAAATTGTGAGTATTCCCAGGGGATTGTCACCGCAAAATACCCAGAAATATCAACCGATATCTTAGAGCATTTAACTTTGTGTAATTATTTTAGATAAGATTCAAAAGTTTATATAACCTACAATTAGATGTCATAAAATAAAAAGTTGTAAAATACAACACAACACACAAATAAAATTTTATACTTAATGAATTTTCTATTATGGCCTATGGAGTATGAATGGTAAATATCTAAATATTTGTCAATTTACTAAGCAGAAGGGTAAACAGTTTTTTTGTTTGTTTTTTTACAAGTCGATAATTTATTTTTCAAAGGTACCGTACTGTGGAATTCACAGTTTTGTCTCACAAGGCTGAGTGTACCCCGTTCCAGCGCTCAGACCAGAATTAAAATTTCTTGGCAGAGACGGGAATCAAATTCGCACCTCCGGGGCGGCAGCCAAGAATGCTAGCCACTACACACGAGTTAGTCTAATTTCAATCTTAATATTGTTTATAACTTAGCCAATAAGTTAAGATTAGGGTACAACCAAATTTACCATTACTTTATGCTCTTACCAAAGCATCACTTTCTTAATTTTTATTGGCTTTTTTCGGGCGGGGGGGGGGGGGGGGGTGCTGGAGCCCCCTCAGCACCCCCTTATATACGCCCCTGCTTTGCACTGGCATTCAGTGGATTGAAGATTTCTTTCACGATCGATCTGAACAGAAACACGAATTATAAAGTCATTCGACGGGCATGATAGCCTAGTGGCTTAGGCTACCCATGATAATTTAAGACAAACGAATGCTGATTGGGCCTACTGATAAAAATATGTTAATTATTACTTGAGTTTGACGGCATACGGTGGTTGATTTAGGTTTGTTTCTCTCAAACATACGCCGACAATTTCCCCTCCCGACGTTTCCCTCACTTTGAGTACATGGCAACTCTCATTGTGTTTTGCACCTTTCTTCAGGGTGGAAGGTCTGAAATAAGTCTGAGTCCACTGTATCCTTTCAAAACCAACAAAAACCTCAACAGAGCACGACCCTGGAGCGGTAAATATCATTGCATGCTTGCATAGACTCAAAGGCAATTGCGTCAGTCATCCTACGTGTTGCACAAGCATCCGCCAGGGGCGCCAGCGGTCAAAATCCAGCGAGGCGCACGAGGTCTATAACAGGGCAGCATCGTCTTGTAAGTCGGTAAGTCGGAGGAAACAAACGTTTAAATAAATGTTGCAGACAATTTTGAGAGGAACAAATTTCTGATTCACTCTTTTGTGGAAAAAAACTTTTTTTTCTAGGACAAAAAGTGAAAAAACACTTTTTTGGAAATTTTGGCGCCACCTGGCTTCTGCATTTCAAAACGTATGACATGACCTCAATGAGACGAATTGTAGGTGACAATGTCACTACATTTTTTGTTTTGAAAACTTTTTTTTCAAATACGTCGATTCAGAGAAAAACGCTTTTCAATGTTTTCTTGAGTTTTCCGACAAAATGATCGTGCAAATTATTCTAAAATTCAGAGTTAAGCTTTTTTGTGCTTTTCTAACGATTTACAAAAAGCCAACCATAGCACAGTTTCTGGAACAAAACCATTCCAGCTGTACTGTACTACAACGTTACGCGGGACGGAGACTGTGACGTCATGCAGCCGCGCGGGAAGCCTAAGTTAATGGTTAATGGAGTATGTAGAAAGAGTCCTGGGGCGTCGAGCGAACTGGGGCTTCGAGCGAAGCGAAAAGAATACAGGGCGATTCCTAAAGAGGTGTACAAGATGTCACACAAGAATACACGGTGACTTCTAATGAGATATACAAGATGCCAGATAAGAATACAGGGAGCTCCTAAAGAGGTGTGCAGGATGTAAGAGCGCAAAATACAGGGTGACACTTAACGAGGTGTACAGTATGTTAAGATTCAATCAAATACAGGGTGACCCTTGAAGAGGTTTGCAAGATATCAGATTCAAATAATGGGTGACCCTTAAAGAGTTGTAAAAGATGTCAGACTCAAATACAGGGTGACCCTTAAAGGGGTGCCCGCGCGGGAAGCCTAAGTTAATGGGTAATGGAGTCTGTTGAAAGAGCCCTCCTGAGCCTTTCTAACAAATGTAGCATTTGTAGCATGCGTCATTTGAAATGATAACGTCTAGAATTTCAGACTGACTAATTTTTTTTCTAAACGCTTGGCCATCTGGAGCTGCCTCTTGTGTCACTTTCATTACTGATCAAACCCCGCTTATAGAGGCTACCATACATTTGGATGACGAGTAGACGCGGTCCACTTGTTAGTGCTCACATGCAGGTGGCAGAGATGGTACAGTCACGGGTGTTTATACCCAGTCTGAACATATCCTGCGACCTATCCCACCTACAGTACGCCACTGAGCGCATGCGATGGTAATACAGGGCGCCAGGAAATGTTCTCCGCAGGGGCTACGTGTAGCTGCGAGAGGTTGCGTCATCAGTTTAGTTGGCAGCACAATGTCCTGGATAGGGTGAAGGCCACGTGTGTGGGCTGTGGGCTGTAGAAATCGTCAGTGCGTATAGCTAGATTATTGGAAGAGTGCAACAGTATGTTATGAATGGCTGTGGTGAGTATAAAGTTTACTGTTTGTTTATTATGATAAAAACCTCGCCAACCTGGAACCATTATTGGGAAGCCAGGCTCTGTCTGTCACAACCCAGAACAAAGTAGGGAGTGATAGAGGAGTAACACCTCTTTAAAACACCTTGGTCCAGCTGACCCGGCTGGTAGTACCTTGTAAGGGTCCCTTGCCAGGGTTACGGTGAAGTCCTCAACAGTATCTGCAGTGGAAGAGATGGACTCTGGAACAGTGTGGATGGCGGAAGGGGCGGCCTAGTGCTCAGGTTTAATAGGGCAAAGCTATACGGTTACCGTGTATCAATCCTGCTACCCAACGGCTTACAGGCGGAAGAGGAACTACTTCTTCGGTCCTGGTTCCCAACGGCTGGACAGGCGGATGAGGACATGCCAGATGAACTGGCTAGAAAGGCACCACTCAGGTATAGTTTGAGTTCGTGGCAGTTCATTGCAATCTGTGTTCAATCCTGCATGTCTCATATCACATGTGCCGTATGGACTGGCTCCGAAACCATAGTGTGTGGGTTACTTCCTGGCAAGTTGGGATCCACCTTAAATCCACGCCAGTGGCACTTTCTGGCTACTCTTCACACTTCAAGTCCAACGGTGATGGGATAAAGACGGTGGAGGCAGGTTTCGGGTGAAACTGGGAGCCTTTAGTTTGGACCTGCACGTTGGCGGCGGATGTGTGATGGGCGTTTTTTTTCTGAGACCCAGTGACTACTCAGGAATTCGGTCCTGCATCTGTGTCTGGGCAGGCCTATTTAGGATCACCGCTGCCCACCCCAAATGGGGAAGGCCCTAGAAAATGTAGGCTAAACATCGGTAGTCACATCTTTACGCCTGGCTGGGCAACCGCACTCAGCAGGTCACCCCACAATTGCGGTCAAAATAATGGATATCGTCAAAGAATGTTTATAGGATCCTGGAATGTAAGAACACTACTTGATTGTGACAGCGGTGACAGACCTGAGAGAAGAACAGCTCTCATCACCCATGAGCTCGCTAGACTGAACATTGACGTTGCTGCTCTGAGCGAAACTAGGCTGTCAGGTGAAGGGAAAATTGTTGAATCCAGATCAGGTTATACAATATTTAGGAAAGGAAGGGAGGATGAAGAGCGCTGCATTCATGGGATTGGACTTTCTGTGAATACGAAACTGGTAAATGACCACCAACTCACTCCCATCGCAATCAGCGAAAGGCTTATGAGTCTTACAATACTAATCTCTGAAGGTAAATTCATCACCATAATCTCTGCATATGCTCCCACTAATTGCCGATGAAGAAACTAAGAACCATTTCTACCACCAACTTAACTCCATCATCACTAACACAGCATCCACAGACAAACTGTTGCTGCTTGGCGACTTTAACGCTCGAGTGGGCAGGGATTATCAGCTGTGGAAGAATGTATTAGGCAAACAAGGGCTGGGAAACTGCAATGCCAATGGACTGCTGCTTCTTGGATTATGTGCCGAACATGAATTATTCATCACTAATACCCGGTTTCGCCTACCCAATCGCTATAAGACCACATGGATGCATCCACGCTCTAAACATTGGTACATCCTTGACTATGTCATTACCAGGCAGTGTGACAAGAAGGATGTTCTGGTCACAAAGACTGCAAGGAACGTGGACGACTGTTGGACTGACCACAAACTCCTGACGTGTCGACTCAAAATCTCCTTCAGACATAAATCTACCGCTCAACGTTCAAGCATACCCCATCGCAGGTTTGCAACTTCCAAACTTTCAAATGCAGCTATTGCATCTAACTTTCAAGATGCAATCTTGACCCGCTTCAAAAGCAACCCAGTCTGCACAAAAGATGTTTAACAGGAGTGGTCAACAGTCAAGAAGATCATCATCGAGTCACCTGAAGAAACCATTGACTATGAGGGTAGGAAGAGACAAGACTGGTTTGAGGAGAACAACAAAGAAATACTGGAACTCATCAGTACTAAGCGGAAAGCTCATCTATCCCTTCTTCAAGACCCATCATCCTGCGCAAAGAAAGCTCAGTTTAATGATCTGAAACGGAAGTGTCAGGGAAATGAAGAACAACTGGTGGCAACAGAAATCTGAGGAGCTTCAACGTTATGCTGATGCCCGAAATCTTCGGAACGTCTATGAGAGGATTAAAGAGATCTATGGTCCGATTCGTTCCTCTATTGGTACTCTAAAGGCACCTGATATACTACACTTACTAACTCCAAAGACATCCTGGAGCACTGGAAGGAACATTTCTCTGCTCTTTTAAACCGAAGCTCCACGGCTGCAGAAGATTTCCTACGAGATGTGCCACACATTCCTTCTCAACCTTGGATGGCGATGCATCCAGCATATCAAGAATTCTGCGAGGCCCTTGGTAGGCTGAAACCCAGAAAAGCTCCTGGACCAGACAACATCCCACTGGAACTAATTCAAGCTGGAGGCTTACCTCTAAAGACGAGGCTCTTCTCCCTTATAGTGTCGATTTGGGAAACCCATCGAGTACCCAGTGACCTAAAAAATGCCAACATCGTCACTTTATTCAAGAAAGGGGACCGTAGCATATGTGGCAAATACCGGGGCATTTCCTTGCTATCTATAGTGGGAAAAAAACTCGCTAGAATACTACTGAACCGCCTTCAAGTCATCTCTGAGAGGACTCTTCCAGAGTCTCAGTGTGGTTTCCGTGCCTCCAGAGGCACTGTTGACATATTTTGTGCACGGCAACTCCAAGAAAAATGTAAAGAACAACACAAGTACCTTTTTCTTGAGTTCTACGACATGGAAAAGGCATTTGATTCCGTCCCAAGACCTGCGATGTGGGAGGTACTGAGACGCTTTGGTTGTCCCGATCAGTTCGGGGAACTGGTGCGAGCACTTCATGATGGTATGACTGGACAGGTTCTCCATCAAAATAACATCTCAGAAGCATTCCCAATCACCCATGGTTTGAAACAGGGGTGTGTCCAAGCTCCAACTCTCTTTGCCCTGTACTTAGCTGCCATGCTGTATGAGACATCGAGCAAACCAGAGTAGATATTAGATATCGCTATGATGGAGGCATCTTCAACTTGGCCAGGCTTCGATCACGTCTTACAAGTGTCACTAAGATAACTGAACTGCAGTACGCGGATGACACTGCATCTCCTGCCCTTACACCTGAGGACTTACAGCAATCAGTTAATAGCTACAAGAATACATGTGATCGTTTTGGCCTCAGCATCAATCCAGGCAAAACAAAGGTACTTGCTCAGCCTGCTCCAGGGTCTAGCATTGCAGAATTCAACATCTCCATCGCCAACACAAATTTGGAACAAGTAGACCATTTTACATACTTAGGGAGCATCTTATCTAATAACTGTACTTCTGAACAAGATATAGAAAACAGGCTTCGAGCTTCAGGCTTCATACACTGGATACTCAGTTTACGTTACTGTATGCACCTCATTGTACCGTTAATCCTGGTGAAAAAAGAACACAGATATCTTCAAAGGATCAAATGATGGGCTATGTGAGGTGCCTCACTCTGTATATAACCTAGTCTAAATTTGGTCGATTATCACACCGTGTCTTTAGAAACAAAGATCTTACAATTCGCACGAAACTCATGGTATATCAGGCAGTGATCATCTCAACTTTACTTTACGGATGTGAAACGTGGACCTTATATCGTTAAGACATCAGAAAACTGGAGCGTTTTCACCAGCAAAAGCTCCGTTCGATCATGAATATTAAGTGGGATGACTATGTATCCAATCTTGCTGTCCTTGAGAAAGCATGTGCCAAGAGTGTAGAAGCTATCATCTTTGGTCATCGACTAAGATGGACAGGACATGTCCGCCGCATGAATGACACCAGGTTGCCACGCCAATTCCTCTACGGTGAACTTTGCACTGGTAAAAGGCCACAGGGTGCACCTTTAAGGCGCTTCAAAGACCAGCTGAAACAAACCAAGTTGACAGAAATTAACCCTCAAGCTTGGGAGGCACTGGCTGAAGATCGTGTACTTTGTAGGCAAACTATATCTGCTTCGGTAAATCATTTTGAACAGAGACGTCGCAGACTGGCAGAAATGAAGCGACTCCAACGCAAGCTTCGTCAAACCCGTCCACGCTCTCCTCCAACTTGCTTAGTATGTGGCCGCATGTTCTATGCAAGAATCGGCCTGTTTAGTCACCAGAAATTCATTCATAAAATGTCCTGATGTTGGAAGTGTACTGTCAGAAAATTGTATACTCGGAAACGAGCTGCAGCCGACGACAACGATTATGATAAAGCGACAGCCGTGCTGCCAACGCAAATGGTAACGTAATCTCTCGCAGCAGCTTGTAGGCACTGCGGAGAACATTCCCTGGCGCCCTGTAGTATTTCTGTCACTATCTCACTATTATTATCATCGTATGAACTCAATGATGTGTTAGTAGAATAGGCCACACGATACATGGGGAAGATATGCTTGAACTAGGTATAAATATCAGTGACTGTATCTAACTCCACGATTCTTCATACACTGGATACTCAGTTTACGTTACTGTATGCACCTCATTGTACCGTTAATCCTGGTGAAAACAGAACACCGATATCTTCAAAGGATCAAATGATGGGCTATGTGAGGTGCCTCACTCTGTATATAACCTAGTCTCAATTTGGATACAGAAAGTAGGGGGCGTGGTGGCGCAGCGGTCAAGCTGTTGGCCTCTCACCAGGGTGAACTGGGTTCGATTCCCGGTCAATGCATGTGAGATTTTCGAAGTGAACTGCCATGTCCTGTGGTTCGGATTCCACGTAAAATGGAGGTCCCGTGGCTCATGATCGCATTATTAACGGTCACGATAAACTAAGAGCTTCCTTCCTTGGATATAGGAAGTGATGGACACTAAACTGTGCACTCGAGAATAATTACAGGGTGTGGAGGGCATGCTGGCTGGAATGATAAAGACGAAAGCCACCTTATCTCCAATAGTGTTTATGTTTAGTCTGCTTCTGAAACATAAGGAGCAGGTGCTGTCAAAGTTGTACAGTATAAAAGTCACAGATAGAAGCACACTGATATCATATTTACTTCATCCTAACTTCAGTCTTCTCTTTCCTGAGATAGCACAATTCCTCAAAAGTGGCTGCTATTAAGACGACGCTGTTTAACTCCGAAAAGAGACGAGGGTTCACGACGAATCTGTGGATGGAGATTTTTATTCAAATGGATCATGTCATATTCCTACTGAACCTACTTCAACACAAAATATTCGGTACTATTATTTGAAATAATCTTTTGTATGGCCGAGGTACAGAACCATGCCATTTTGAGTAAAATTAAAATATTTGTTTTTATTAGAAACTTTGTTCTTTTACTGTAGATACTTATTTGTTTCTCTTCTGATAATATTAATATATTTACTCAATATTCAATAAATCATGTAGTGTCACAATAAGAATTGGCTGTTTATAGTATTATTTGAATAACATGGCTGCGGTCTTTCTTACATAAAGGTGACAAACATTGACTGAAACGAGAAGACTTCAGAGACGTGCAGGTGCTCCTGCTCATATTGAAACCCCCATTGAAACTCCGCACAACCGTAAATACGAGTAACTCGGCAACAGACGTATTCTGAAAATCTCACTTACCAATTCCAAGTGGAAGGGCCTACTGAATTTGGAATTATGCTTGCAACGTCTAGTAACTGGTCACGTAGCCATCAAGCAACGAACACAAGACAACAGCGGAGGACAGTGTACGGGATAAGCGACGTGGAACATTTACTGTCTACAGAAGCTATTTGATCTATCTTTAAAGCTTCGTTTCTTATTTACATGCTGGGCGTAAACTACACCCAGTCAAAAATCTATTGAAACTTTTGCTATGTTAAAGACGTGTTGCGGTGGGTTATTTGTGATAGTACAATATCGATGAATCTAGTTAATTTACTTGAGTTTGCTTCCAAGTATTTTTCATAATAAGAACATTTCAGCTACAGATGCAATAAGTGAGGAAGAAATATTAATAACCAAATCCTTACTAACTCTTCCTGAAAACCATCCTTCAGGGGCAACTTCGAAAACTTCAGCTTCACTGGAGATTGAAGATGAGGCTGAGAAAAGTGCTGATGAAGAACATTTCAGTCATGAATGTTTTGAATCACTCCCACTTTACGCAGCCAGTAAAGAGCATCAGGACACAAAAACAGTTTTTTCACCAATGGAAACAGGACACAAAAACAGTTTTTCCACCAATGGAAACAGAACTTCATTACAGTGAAAGTAATTCATCAACGTCATGCTACGAACAAAGTCCCGAGAAGAAACACAAAAGCGAAATTAGATGTTGAAAAGGGCGTTCACTTTCGGTTCAATGGAGGGGCAAGACGTAGGCTCTCCGTGTCGTGACTTACGTAAGGCAAACCCAATTAGAGAAAGTGTTAACAAGCCCGATGCAGGTGAAAAAGTACTTGTGCCGGAGTTATAGTTGCGCTTTGTGCAGACTAGGAGAGCTAATAGCTGGTTGTGTGGAGTCTAGGAGAGTTAACAAGCAGATTGTGTGGAGGCTAGGAGAGCTAACAAGCTGGTTGTGTGGAGGCTAGGAGAGCTAACAAGCAGGTTGAGTGAGGCTACGTTTTAATAACGTGGGCAATATACATTTTAAAGAACATACCTAGGTCAATCGACTTTTCTGCCATAACAACTTTGATTATGAACTTCAACAAAGGCACAGGATTAGAAGCAAGAAAATAGTGAATTTGCTTCCCGCTTACTTACGAGGGACAAAGAAGAAATTATTGAGAAGGCACGTGATGAGTTTATTCACAATACAAAAGGAAAATTGTTGCAACTATCACAAATCATGTAGACTATCAACTACACGGGGCTGATAACCAAATTGTCCCACGCCCCTAAAATGAATTACCAATCAACTACTATCCGACAAGATGTATTGACGTCTACTGACGGACTCAATCGGTACATAAGGGCGAAATCCCAACAGACATGGCATAATACCTATTACATAATAATAATAATAATAATAATAATAATAATAATAATAATAATAATACATAATAATAATAATAATAATGAAATGAAAATCCACAGCCTGCTTCCAGTCTCCGACCGGGTCAGGAATGGAATGAATGAAGCCCCTATCTAGCGGCGAGGATATGAACTGTGCCGGCTGCCGAGGCCTGACGCACTCCTCTGGGGCAATGATTAAATGAATGACAGATGAAATGAAATGATAGTGGAGAGTGTTGCTGGAATGAAATTTTGACAGGGAAAACCGGAGTACCCGGAGAAAAACCTGTCTGCCTCCGTTCTGTCCAGCACAGATCTCACATGGAGTGACCGGGATTTGAACCACGGACTCAGCGGTGAGAGGCCGGCGTGCTGCCGCCTGAGCCACGGAGGCTCAATAATAATAATAATAATAATAATAATAATAATAATAATAATAATACATAATAATAATAATACATAATATGTGTACGTTTATTAGCCTACTTTTCACATTTTGCAAAACTGAGGAAAGAGTAAACTTATGAGATCGGGCAAATGTGTGTCTGTCTGTCTGTCTGTCTGTCTGTCTCTGTGTGTGTGTGTGTGTGTGTGTGTGTCCCCTATCAACTCCTAAACGGCTGCAGCAATCGAAGCAAAATTTGGTAGGAGTAAAGATCTATACCTGAATATCTCACGGCCATATTCGAAAATGATGTCAGTGCTACCAACTGCAGAAAAATCGCAATTGAAATTTGAGCTCCATGTTGGATATCTTGGAAGGTATGAATAGGAGCTATTTCAAAATTGGCACACGTATAGATAATATTGCAGTTTAATTTTCAGGAGGCCATACATCGCAGTGTTGCCAAAATGAATATACTGTAAGCCTGCTGATAGGTCCAAATTTTAAATGCATATAACTTCTACACTATCAATCGGATTTCAACCAAATTTCGTATGTGCTATGTGTACATAAACAGATATGACTGAACGTATTCTTAAGATCCACCAGGGCTGCCAACTGTTAATAAATGCTCTCAATTTATTTTATCCAAATACCAATATATGAGAAAGTATGCAAGCCGACAGCTTTAAACTATGCACACGTATAGTACCTGACATTCTATATTAATTTGGAGTAACATATACGTCAGTGCTACCAACATGATTCTAAGCCTGCTGAGAGGTCCAAATTTAAATACATGTAACTTCTATACTATCATTTGGATTTCAACAAAATTTCGTGTGTGCTATGTGTACCATAACAGATATGTACATGCCGATTCTTAAGAGTAACCAGGGCTGCTAACTGTTAATAAATACTGACTATTTTTGATACCCTAATATCAATATATCAGAAAGTATGCAAGCCAATAGCTCTAAACTTTTCACACGTATAGTACCTGGCATTCTAGATTAATTTGGAGTAACTAATATACGTCAGTGCTGCCAACATGATTCTAAGCCTGCTGATAGGCCCAATTTTAAAATGCATGTAACTCCTATACTAACTAATGGATTTCATTCAAAATTGACACAACAATAGATCATATTATTTCAGATTATTTCTGACCAATACATGTATGTCATTGTTGCCAACATGATTTTACGCGCGCTGTTAGATCCATTGTTTAACTGCATGTAACGTCCATGCCATCCATTGGACTTCTACCAAATTTTGTATTCTGTACCTTAAGAGATGGAACTAAGAATATATTCCGTCACCAGGGCTGCCAAATGTAGTTCTCTATTAGGCTACATTATGCCAGGTATACAGTATTTCGAACTAATTAGAAATTTCGATATTACCAACTTAATTTCGTAATTATTCTAGATAGATCCATATAGATTAATCATTGGCATGAATCTTAAATTTTAAGAAAAGTAGGCTCTTTAGTTCGTCACGGAACTTCTTGTTTTTTATATTTGTATAATAAATAAAAACCCCTGGCACTATACAGCCCAGAATGACCTAGGCCTACCAAGCGACCGCTCCCCAGTCATTTGGCCTGCAGATATTGTGGTGACACGTGATCAGCGCATCGGGTCCCCTCGGCCGTTAATCTTGGTTTTCGTGATCGGGGCGCTGCCTCACTGTCAGACAGCTACTCAATTGTACTCACGAGGCTGAGTGCACCCCGTTCCAGCCCTCATGTCAGTTTCTAAAATCCCTGACGGAGCCGGGAATCGAACCCGGGGCCTCCGGGCGAGAGGCAGGCGCGCTATCCCAACATTGTTTCTATTCTGTACTGTATATTTTCATAATTTCTTTGTAGCATTTCTTTTTGTACTTCAATTGTGTACACTTTTTTATCCTCTTTTTTTTCTTCTTCATTGATATATTTGGTATTTTTTAACTTAATGTACAAGAAGGAATGCAATTGCGATTATGCCTGTGGACTACCCGACAAGGGAATTGCTACCGCTAGACATGGAGCGCGTATGTTGTGTATATATTACGTCATCTCGCCTCGTTATGGCTGCAGCGAGCGGTTGCGAGGCAAGAGGGGGAACGCATGTACAGTCATACAATGAGAACACACCGCCCAGCGCATGACCCAGCACGAATCATGCACACAAATGACATGCGATGAGGTTTCGCCGACGACAACTGCACGTCTATCGCAGGCGTGTGGCTGGGCGGAGCCACCGGCAACAATTCGCTGGTAGGGTAGTACCATCATATTGGCAAACAAAGAAACAAATAAATACACTAGTTAACATAAGTTCTGTATATTGCAAGTTTATGTATTTGTGGACCAAATATACTACACGTGCATTATCCGACCATCATCATCTTCATTTCCCCTTTTCCAGTTGACACTGGGTGGGGGCAAATATGGTTCCTCTCCACTTTGTTCTGTCGTTCCACCATTCCTCTTCCGACACAGTGTTCCAATCCAGGTTCCGTTTTCTAATACTATCTTCCACCGAGTCCATCCAACGCATTCTTGGTCTTGCTCGTCCTCTCTTCCCTGTCATCCGTCGTTCCAGTGCTCGTCTTGGTAGCCTTACTTCATTCATCCGTTTGACATGTCCAAACCATCTCAATCTGTTTTGCTCCAGTTTGTCATTTAATTTCTGTACTCCCAGTTCTTTCCGTATATCTTCATTTCTCACTCTGTCCCTCTTCATTTTCTGGACCATACTTCTCAGGAATCTCATCTCAGCTGCTTGTACTCTGCTCTCATCCCTCTTAGTCATTGCCCAAGTTTCTGCTGCGTATGTCATTATAGGAACATAATATGCTTTGTACATAACTTCTTTAGCCTTGATTGGTATATCCTTGTCCCCTTATAGTTCCCGTACCTGTTGGTAGAAAGCACTCCCGAGTTGTATTCTTCTGCTTATTTCCAAATCTAGTCTTCCATCTTTAGTCAGTTCACTTCCCAAGTATTTGAAGTGTTTCACCACTTCAAATTCCTTATCTCCTACTTTGAATACTCCTTTTCCTTCTTTCTTATCTCTACTCATCACCACTGTTTTACTCTTCTCCACATTTATCTTCAATCCCCATTGCTCAATCTTTTTATTTATTACGGCTAACTGTTCTTTTACCACAATCTCATCCTCGCCCCAGATCACAACGTCGTCTGCAAACAACATTGCCTTCATATTTGCCCTACTATATTCTTTCATTGCTGCCTTCATGATGACATCCATCACCATTACGAACAATAAAGGTGACAACACACTTCCTAGCTTTGGTCCAGTGTCAATTTTAAACCATTCCGATGTCCCGACTCTAGTCTTCACACCACTGTAGCATTCCACGCACATTCCTTTTATCATGTCTCTCAGTTCCTTGCCTATCCCCCTATGTGTTAAGCTTTCTCAAACTTTTGTTCAAGGGATGCTATCATAGGCCTTTTCTAGATCAATAAAAGTCATTGCAATCTGTTTGCTTCTATATATTTTACTCTACTTTCTTGTCTTTTTTGTTTTCCATTCCTTCCAAGCTCTGTTCTTCTCTCTTACCTTTTCTTTCACTCTATCATTCCACCATTTTGTCGCCCTTTCCCGTACCTTTCCTGATGTTCTACCACATGTTTTCTCTGCACTGTTTACAAATGCACTCTTAAAGTTTTCCCATTCTTGTTCCACATGGGTAATATCCGTCCTTGGTATCTGTTCTTGCAATTCTCTCTTGAACTCTTCTGCAACCTCCTTTTCCTTTAGCCTCCAGACCTTAATCTTTCTTTCCCTTTTTCTGGTAATCGCATGACCTTTCCTACTTTTAATTTTGCTACCACTGCCCTATGTTCTCCTCCAAAGGCTTCCTCTGGCATGGCTGTGACATCCATTAGCTCTTTCCGATGTCCTTTTTCGGCTAATACATAGTCTATCAGAGTTTTCGTTCTTCTATCTCCCCATCCATACCTCGTTATCTTCTGACTATTTTTTCTTTCTGAACCACGTATTCCCTATAATTAATTGGTTCCGCTGACAGAAGTCCATTAAGAAATCCCCTTCTGGATTTTTACTGCCGTAACCATATGGTCCCAAAATCTCCTCTCTTCCTTGTCTGTGTCTTCCCACTCGTGCATTCAAATCTCCCATTACTATAATTTCCTTATCCTCTATATATATTTTTCCACATCTTCTAGGAATTCTTCTAAGTTCTCTTCTTTATTCCCCGTTTGTGGAGCATATACTTGAAAAAGATCCTTTGTCCCTATCTGGAACTGTATCCTTCCAAGATTAACCTGTCACTTATCTTCTTCACCTCTTCCACATACTCTAAGACATCCTTTCTTATAATCATTCCTACTCCATTTTTTGCCTCTTTTCCTCCGCTGTAAAACAGCCTGTATCCTTCCTTTAGTTTTCTTTCCCCTTTTCCTTTCCATTTCGTTTCACTGAGACCGAGGATGGCTATCTCCTTCTCCATCATGAAGTCCACTAGCTCCTCAGTCTTGTCCGTCAGGGTTAAGATGTTGACTGTCCCTATTCGGATATATTGTGATGCAGGTCGCCCATTTCTCACAGCTCCCCCAGCATCTGAAGAACTGCGCGTCGCCTGCAGGGGATGCCCTAGCATTTTCCGAGGCTGAACCATATTTGCTTTCATTTTAGGCTGTTATTAAGATGGGGTGGCCACTCCCAAATGCATTTTATGACCTACTGCCAGGCATGAACAAGGCCGCTCCTAACCTGGAGAACAGACGCCTTTTGTAGCCGCTCCTCTGGAGTGCAGACGCTACGGGCGTCCATAATATGGACAAATATCTTCACTCTATTGACCCCGAGCATTATCCGATAACTGTTTTTATATATTGATGTAGCGCATGGCATTATACATGAAACACAATGATGATAATAATAATAATAATAACAAGTAAATACAAGCACAGATAGCAACCGAATGTCCACGTCCAGTCTATTTCTCCAGTCCAAGCTCGATGGTGTAGCACTGAAACAGTCGTTAGGGTCACCTAAGTACGCTCTTATAGTCCGCCGGTCCTTACTTCCAACTTGACGTTTTGGCGCCGTCAAGTGGCGAGGAGAAGAATTACTTTAAACCAGCCAATCCTAGGCAGCAGCTCACATCGATAAGGTGATCTAGCGAGGCGTTGTTGCCGCCAGTCTTTGTTTATATTTCCCACGTGGTAAAGCTAACCCGCTCAGCGCGCAGTGTTCGGTTCTCTTGTGCTATTTTGTAAATCGTTTGCTTCGTTCTTTCGAATATCTCATAGTTGCATACGTTCTCTTTAGTAGTATAGTGTAGAAGACCATTCCCGGCACGTAAAATCATATATTATAGGCTCAATAGTTTAGTGTAGTCGTAGGTTAATTTTAAGTCCGTGCGAGTATACGTGAACTTACTGTGTGTGTATCTTTGAGAGTCAATTTCATAATGTCTACTCCACGGCAGGCAAATGCCAAGGAAAAGAAAGGAATTAAACAAGGCACTCCACTGAGAAGTCAGGCTCGTGAAATGTTGTGTAATGTTGTGTAATGTGCGCGAGTATACGCTGCCGAAGTCTACGTCACTTCCGCTCCGTTGCTAAGCAACTGGAGCAATACAACATGGCTCCCTTGTAGCTTGCATCCTCTTGGAGCCGTCATTGTTTCCTATTTGTATTTTGTATCGTATAAAACTGTACATGCATTGATGTCCCGAGGCAAGAAAGCATAGAAAAGTATATATTCCACAGTAATTTAACTTAGTTGTCCGATCAAGTTGTATAATATTACGTACGAGATGCACATTACGTCTTGGAGCATATGTCGCAGAGATGTGGCCTGCGATATCTAACTTAAATTAACTGAAAACATGAAAATATAACATTTCTGGATCTTGTGAATCACGTCCCGTATGAATGATCAATACTACGGAAAATAAAGTACCGTAGGCCCTACCAATAAGTGACTAATAAAATGAACTTGATGTATAGGCCTATCAATGCATAAGGGAACAGTTTAAATTTTTTGCACGAGAGTGTAGGCCAAATCTCATCAACGGCTTTAGAAGAAACAAAGACTGCATGTCAATAAAATTTGTGTGTTTACCACAATGCCGCGTTTGTTTGAAAACTAATCAAATTAACAAAGCCTAACCTGTGTGCTCACTAACAGGTTAGAAAAGTCTACAGTTAAGGCCTATTGTCCTACCTCATTCTAAATAATGGGGCACTTTTCCTTGGCTATCTCTCTGACAGCCTTGCTAATGAAGAGGTAGCCATATTTTACCTTAGGTTTGAGTTAAGCAATGATTTTAATGAAGTAGGCCTATACTAACAAAAACATTATCTAAAAATATTTATGCTACCCACCCCTTCATGATTAAAATTCATTACTTGACCAACAGAACTAAATAAAATCAGCCTACATTCCTGTTAGGGGCTAATGGCCTCAATAACCAACACCACCACCTACCTGCCATTTGGTACCATATTACATAATTCACCACAACCTGTGATAAAATGACAAAAAGGCCTATTGTGAGGGGCGAAAAACAAATTCACACTTCTGCAGCAGCTTGTAATTTGAATCGCATGGGAGTAGCCTACTTCCCAATAATATACCGGTACCAGTACTTCCTGATATCCATTAAAGATGTTTGGTATAAACATTGCAGTTAAGTATTAAGCCTCGATATTTTGAATAGCAATATAGTTTTATTATAACTCACAATAAATGTACAATACTGTAGCATTCCATAACTTTATTGAACTAGCCTAATTTTACTGTCCAATGTTTGAAAAATTGTCCAGATAAGTAATGCACAAGAAAGTGACTACTGTCGACCAAAGTATTATGTGTAAGTTACTCGAGTTTGAAGGTTGTTTGTGAAGTAACCAATAGACCTACATAAAATCCAATAACATCATTTTCGTCGTTCTATTTTACGTTAGCTCATGTAGGTTTGGAATTTTTAATTTGTATTTTAATATTTTTATCGCAGTTGGAACACAAAAAGTGCACGTTTTTAAGCGTGTTTCAACCATGCGTCACATTTAAGAATTATCTCAAAAACCCGTCATCAGATCGAATCCAAATTTTAACACAATATACATTGGAATGTTTTATAACTGGTTTATTAATTTCAAAATTTTACGTGTCCAAGAAAAAAAGTTATCATTTTTGTAAGGTAACTTTTTCTCGGCTCGGGGTGGTTGGAAAATGTAGTTCTTGGTCGCGATGTAATCCTTATATATCAATAAGTTATGCTGTATGACTGTGAAATACGTAAATTAACTCACTTATTTTGTATCGGTTTGTATTTGTAGGCGGAAATAACACATCGTTCACCTGCTACCCGCTCCAGGAAAAGCTGTACAGCGTTGCCGAAATGGAGCCCATCACGCATCATGGCGCGCCTCGCTCGGAAGTGATGGGCTCCATCACAGCAACGCTGTACAGCTTTTCCTGGAGCGGGTAGCAGGTGAACGATGTGTTATTTCCGCCTACAAATACAAACCGATATAAAATAAGTGAGTTAATTTACGTATTTCACAGTCATACAGCATAACTTATTGCTATATAAGGATTACATCGCGACCAAGAACTACATTTTCCAACCACCCCGAGCCGAGAAAAAGTTACCTTACAAAAATGATAACTTTTTTTTCTTGGACACGTAAAATTTTGAAATTAATAAACCAGTTATACAACATTCCAATGTATATTGTGTTAAAATTTGGATTCGATCTGATGACGGGTTTTTGAGATAATTCTTAAATGTGACGCATGGTTGAAACACGCTTAAAAACGTGTACTTTTTGTGCTCCAACTGCGACAAAACATTAAAATATAAATTAAAAATTCCAAACCTACATGAGCTAACGTACAATCGAACGACGAAAATGATGATGTTATTGGATTTTATGTAGGTCTATTGGTTACTTTACAAACAACCTTCAAACTCGAGTGCACATAATACTTTGGTCGACAGTAAGTACACACATAGGTTATTATATTTCCACTTTTATAGATAACTTTATAGCACCACTGAATTTTTCACCGATACTTCATGCTGAAACTATTAAAATATGTTCTCCCAATCTTGGCATAATGCCATGGTAGCCTGGTTCGCCACGATCCTCATCACCTCATTTCTTGACACCACTGACTTTTTCACCGAAACTTCCCTGACAATCACAACAAGACTTGCCACTCTATCACTTCAGAAATAAGCAGTATTTATTGGCTTGAATAATGTCACTGTACGGTACAGAACATAGGCCTACTGTATCTTTGTTGCAGGGTGTAGGCCTAGGCTACTGGTACATGATAATTGTTTTCTAAAAGTGCAAAAAATAACATATTTAGGAAGAAATTTTCAGTCTGGGATAGGCCTAATTGTTATTTGGAAACACAATTCACTGCTTGAATAAATTAAGTGAAAAATCACCACTCGGAAAAGTAGTAGGAGAAAATGTATTGTTGTTAGTGAATCAGCTGTAAGGTTATGTAGGTTGTAGTTTATAATACTTATAGTAGACTACAAACCATATTTAATTACACCTACACTCCCCACATGAACCAAAAAACCCTTTATGTGACATATATGTCCTAACTATCTCTCTATATTAGATATACTGTATCCACTAAATGATGTTATAAATAAATATTTATAATTTGTAGTATCCGCCATGCAATTCTTTCCTCAGGAGTGAGGTCAACTTTATTCATAAAATCTCGCAAAATTCTCGTACTTTATCCATAAAATTTCACTTCTATTTTGAAGTTCCAACACTGTAGATGATCTTCACGGGAGGCGTTTGCCTTATTTCTCTCATATTACACTTTTTTTTCACCCACAAAATTCAAGACACTGCGCAGTGTTAATGCAGCTTCCTATGTATAAAAAACCTAGCAACCAGTTGTTTGGGTCCAATGTGGCTGCGCCCATGCGGTTGCTAGGCGCGTCACTTTGGCAGCGTATTTCGAACGAGAGAAAGGAAATGGTAGCACTCTGGTACCTGTGGCGCAAGCAGAGCAGATGCTACAAAAACTATTCTTTCCTCAGTTATTGCAATCGGGAAGGAGAAGTACCGTGCCGCGGAGAAGGGAGCTGAGAAGATTGCAACGACTGGGTAGGAACACGAATCTATCCAAACGAGTTACAAATATGGACAGTTTTCAGCAAGATGCTATACGTCGGCATATCTATACGTATTATCACAGAAAGGAACATCCGACTCTTGCGAAGCTGGTCGTTTCTTTGGGTAGTGTGATCTTTTCTGTGGTAGTAAGTCTTCGGTAATCGTAGTTGCGAAAGGTCTGGTGTTTAGGTATAAGAAAGTGAACGGCGTTCGAAACAGCTGACTGCGCTCCGCCAGCGCGCTGGCAACACTGTCCAGCTGATCGAAGAACTGTCAAGTTGGAAGGTATAACCGGCAGAGTATAGTTTGCAATCTTCGACAATGTGCCTGATGGTCTGGTTCGATGTACCACAATCACAGCAGGGGTTTGATGATGATGATGATGATGATGATGATGATGATAATGATGATGATGATTGTTGTTGTTTTAAGGGGCCTAACATCTAGGTTATCGGCCCCTAATGGTCTGGGTGATAGTGAAAATGTCAATGAAGTGGAAACCAGAACGAAAATTAAGTGAGAAGTAAAATATTTACAAAAAGGAACTCAGATTGAAACTACTCACAAAATGGAGAACGGTAATACTTACAAAAGGGAATTTAGAACGAAAATACTCACAAAAGGAATAGATTGAAAAATACGCACAAAATTTAGGTTAAGTTCAAAATACGTACAAAATGCAATGCACTATCTAAATACTTACAAAATGCAAGTGAAATTCAAAATACTTATAAAATGCAAATGAGATTGAAAATACGTACAAAATGCAATTGAAATTCAAAATACGTACAAAATGCAATTGAAATTGAAAAGGCTTACAAAATGTATGGTAGATTCAAACTACTCAATTGGATGGACAATACTTACAAAATGCAATTTAGATTGAAAATACTTGCAAAAAGCAGTTTAGGTTTAAAATACAAAATGCAATTGAAATTCAAAATAATCGCAAAAGTTCCGCCCCCTATATTGAAAGACTTACTAAAAAGCAATTCAGATTGTCAATCCTTACAAAATGCAATTGAGGTTGAAAACACTCGCAAAATGCAACGTAGATCGAAAGAACCTACAAAATGCAACGTAGATTGAAAGAACCTACAAAATGCAACGTAGATGGTAAAGACCTACAAAATGGAGTGTAGAGGCAAAAAAAATCCCTAAAGGGAATGTAGATACACGGAGAGCCAATTAACAAAAACAGTGCGGGAAACTTAAAGAGAAAAGGATATATAATGAAAAGAAAACAAGAGATCCGACCCTTCGAAGAAGGAGGGATCAGGAAAGATGAGACGAGGGCCAATTAAGGCGGGAAAGTGAAAGACTCCCTAGGCCTCGGATACCCTAATACCGTCGGGGTTGGAAAAGAACAAGAGTTGACCAAGGGAGGCCGACAAGAAAGAAGACAGAGAGGAGCCCGGCACAAGTAAGTGGAAGCAATGCCGGACTCAGCTGGGGTCCCGTGTTCGCCAACCCACGTCCCACTAGATGTGAGCCCCTGGGGGAAGCCACATTTGTGCAGGTTTTTTGCACTAACCCCATGTCCGATAACAGTATACGGTACAAACCATCTTGTTATCTTCGAGTTAACACATGAGCCAATGTGCAGAAACGAAATGTCGTCATACAGCAATGAAAATACAACATCATGCAATATGCAAAACTCTTTTTGGCCAGTGTAAATACATTTCTGTATTAGGAGAGATACTTATGGTTTGCGACAAACCATTCACCAGAGCGGCCACCAAGTGTAATTTTATTTTATTTGACCAAACAGTATATTGATTGTTAAGAAGCTGAACATGATGAAAATGTCATCATCCATTCTACTAATTTTTACTACGCCCATGCTATAAATACAACACACAGCAGTTACATATTCTTGGGATGAGTGTATGTGCGCCACAGACTGCCAAGAGAAGCAGAACAAGTGAACTTGCGTGCAACCCATTCACTACAAGTTTAACACATAATTTCAATAAGCCCTTCCACTTGGAATTGATAAGTGAGATTTTTCAGAATAAGTTTGTAGCTGGTATAACTGTAGGTGAAGTTTTGATATGAGCAGGATTGGTGGTTTCCCCAGTAAGAATAACATATACAGTACATTTGATGATGGGACACCCCTGCATTTCTCAGCATTTACATTGCAATGTAGAAAATACCTCAAAATTTCATGTGAAATATGCCTACAATGACCTTGACTCCTTTCAAATGGCCACTGTCTCGATAAGAAGTCACCCTACCCTGGATTTGCATACATTCCACTTGTCTGTCGAGTACAATAGATCTACTGCAATAGACTGTAACATTAATTACACTTGCTCATCAGGGATACATTCATGCTTCTCTAAACAGCGCCCCAGGTGCATCGTCATCCCGAGCAGAGAAAGCGCCACTTCACGGATTTCTCAAATGTCCTAACAGTTGTGGTTTGGCCGAATTTCGATAAATTCGCACAAGTCACTTGGAATTTAAGTGAAGCACTCTGGAAACATTCTGCGTCAGGTTCGACAAAAGCTGTACACGTTGTCATTATTCGGACGAGTCCTGATTCTGTTGCTGTTGTTGTTTATTATTATGATGATTATGATGATTCGATTAGGGTCTTTGCGACATTGTGGTCATGCAGCCCCATCTACTTTGGTGTGTGTGGAATCTGTCTGATAACCAGCAGCATTGTGATGGCTGTACTAATGGGTTTATTTGTAATTAGGGCTAGGATTTTGGTATGAGATGGCCGTGGCCTGTATTGAGGTACTATTCGCCTTGAGTAGAAGTGGGAAACCACGGAAAGCCACTTCTAGGTTGGCTGAGGTAGAAATCTAACACCTCTCCCCAGTTCTGCCATACGAGGCTGAGTGAACGCCGTTCCATCCCTCAGATCATGATTAAATTTCTTGGCAGAGCCGGCAATCTAACCTGGACCTCCGCGGTGACTGCCTACGTCCCGATTCTGTGAGAAATATAGCGTATTCCCCAGATCGCGAATCAGTCGGGGATTGGGCGAATTTCGAATGAATTAAGTGTAGAATTTTCTTGTCGGTTCCAAATGTTGGTGAACAGAAACCACATCTTGATTTGTTTGTAAAACATTTTTCTATTTCAGTGAACGATGTTTCACATTATTTGCAAGAAGGTACAGTGCTCTCTCGGTAATCCGGCAGATATCTGACCAGAGCACTGCCGGATTACCGAAAACGCCGGATTACTGGAAAATATCGAGAAAAACGCAGGTATCATTTGAAAATCAGTTTTAATTACATTGTACCGGTACTCTACAAAGTAAAGAAGTACGAAAATACATCATATAACTCACGTTATTCCTTGGAACTAGACGGCTGGAAATAGGCATCAATTGTCTTTTGCTTTTTACGGTTGAGAGACACTTTGAGAACTTGTTCCTGTAACCTTCTTAAAACTAAGACATCATTAGCAGAGACGCCATTTTCCTCCGCCCAGGCAATTGACGTGGCAAACAGTTTTCAATGTCTGTCGTATACTTTTTAAATTTTCATTCGTCTTAAAAAACGACTTTACGTCATCACTGTTTTTTCTTATGTCATGAAATGTAGCTCGACCAACACAGCATTCGTTAGCAACACTAGTTAACGTTTCGCCCTTTTCAAGCCGCTTTAGGATTTCATGTTTATCTAACAAAGATAGAGTTTTATGTTCACGTTTTTTCTGCACGGATGCCATCTTCAACACAACACTACTACTGTACAACTGTCTTACACTATACACCTGAGGGGGGCGTGCGTGAGTCATCGCTCTTGGCGCCAATGCATTGTTTACTCACGACACTAGTCTTGTCGCTGCGTGGGAAACATTGTACAGCATTGGGGACGCATTATCAAATCAAGTGTTGAGCTCGTACTCTAATACAAAACGCCGGATTACTTGGAGTGCCGGAGAGCTGAGATGCCGGATTACAGAGGGAGTACTGTATACAAAATTAAGCGTGCGACGATAATATTCGAATCAACGTACTGTAGCCTATAGTATATTCTCAGTCCCTAAGAGAAGAGCACCTCCCCAACTATCTATAATGGACGGTATCAGAAACGTTTGTTCCTGACTTATTACGGAAAAATAGTGGCTACAACGCGAATAAATAAACCACCCTGACATAAGAGGGATATCATAACCGTTCCTTAATATTTCACCGTTAACTTCTTCGCCTGTTATCGTTTGAATTTCAGTCAGGGACGTCCTGGCATTCAGCCTGCAAAACACCAATCCCAGTAAATCAAGTTTCTCCGCGCATATTCTTCCACAGGCCAGAGAGTCAACGTCACCGCAAGGTCTGCACTATTGGAGGACAGAAATGGCTCATACGAATTGAGCACAATGTACCTGAATAACCCTTATTTCTTATTGGAGTATAGAACTAACTATTTGACCACCTGTTTGTTCCCATTTTCTTCAGACTTAGGGCCAACAACATTGATTTTGCTGATATGGTAAAAAATATTTGTCAGAATTAAAATAATGTAATAGGATTCTAATTAAAATGATCCATAGTGATATATAATGTTATTGGTTTTATGTCCCTTATAACTACTGCGGCTTTTAGAGACACCAGGGTGCCGGAATTTCGCCCCGAAGGGGATCTTTATCGTGCCAGTAAATCTACTGACACGGCTCCCTCGCATTTGCGCCAGGATTCAATCCTGCAACCTTGAGCACAGCAGGCGAGAACGTTACCGCTGAAAGACTGCTCTAATCGAGAAATTACCACTGTCTTACTGTATATTTATTACAGCTTCACAATTCATCTGTCAACATTTCACGTTTTATAAGTTTCGTTGAGAGTTCCGCCCCCCTTTGGCGATTGCAGCTTCTTAAGTTAATATAAACATTTAACTGTATTCCTCTTATTTCTACAAATCAAGGGTTCGTTCCAAAAACCGTGTGAACGTGTGTGCGTGTGCGTGTCGCCCTCTACTAACATCTGAACGGCTGGAACGACTTCATTGAAACTTGGTTTGAACATACTATTTTATCAGACCCCGACCGTGTCCTTCAAATTTAATACGCCCCACTAATCCAACATGGCGGCTGCGCTGAATATTTCACCAGCATTCGATATGTCCAAACCTATCACTGATATCACCCTGTACATTTGTATGATGATAGACAATACAATGGTAAGTTCAAACACGTGACGCTTAAAAATATGTTAACAAAACCAACATGGCGGCCAAGCGAAGTTTAAGTACATAAATAGGATGTTCTCGATATTAATTCAATCAAGCGCAGTGAAACCAAACACCCTACATGTCTATACAAAATGAAAATCTACCAGCATCCAATCCAATTAAATTGTTCTCATAGAAGCAACATGGCGGCTGTGCGAAATTTTAAAATAACGTTTTTACTTTTTGTGTCCTTTCCATCCGATCAAAGTGAACGTTTCAATAATTCACCTAAGCAATAATCTTCACCTAATGATACATAATTCTATGGCCTACATCACCTAATGATATATAATTCTATGGCCTGCATATAGAACAATCGAACATGGCGATCCTCCGAAATAATTAGACGGTTCTTAATATCTGCGAATCTATCACAGCAACCAAACTGAAATTTTGTATGTTGATAAAGGCTGCTATCATACGTTCACCAATGGTCTTCTCAATAACCCGATGAACACAAATCCAACATGGTGGCGATGCGAGATTTAAATATTTATATGGATTTTTCTCGCGACCCAATTATCCGAGTGCAGTGAAACTTAGCACGGTAAATCTCCATACGAGGCTCAATATAACGGCGTCCAATTTGATTCAAAATATATGAGAAATAAAAATGGTGGCTGTGCTAAATTTTTAAAATCACGTTCATATTTCTCATGTCCTAAACATGCGATAGAAAGGGATGTTCTTATAGTTAGCCAGGATAATTATAATAATATTCTGGCATATAATTATACAGGGTGTCCCACCTAACTCTGCGACCTCAAATATTATCAAAATTAAACAAGATGTGAAAAATCTACTTTCACAGGAATGTAGCCACGTCAGGGGGTCACACAATGGGAGGATATGCACAATCCAGGAAATTATAGCAATACCACTTTTAACGCAAAGTTACCTTTTTTTTAATGGAACATACATGTTTTTTCTAGCTAAATCAATAGTAAACATACAATTATTGATAACAGAATTGGTTTCACTTCTCTAAACCTCGTACCTTCTGAAATAACTAAAGTTGTAGGTTAATAACCAACGACAGTGGAGTATCAATGTTTGGTGCGATATCACTGGCAACCGTATTGTAGGTCCCTATTTTTATCAGGGAACACTAAACGAACAGCGATATGCATAATTTCTTCTCATGGAGGACGTGGAATTGGAAACTCGTGTATCTATGTGGTTCCAGCATGATGGGTGCCCCGCACATTTCGCACGTGTTGCCAGGGATGTAATGGATGAGAAGTTTCCAAAATCGGTGGATAGGACGTGGTGGTCCTGTGAGATGGCCAGCACGGTCCCTCGACTTGACGCCATTAGACTACTTTCTCTGGAGCGCATTGCAAGATAGTCTATCAGGAAGTCCCAACTACAATAGCGAATATGCAACAGCGTATTACTTCGGCGTGTGCGGAAATATCTGTGGAAACACTGGGATCAGTACAACGCTCTGTTGTTCACCGTCTACAGAAGTGCTTTGATGCAAACGGTGGTTACGTTGAACATCCGCTGAAGTGACACAGTTTCATCAGTTAAGATGTTACTGCTTACTTGTGAATGTCTCTTCCGTGCTGGATGTAATTTAAAAACATGACGTTTCTTTAAGCTATAGGCCACAAGTTTGTTTAGGAAATCGGTAATTGTACATTTTGAACTATGTGTACAGTTCTACACATTTGTTAAACTTGACAAACAGTGTCTCCATTGCCATCCTCTACAACGTTAGTTATTTCAGAAGTTACGGGGTTTAGAGATGTGAAACCAATTCTGTTATCATTTACTCTTGATTTTTCTAGAAAAAACACGTATGTTCCATTTAAAAAAGGTAACTTTGCGTTGAAAGTGATATTGTTATAATTTCCTGGATTGTGCATATCCTCCCATTGTGTGACTCCCTGACGTGGCTACATTCCTGCGCAAGTAGATTTTTCAAATCTTGTATAATTTCGATAATATTTGAGGTCGCAAAGTTAGGTGGGACACCCTGTATAGCATATATATAAAACAATCCAATACGGCGTCCATACGATACATTTCACCGGTTCACAATATCTCCGATACTATTTAAGCAAACAAACTGAAATTCTGTATGGTGTTAAGAGGACTATTAAGTAAGGACAAATAAGTGACTTTCCAAATCCTGTGAAACACAACAAACATCAATGCAGTCTAGTGATTTTCAAATATTTAAAATATTTTTCTGGCTATTTCATCATCCCAGTGCAAAGGAACGTCGCACAGTGAATCTTTACACAGAGCTTAGTGAAGAGACATGTTGATGTTCAATTGTTTTCAAAAATTCAGACGGCATCTTATAACTTTAATTTTGTTTTGATATGTAACATCTTTCCACTCGGTTGCTGGATAGTTTTGTGGGAGTGATTTTGAAAATTGGGGACCGAAGTGAATCGGGTGGAAGTGGATCGGACGGAAGTGAAGACGCACTGCCAGAAAAATGGGACGGAAGTGAATCGGGCGGAAGTGGATCGAACGGAAGTGAAGACGCACTGCCAGCTGGATGTACAATTGAAAATGTGTGTATTGGAAACACGGCAGTGTGTGCTCTGTAGCACGAGAATGTTATGGCAATACAGTAGGCAGTGCATTTAGCAGGCACTGGTTTGACGAGCACAATGGCAAATGTTTCACCGACTTTCATTTGTCATTGAGCAGTTTATGAAGCTTCACGTTCAAGATTGAATATCACATGGGGTAGGACAAAGACGACAAATGACATTTAAGTAAGCGGCATTATTGTTAAACTGTGGGTGAGTTGTCAAATATTAAATGCATAACAGAATGTTGTTATATGAGTGGAATAAAAGCTGTATTTTCATCATATGTGAGACTAGGTAATTTCATGATTGTAGGAAGCCATATTTTGATTGTTTACGACGAACTGTATGAGAGCCTTGAGAATAATGAATGTTATAGTTACTGAGGAATGTGCTCACAGTATTTGAGAGTACTGTCGACGTTGTGTGTCACTTTGTTATTATGAATTATTAATGTAAAAGGAAGGAAGGAAGCTTGTAGTTTTGCGGGTCCGTTAATCTCACGACCATGATCCACGGTACCTCCCTTTTACGTGGAATGCGAACCACAGGACATGGCATTTCAATTCGAAAATCTCACATGTATTGACCGGGAATCAAACCCGGTCTACCTTGGTGAGAGACTAACAGCTTGACCGCTGCGCCACAAATTGTAATGGTTATTAGTGCCCCATGTTGGTAGCGACAAATGTAGTAGATTCTTAATGCCCCATGTTGGTAGCGACAAATGTAATGGTTTCGCTAGCCCACACTGTTGGGAGAGAAATGTAACTGTTTACCTTTGCCTAAGCTATGTTGTTTTAATGGGCGCCAAGACCTCAATGCAATGTTGAAATCTAAATTTGTATTTAACAACGTCTAGCTCTGGCAGAACACATTCAAGACTCTATTCACTCAGATCGTGGTATGATTTGATCATTAACCCAACAAACAATTGTATCAGGAGAAGGAATTGGTCTATATCTAATGCTACCTACTGAAAGCAAAGATTGCATTGTAAAAGAAATGAATTTATTATATAAAACAAGTATAGCAAAATTAATAATAATAATAAGTTTAAAATTTAAATTGGAGCGTTGTGATTTGAATATTACCGATAGAAAATTACGTGAAAACGGAGTCTGATAAATTGATTTTACTCTTATTTCCAAGCTATGAAGTTACTGAATTATGAAATATAAAACAAAGAAAAATGAGAGATTGCGTATTTCTGCGTCATTAGCGCTTACCCCTGGAAATTGCCAAAGCATTTCCCTCGTTCTTGATGATGCTGTGTGCTTCCCACAGTCTCCTGGACGTCGTCATCTCCGTCGAAATTTGATGATATTCTGGTAGATTAGATAATTCTATGGTCCGTACATCGGACCCAAACTCTCGTAAAACCGCACTGGTTACGTTTTACAAAAGTTCGTCGCTAACTCCACTGAACATCGGAGCGTCACGCACTTGCGACCGTACACTGCAAGTTCTACACAGATTGTCCTTAACTCCACCGAACATCGGAGCGACTCGCACACGTATCCATACTCCTCAAGTATTTCACAGATAGTCCGCGTTTCACGGCGCGTCGAACGATATATCCACATGCCGGCTCCCCACTCTTCAGTCCCAACTAGCTTACGTCGTCTCCCCTGATTGGCTGAACCACCACGCGATCTTCTCCTCCTCCGGGTCATTACACTCGGCGACAGGGTTCCGTTTCAACAATTCGCCTCTTCTTGACGATGCGACCCAAGATTGCGTCATGCTCCTCGACAGGAATCAGCTTGTATTAGAATTCCCAGTGAGTCACGTCTCTCAATATACCCTAACTGACGAAAACTCCGTAAAATTCCGTAATCGCATAATTTTCTATGATATCGTCGTTCGTAATAATTTGCTTGTTAGCGTTTTCTAAGACATAGAAAACCTATCTGTATGCTTATAATTTTTATAAAATGCTCCGAAAATATCTTAATAATAATTATAATAAATTAATAATAATAATAAATTAACATGAAAAATTATCTTGGCTGAACAATTTGCCGCGTAAATAAATATAGAATGGCTTCCTACTGACTTATGCCAGTTGCATAAAAAAACCTCGAAAAACACGTTACATATTCGCCTCGGATCATCGGATGATTTACCGTGACGACGGTCCATTATCCGATTATCCCAGACACGTTAATAAACCCCATCCAAAATACATATTACATAAATGAAATCACCCTAAATTACAGATATATACACTCATAATTTTTCTTCACGCACTTTGCGTCAAAGTTTGTTGTCACTATGGATTGCACTTTGCAACCAGTCCAATGTTTTACATATAGAATAGTGTTCCATGGATATTTCCGCCTCTCAAATTGCTCTATGTTGGAGAAATAGACATAATTAATGTGTGAGCACTATGTATTTATGATGTCATATCACACGCATTGAAGGTGTTCTGATATATTTATATCATCATTGAACTTCCTAATTTCACTGGAGGTCCCTTCCTTATGGTGAAATTTAATCTCACTTATCACTGAGCACACGATTGTGGCAGCGCCTCGTGACCATAATACTTAATCTCTCTTTGAAGTAGATTAAATTAATATTTACTTCTGAAAAAAAAAACAGTAAATGCGCATTACATATAACACCAAATATTTCTGTGCCGTAATCGCCCTGTCTTCTTAAGTTCCCGTAGACCATATTCTCCTTAATACTAGTTCTCAACACAGACCATTTCTCCTGACACAAATAATACCTTTGTACAAATTACCTTAAATTACACACTTACAAATCTTACATGGCGAGGCCGTAAACAGAAATCACGTGTGCTGATATGTATGAGTTTCATGAAGGACTGTCTCGCATTCTGATGGCCCATCTTTTATCTCGTGGACGCCTTAAGCTAACAAGCCCTATTCAAGCGCTCCCCCATCTCTTGGAGATAAATGGGAACCCATCAGCGCTGCCAAAATGGCCTTGGTGCATCGAGACAATTTAGTGCTCAACAGCATCCGACAATCCCGTCATATTTCCCTGTACCTTAAAAACTCTCATTTACTTACATACTACCCCCCTGTGTGACTTCTGATACGCCTGCCTGGAAGACCAGATCTTCCACGCACCAGATACCACACTTACTCATTTGATAGGCTGGCTCGCCAGCTAAACACACTCACTTTATGACACATATTTTCGTAGACTATGTATATTATACGTCCCGTATAATCTGTTTCCCTCACTATCCTCCAGCACATATGCTGTTTTTCCAATGCGTTTGGAAACTATAAATGTTTCTCCGTCACCTGCTTCCAACCTTGCCAGTGGCTCCCTTAAATGAACGTCATCACGTTGCTCTACCTAGCATATTTCTCAGTGTCTGTAACGATGCCCTGTTGCTACTGTCCACACATGCTAACCCTACTTTCCTATGGTGTCACACCTCTACTTGACACTCTATGACCTAAAAATGTCACTTCTGACTGACAGAATGACGACTTAGACAGCTTCAAAGTGAACCCTGCCTGATCTAACTTCTGAAAAACTATATTTAAATGACGTAGATGCTCCTCAAAACTGTGTGAACTAATTACCATATCATCTATGTAAATGGTTACAAACTCTCCTGTGTCATCCCCTAATGCGATGTTTAAAGCCCTAATTAAAGCTGCTGAACTACTCTTTAACCCATAAGGTGTTCTACAAAATTGATAAAGGTTATATTTATGACTAAAAGCTGTAAATGGTCTATCTTCGTACATAAGTGGCACTTGCCAAAAACTGGAACTCAAATCTACACAAGTGAAATACTTCTTCCCCTCAAATGTTTGCATTAATTCCTCTATTGACATAGATTTCAGCTGATCTGAACTAATTCTACTGTTAACCAAACGAGCGTCTAAACAAATACGAACAGTGCCGTCGGTCTTGGGTACCGTGATCAAAGAATTAACATATGGACTGTTCGAGTGCTCAATAATCCCATCTTCAAGCATCTGATTAATTTGTGCCTCAACTGCACTCTGATAAGCGAAAGGTACAGGATATCTATGTCCTGTGAATACTGACCTATCAATAACGTTCAATGAATGTGTATAGCAATTGGCCATACCAATGCGATCCTCAAACACTCTCCTATTACACCATAACACATCATAGAGCCGAACACCTTGTTCCACCTCTATATTTCCCTGAAATGCAGCCTCACGTAACGAGTCCTCTAGACTTCCGTTCGTAATCACACTGCCCACAAAACATGGAGAACCCCGCTCTACGGCTGGCGATATCTCATTTAAAGTACAAATCACACCTACAACACTACTTCTCTGAATTTGGTCATTGAACGCTACTTCTACTTCAGAATCTCCCCATTTAAATTTCAAACTCCCTACATCATAACATAAGTTACCAGACACTCTACTTAGCCACTCTGAACCCAAGATAACACTGAATACTAAATTTGGAATTACAAGGCAAATCTGCTTCTCTACATGATTATTAATTTTAATGTCTACTAAAACTTGCTTAGAAATTACTTTAGACCTCTTCCCAACAGCTGTGATAACAAAAGTGCTTTTAATTGGCATCTCCTCAAAATTTACTCCAGTTCCTTTCATTTTATCATAAAATGCACTACTTATGCAACTCTTCATACAACCACTATCAATTAAAACATCTGTGTACGCCTCGGACACGTTAAATTTAACTATGGGGCTCTTACTAACCACTTCCTGAATAATACCTTCATCATTTAGTTCATGTAATAATTCATTTCTTACATTTAGGTCATAGGGTTCCTGTATAATTGTATGGACAGGGCATGCTACAGACTGAGATTCTGACCTTACTTCGCAGCCTGGTTCGCGTTTAAAGAACCGCTACAGCTGGCCGTAGTACTACTAACTACTAAACTGGTCTGGTTGTTCTGGGCTGTGTTGTCATTGTTTGGCTGTATATTACTACCACTAGGCTGTCCTCTTCCTTGACCCCTATTCTGGTTGTAATTATTGTCATTATAATTTCTCCCTTGATTTCCCCTGAAATCATTGTTCCTCCCTTGATTTCCCCTGAAATCATTGTTCCTCCCTTGATACTGATTACCATAGCCATTTCCTCTGTTCTGATTTAGCTGATTATTATTATTTCTATTTTGAGCGTTGGCCCCTTCGCCACCGTTCCCTTGAACTTCCTGATGCCTGGCTTCATTAGGTCTATTATTATTATTACCCTGGTTCCGATTGAAATTGTCCTCATAACCCCCTCTCCCTAGTGCATCAAATGTGCTTAACATATTTTCTACTTGTGATATAGTCTTTACATTCTGGATACAAGCAGCCTCCTTGATCCTATAGGGAAAGTGCCTAAGTAGCAACCTTACCACATCACTTTCCTCCTTCAAGCCATCCAGATATTTACACACTAATACCTGCCCTAAAAAGTATTCGGTCATGGTGGAGCTTCCTTTAGGGTTATATTTACCACACACTACTCCCTCACGATGCTGCGACTGAATAACCTCATTCCAGAACTTTTCACAGAATTTCATTTTAAAATCATTACTATCAGTAAACTTGTCTCTGTAGACAGCAAACCAATTCCTCGTTTCCCCCACAAACACTTGTTCTAAAATTTCAACTACCTGGCACCACTCAATACTACCATTTTCCAACCTCTCCCCGAATTTATTTTCTATAGTGTTCATGAACTCCATTGGGCACCCCTGTCGATTGCTGAACTTACCCAGTTCTACCTCCCTGTGTGTGCTATTCACCAAAACTGGCCTATTCTGACTATTTTCTTGCCTGATCCTAGCTTTTAATTTTAATTCTAATTCTGCGATTTTCTCCTCAGCCTTCCTCTCAATACTGTTTACTGTTAATTTAATGTTTCCTTCTGATTCTTCTACTTTATCATATAGCTTTGCTTGTTTCTCCTCAATCTTGCTAATGCTCTCTCTATTACTCTCTCTTAAATCATTTACTTCTGCAAATATTTGCGAGTGGACTTTCTCAATTCTACCCCCCAGCTGTTCCTTAACCTCTTTAGTAGCTACCTGAATTTTGTCAATTTCTCCCCCCAATTGCTTTTTGACCTGCTGTGTTTCCAGTTGCACTAGTTCTTTTAAATTTTCAGCCTGTGTACTGATTCTAATTTCCAACTCTTCCTGTACTTTTCCTAATTTTCTGTCTACATCTGCAATAATCTCTTTAGCCTTTTCTTCCATCACCCCCCTGATCTCACCTCTAATCAGTTCGAATTTGTCACTCATTTCCCTACTGTTTTGTTCTAATTTAGCATTTAAAGTTTCAGTACTCTCTCTATTTTCCTTACTGTTTTGTTCTAATCTTGCATTATTCTGTTCTAATTTTGCATTTAACGCTTCTGTACTTTCTTTATTTTCCCTACTGTTTTGTTCTAATTTTGCATTATTCTGTTCTAATTTTGCATTTAAAGCTTCTGTACTTTCTTTATTTTCCCTACTGTTTTGTTCTAATTTTGCATTATTCTGTTCTAATTTTGCATTTAAAGCATCACTACTAACTTTGTTCTGATACATGAACTCGAGAAGTAAAGTTTTTAATTCTGGTTGGCCGCCTACACTCCCTGTTTCAGTATCGGGATTTACCTCCGCTACCCCGGTACTACCATCACTCGACATACTGCTCGTATCATCATTCTCCAGTTGATGACCACTACGTAACCTCATCTGTCTTTCTTTCTCATCCCCCATAATGATATACACTGATAAAGACAAATAACCCCCAAAATACAGGCACAGAAATATATACCCTTCTCCTTCCACAAATGTTATTAGGTTTTCAGCCCCAAGTTGTCGGCGACAAATGTAACGGTCATTAGTTAGGCTGGTATGACAAGTGAAACGGTATTTACTTTGCTCCACGTTGAGCGTACAAATGTAATGGTTATTAGTGCCCCATGTTGGTAGCGACAAATGTAGTAGATTCTTAATGCCCCATGTTGGTAGCGACAAATGTAATGGTTTCGCTAGCCCACACTGTTGGGAGAGAAATGTAACTGTTTACCTTTGCCTAAGCTATGTTGTTTTAATGGGCGCCAAGACCTCAATGCAATGTTGAAATCTAAATTTGTATTTAACAACGTCTAGCTCTGGCAGAACACATTCAAGACTCTATTCACTCAGATCGTGGTATGATTTGATCATTAACCCAACAAACAATTGTATCAGGAGAAGGAATTGGTCTATATCTAATGCTACCTACTGAAAGCAAAGATTGCATTGTAAAAGAAATGAATTTATTATATAAAACAAGTATAGCAAAATTAATAATAATAATAAGTTTAAAATTTAAATTGGAGCGTTGTGATTTGAATATTACCGATAGAAAATTACGTGAAAACGGAGTCTGATAAATTGATTTTACTCTTATTTCCAAGCTATGAAGTTACTGAATTATGAAATATAAAACAAAGAAAAATGAGAGATTGCGTATTTCTGCGTCATTAGCGCTTACCCCTGGAAATTGCCAAAGCATTTCCCTCGTTCTTGATGATGCTGTGTGCTTCCCACAGTCTCCTGGACGTCGTCATCTCCGTCGAAATTTGATGATATTCTGGTAGATTAGATAATTCTATGGTCCGTACATCGGACCCAAACTCTCGTAAAACCGCACTGGTTACGTTTTACAAAAGTTCGTCGCTAACTCCACCGAACATCGGAGCGTCACGCACTTGCGACCGTACACTGCAAGTTCTACACAGATTGTCCTTAACTCCACCGAACATCGGAGCGACTCGCACACGTATCCATACTCCTCAAGTATTTCACAGATAGTCCGCGTTTCACGGCGCGTCGAACGATATATCCACATGCCGGCTCCCCACTCTTCAGTCCCAACTAGCTTACGTCGTCTCCCCTGATTGGCTGAACCACCACGCGATCTTCTCCTCCTCCGGGTCATTACACTCGGCGACAGGGTTCCGTTTCAACAATTCGCCTCTTCTTGACGATGCGACCCAAGATTGCGTCATGCTCCTCGACAGGAATCAGCTTGTATTAGAATTCCCAGTGAGTCACGTCTCTCAATATACCCTAACTGACGAAAACTCCGTAAAATTCCGTAATCGCATAATTTTCTATGATATCGTCGTTCGTAATAATTTGCTTGTTAGCGTTTTCTAAGACATAGAAAACCTATCTGTATGCTTATAATTTTTATAAAATGCTCCGAAAATATCTTAATAATAATTATAATAAATTAATAATAATAATAAATTAACATGAAAAATTATCTTGGCTGAACAATTTGCCGCGTAAATAAATATAGAATGGCTTCCTACTGACTTATGCCAGTTGCATAAAAAACCCTCGAAAAACACGTTACAAAATGTGACAGTAGCATATCTCCAATTCAATCTATACATTCATCATAGTACCAGTATGAAAATGGAGTGTAAATTAAAATTTTAAGAATATCCAAGCTGTGTAGTATACGAGTAGGATAACATGTCAGATGTTACACATCATATGCGACTACTGTAAGGCTCGTATCTTTTTTATTTCTCGTATCTTATTCAGGCGATTGAAAAGATGATTCGTATGCTGGGCTATGATAACAATCATAATCTAATGGCACTAAATAGCTTACTTTCGTAAACCACACAAGCTGTGCATTTCACATTTCTAAAAATTAACTCCGTGGTTCGTTATAGCAAAGTACCATCTCGCGGTAGGGTACTTAATCACCGATATGGAAAGCTACAGTACATATTCTAGCGCATTACTTTTCATTGCAATGGTGTTGGTGAAGACATAGGCCAAAAAATATGTAGTCTTATCACATGGAAAATCCCTTAACGGGGGACCTATACCTTTAACCACCAAAAATTATGTATATTTCACTTTTCTTCCCCTCAGAAACAGAAAGTACTAATGAATTGTAATTTGGTCTGCCAATCACACTATGCTTTGCCAATATGTCCGTGTATTTACATGTCATATGGCGAATGCATTTCAGGAAATCAGGCATTCAAAATGGAGGCTGCATATTGTGCACTGTTCCACCATTTCCCTGATATTTTACAGAAATATAATTGTTTTTCAAAAAATATTTTTTAATTGTATTTACTAACGCAGCGTCTAGAAATTGACCTAGAACCATTGGATACATAAAGAAAAACTATTTTTAAAGCTTATATTTAAGTGGAACTTTCTTGCAAGCTTTTACACTGAATAAATTAAAAAAAACTTAAGTATAATATGTACAGCAACTAGTCTAGAGCATACTGTATTTCCCTATAAGATACACATGTATACAAATATTCACTTCATTATCTTGAAAACGCAGGCAGTTACTAAGGAAACTGATTTGAAAAGCCATAGTCACGGAAAACGACCAGCAAAGTTACCAATGTATAGGAAAACTTCTAAAACTCCCCTGCATGCTTTTTATCATAACTTCAAAAGTACGATACATAAAAGAAATTGTTGCAGTGATTTGAATAGGAAGGATCTATAAACATAAAAATTTTTGAAAAATGACAAATTTTGGACCCTTTAAAGACTGCCCACGCCAACTCAAATGCTTTGCGAATGGGGCTGGACAAATCAGCGCGCGCCAGGTGGAGTACCGGTAAGAAATAAATAATAATAACAACAATGCCAATTTTGTGTACAAACAGAAACAATAGTTTTATTGCACTCCTAATTTTGCCCTAATTTTCAACATTCATTGTTTATCTTTGGTATCGCTTTGAAGCCACTAATCTTCCGATATTTGGAACAATCGTTTTGGCAGTTGCAATCCGAAGTATAGCTTCGAAGGGAGCATCAGACAAACCTGACCTTTTTTTTTTGTTTGTTTCGTCAATATTCATAATTGTAAACATTTGTTCACAAACGAACGATGTTCTTTATATAGCAACACATTTCAGGGTAAGGGCACGACTCCTCGGGATTCAAGGATTTTAGAGAGGGAAAATTGTCCCAATTTCCATCTTGAAGCTGAATTTTAAAAAGCACAAGCTGCAATTCAAAACTTACAATACAATCACACATAGTACCGGTACTGATTAATTTATTTTTGCCTTACAGCGAGATATTTCAATCATTTGAATACTCCGTGATGTCTTTCATGAAAGCGAGGGCAGGGATCCATTGCTCATCATCCTAGTTTGACTGTGGAAAAAGAGGGGAAGGAGGGGAAAAGCACCGGTGCGCGCAAGCATTAAGTGCTCGCGTTGGCCTGGCCTGCTTTAAGGTGTAGGTCCCCCTTAATAGGCAGAAGAGTTTTGAGGGAAAAGGCCAGTGGAATATATGAAAATAGGCTATTTAGTTCTTCACGGAACTACTTGTTCAGTGTTTTAGCAAATGGCATTGCAATGCCTTTCAGTCGGTCAACACGATTGTACCCAGCTTGTGTTGGTTGTTGTTCCACACACCTGAAAAAATATACATTTGGTTGACGAGTTTCGAACGTGAAGCGATGATCATCGGATCCTTTACACTCAGGCTATTCATCTATGTCTACGGATATGTAGATTAAGGTATTTACACTATTTTAGTTACAGATTATTATCATTTATCGTATGGCTTTTAGTGCCGTGAGTGTCGGAGGACATGTTCGGCTCGCCAGAGGCTGTAGCTGCTTCAAGCGGACACCCATAGGGTGAGCTACAAGTTCCGTTCAATTTCAAGTAGTTCCAACCTTCGCCACCAGATGTCACTGATACCTAGTGGTGAACGTTGGAACTTTGATAGAGCGTTCCAACGAAACCTAACCTGCAAATTGAGCTTCACACAAGTTTAGTCTGTGGAAGGATCTTTTACATGCCATAAATCTATGACATGGGACCGCTGGCTTTACTTCCCCTCCGAAGGAAGGCATAGGTCTACTGAAGGATTATGACGCCCTTAAAAAAATCCGAAGACTTCGACCGGGTCTGAACCCCGATCTTGGGCACAGCAGTTCAGCATGCTACCGAAGCCGCTTTAGTTACGGAAGTTTAATGTAAACCTCAGCAACTTCCCAGGTTTGTTAGTATTGTGTGATTTTAGCCTACTTTTCACATTTTTAAAAATGATGAAAGAGTAGACTTGTGAGATCAATCCGGGAAAAGGTGTGTGTGTCTCCCCTATCAACTCCTAAACGGGTGGAGCAATCGTAACCAAATTTCGTATGGGTATGGGTATCATCTCACGACCATGTTTGAAATTGACATCAGTCCTACCAAATTTTTAAACGTCACAAATAAAGATTGAGGTCTATGTTGATTATCTCTGAAAGTGAACATGGGAGCTATTCCAAAATTGGCACACGTATCGAAAATAATATTTCAACTTAATTTTCTGAAGCTTATACATGGCAGTGTTGCCAACATGATTCTACGCGTGCAGATAGGTCCAATATTTATGCGCATGTAACTGTCATACTTACGAATGGATTTCATCCAAATGTTGAACATGCAATGTATGCTTCAGGACATAGGCTATACACTACAGTGATTGTGCTTATTATAAGAGCCAGCAAGGCTACCAACTGTGTATTAATAATCTCAAATATTTTGAACCCTAGATTCAATCTCTCGTAGTATGTGTACGGAACACTTAAAATTTAGCACAGACTACTGGAAGTTCAAGATGCGTTTGAAATATTTGGAGTAAATTGTCGAGATTAGTGCTACAAACATAATTGTACACAAGCGTATATGTTCAATGTTTAACTGCAAGCAACTTCCATACTGAAAAAGGGAATTCTAATCAAATTTCGTATGTGTAATGCATGTCACGAGAGATATAACTCTGCATTTTCTTTGAGTTACCAGGGCTACCAACTGTTGATAAATGCTCTCCATAATCTTTAACCCAATTTTCAGTAAATCAGAATGCACGTAGGCAAACAGTTCAAAACTTGGGACACGTGAAGACCATAATTTTGCAGGTTCATTTTTAGCAACCCATACGTAACAGTGTTGCCAACATGGTTCTAGCGTGGTAATTGGATAAATGTTTAACTGCATGTAGCTTCCATAACGTTTAATGGATAACTTACAAATTTTATCCATACACAATGTATGACGTAAGGGATTTAAATATGGGCATTTGCAGAGGTAACAGTCCTACCAACTACCTTAAAACACTCTCTGAGCATTTGAGCCGTAGATTCTCCGATTCCATGGAAAGAAACTATTTGAAAAAAGAAAACAGACAGTCTGAAAGACTAGACGTTATATCATTTCAAATGACGCATGCTACAAATGCTACACATGTTAGAAAGGCTCTTTCAACAGACTCCATTACCCATTAACTTAGGCTTCCCGCGCGGGCACCTCTTTAAGACTCACCCTGTATTTGAGTCTGACACCTTTTACAGCTCTTTAAGGGTCACCCATTATTTGAATGTGATATCTTGCAAACCTCTTTAAGGGTCACCCTGTATTTGATTGAATCTAACATACTGTATACCTCGTTAAGTGTCACCCTGTATTTTGCTCTGACATCCTGCACACCTCTTTAGGAGTCACCCTGTATTCTTTTCGCTTCGCTCGAAGCCCCAGGTCGCTCGAAGCCCCAGGTCGCTCGACAGACTCCATTAACCATTAACTTAGGCTTCCCGCGTGGCTGCATGACGTCACGCACTCGCCTTCCTTTACCCATTAACTTAGGCTTCCCGCGCGGCTGCATGACGTCACAGTCTCCGTCTCCGTCCCGCGTAATGTTAGACCCAAAGCATAACGACGAAGTCGACAAGATCATTAGAAATGATTAAAATGTAGTGCTCTATTGGGCTACAATGTTTCAGGTACATTTCAAGCAAATCATAAATGCCAGTATCATCAACTTAATTCTGTAGTTAAATTTATTATTCTAGATAGGTGTAGATCAACCAGTGGTTTGAATCTTACAATTGAAGAAAAGAAGGCTCCATAGTTGGTCACGGAACTACCCGCTTGCTTCAATAATGTTAGTGGCTATTGCCTTTAAAGTTTAATTGAAGAGTTCATAACGGACAGTGACAGAACGAGATTGACCACCACATCACCCAAGTAACCTGTTAAGTACCGTACTTAAATCGATATTCAACACAAACCTGACCATCACATTAAACAATTACACTTTTATCGATCTTTACTCACATGGATAGAGTAACACATCACTGAGATCCACGTGGAAGAACAAATAAATGCTAGCAATGTATGCAATCAATGAAGAAGACAGGATGACTATAGTAGTAGTAGTATGTCACTTGTGAGGCAGTTGACTAGCATGCGCATCAGCGCTGGCTCATTCAAACGGGGCTAGGGATTCGTTGAGACAGATGTTTATTGTGGTACTCAACAGGCGAGGTACCGTGCATTGACCTGGTAAAACTCGACCAATATATTAGACTTCATTATATCATACATGTGCTGAACCTCCGGCCGCTACTAATGCATATACAGTATGTGAAAAGGTATCAGTTCTCGCTTGTATTTACGAAATATTCCAGTTTGAACTTGAAACTTTCAAGTCTTGAAATAAATACTTGTATGCTGTCCTCCGATCTAAAACGAATCGAGAATGAATGAAGTTAAGCGAAATAATTGGGGCATTTCATTTATTTTTATTTTTTTAAGCAAATTTGCTAAGTCCTAGGCTCTAGGTGATGATGAATCTTACGGGGAAGATTGCACATCATTTATCTTGTACACATTTGCAAGGAAACATACATAGAAACTAATTTCTGCATTTTTCAAAATGGTTGTTTTTTTAATCTAATAACAAACATTTCCCTTTGCTTTTAGCTCTCACGTGTTTTTAAACTTTTATTTTCCCTTTTAATCCTTTAGCTACAAAACAAACTTCATTGGCCTTTCTATAAAATTTTAAAAAAATGAATTTTCAAAAAGGTTATTGGTATCACTATAATATTTTATCTAATTTTCAAAATTTCCCCTTGCTTTGAGCTGTCCTTCGTCGTTTTCTTTACGCCTCTTTTCTTTTACTTTTCTTTACCCTTTTAACCATCTAGCTACAAAATGAACCTCATTAGCCTTTCCATAAAATTTCAAGGAATGTTTTGTTAACTTGCGTAGAATTAAAATGGAGTGGTGTTCAATTTGTAGTTGGAGGTTTGAAATGTACGTGAAGCTAAGCAATTCTTAAAAAAACATTATACATATGAGAGAAACAGCAAATCACAGCTCAAACCCAGAAGTAATTGTGAAAAATAGATACAAAGTAGTTGTGATTTAACTTTTGAGAATCAAAACTTTAAGGGCCTGTGTTTGTCTGGAAATGTGTATACTTGTTGTACAGACAGATACAGTTAAAATGCCCCCCATAAATACTTTGATACAGGTTAGACAAACCAACAACTGGGCCGTTCTCATAAAGCCTACTGCATAGGCGGCTTGAGCTATGCCGTATGGTACTGCTCGTGCAACAATGGGATGAGTCGAACAGTAAACAATGAGTTCATTGTGAGATATTTGACATGCTTTCCTGATGGGTAAAGAACTTTCCGCAATGACGTAACACGTCAAATCAACAAGTGCAGCTTATTGACTTGGGACTGTGTTACTTAATGTAGCCGGCTTAAACCCACCCGCCCGCCCGAGAGCATGTCACAATACTAAAGTCAAATTTTCAATTAGAAAGCTATTTTTGTTATTGTTCTCCCGTTTCACTTTCAAACAAATAAGACACCTGTGCGACAATGAAGACACACATTACTTTATTAATCTCATTTTAGTCAAGTGTTTTGTTCTATAAAAATGTAAACAGAGTATGCAGGTTGTCTGTCAGTCAGGCTGAACGCCCTAATCAGCCACCAAATATTCATTATTAAGAGAGAAGGACTGATGAGAGACAAGTGCGACCAAGAAACAGGTTACTTACCTTGACTGACATGTTGACTCGCTGGGATGTGTTGTTATCCTGTCCACCACTCCATACTGATAGAGGGTAGGTCACCCATCTGCGCCCTCACACATCACATCACGTGACGGTATTGATCCGCACGGTCTGCACGTGAGCACATGCGCAGTCCTAGTGCGCAATCTCAAGTTCAGGGGCACCCCTGGATACGTTTCCATTCCACTCCACTCATTTCAGGCCCAAGATCCTGCAGCAATTGATACGTCATTAACATTATTATACCTACTAACGATCTCTTCCCTTCAAATTTATTTTCTCGTGTTTCTAAATGTTCAAAGATTACACTCTTAATGCTTTAATTCCCTATGGACACACCACTGCTAGCAAATTTACGTGCTGTTTATGAACAGTTGTATTTTCTTTCAACAGCTTTCTGTAGTATAGGAGTATACAGGGTTTGATTATCGGCCTTGCTAAGAATTTACTGTTGAGGACACGTGGGTTTGAATTTCACCTCAAAAGTCCTAGAAGTTTTGTTTCCGTGGTTTCTTACTTCTACTCTAGGAGTACGCCGAGATAGTACCCAACAAATTATAATTATTATTAATAATAATAATATCTTTTTCCCATTCAAAGAGCACGTTAGAACTTGTCAATTACCTTGATGACTTGATAACTTGATGAATTTCGCCTTCCTGTTCATCAATTCGCTATTGTTGTTGATTGATTTAGGGCTTTGCGACATCGTGGCCATGTAGCCTCGTATACTTGGGTGTGTGTGGAATTTGTGTGATAACCTGTGTAACTATAATGGCTGTATTAGTATGTGTATAGTGAAGGATTTGGAAGGAGGCAGCCGTGGCCGTAAATTAGGAACCATCCCGACATTTTCCACGAGTATAAGTGAGAAACTACAGAAAAACACTTCCAAGATGGCTGAGATGGGAATCGAACCTCACGAGAATGGTTGGACCCCAATCCATCCCTCAGACGAGAATTAAATTTCTTGGCAGAGCTGGGAATCGGACCCGGACCTCTGGGGGCGACAGCTAGCCGCTACACTAGGAGGTGGTCTCATAAATTCGCTGTGTTGTTTCTAGCGATCCTCTGACCATTTCTTATCGGTTTCCTTGATGGGTTTCTCCAATTATTTGTGTTTAATTACTGATGTTCTTATGATGTTTTCATTGATGTCTAGTTTCCTTGGGTCATCCTTTTTGTTTTCTAAGCAGGTTATCTTGGAATTTTGAGAATGTATTATTTCTTTGTTGTTGTTGTTGTTGTTGTCCAGTCTGTAGATACAGTATGTCCATACAATTTCAAACATCGCTTGCGTATAGTATTAATGCACCTTTCTGTTAGATTGTAGGATCTGCAGTTCTCCACTTCGTCCATATTCCATTTTCTCGCGTCGTCGGGGCATTTATTGTTCAGAGAATTTGCCGTTCTTGATTTTCAGCTTCTGTTATTTTAGAATGACCTCCCAAAGTTATGGCTTCTAATGTACGTAAGGCATTCGGCAAGTCAAATATTTTTAAAACCACGGTTCATTATTACACGGGAATAGATCGTGTGCAGAACAAATTCTTAGTTTAAAATTGATATTAAAATATTACAACAACAGGCCAAAGAATATCTTTATCTCATTCGTTGATTTTCAGAAAGCGTATGATTCAGTGGATAGGGATACTGTTTTTGACACATTGAAGGAATACCAAGTTGATCAAAAAACCATAAATTTAATAAAACTTACATTAACTAATACGATTTCCAGAGTCAAATTTTTAAATGAAGTTAGCGAGCCCTTCGAGGTAAAAACTGGGCTAAGACAAGGGGACAGTCTATCACCACTGCTTTTCAATTTGGTCTTGGATAAAGTCATGAGGACGTTTTGGGAGAAGAACGATTCAAGTGCTAAAATTGGTACAAAGAATAAGAACCTCAGAGTCAAAGGTTTAGCATTTGCTGACGACGTAGCGTTGTTTGCTGAATCAGAACAAGAAGCTATTAACCAAATTGATCAGTTAAAAGAAACGGCGGAAAAAGCGGGCTTACAGATTTCGTTGGTAAAAACAGAGATGATGACAAGTGATCAGAAATACACTAAGAAAATGATAAAAACAAATTATGGGAGCACCAGGGTCACTGACCGATTTAAATATCTTGGAGAAATAATTAGTAGCAATGGGACGGATAAATTGGCAATCGAGAACAAAAAAGGGAAATTGGAAAGATTAAATTTTTGTACAAAAAATATATACAATAAAAAGAACCTGTCTATCAATGCAAAATTACGACATTTTAATACTGTTGTTAGACCAGTCATCTTGTACGGCATGGAAACTACAAATATAACCGGAATGGAGAATTTGCTCAAGATAGAAAGAAGAATTTTAAGAAGGATTTATGGTCCTAGGAAAACACAGGAAGGTTATAGACTGAGATCGAATGCAGAAATTTATAGTAAAATCGACAACCTTGAAGTGATGATCAGAAAACGGCGACTTCAGTTCTACGGACATATGGTCCGCATGGATTGCTCAAGGTTAAACAAACAAATTTTTGATAAAATCTGGAACTATAAAGGACAAGGAGGCTATGTAAAACAAATGAAAGAAGAACTTCAAAAATTCAAAATTACTGAAGAAGATTGTCTAAATCGAATAGAGTACAGAAAAAAAATTTTTGGTCTCAAAATTCTTGTCGGGGAGAAGAAAAATCTCAACAGAGGAGAATGGACTGCTGAAAGAAGAGCTGCACAGTCGACCAGGATGAAAGACTTCTGGAAGAGAAAGAAGGAAACTAGACCTATAAAGAAGTGATATTTGCGTGGTCCTTGTTGGCCTGTCCGCGGTGTATATATATTACACGATATTGAAATGAAAATCCACAGCCTGCTTCCAGTCTCCGACCGGGTCAGGAATGGAATGAATTAAGCCCCCATCTAGCGGCGAGGATATGAACTGTGCCAGCTGCCGAGGCCTGACGCACTCCCCTGGGGCAATCATTAAATGAATGACAGATGAAATGAAATTTTGACAGGGAAAACCGGAGTACCAAGATAAAAAATTGTCTGCCTCCGTTTTGTCCAGCACAGATCTCACATGGAGTGACCGGGATTTGAACCACGGACCCAGCGGTGAGAGGCCGGCGTGCTGCCGCCTAAGCCATGGAGACTTCTATTACACGATATTATCCTTTTGTTATAGTGGTTCTATGTTAGTCTGTATGCCTTCTGGAATTTGTTGGTTTTTCTATGCTGGCCCAATTGTCCAATGTTGAGGGTAGTATGATTCCTCTTAGTCATTTAAAGGAGAACACCTGGGAGATTGGCTCATATTCCATTACTAGGTTGGAATTGCTTACTTATGACGAAACTTTTCCGAGTACTCTGTTTTCTCATTGAATTTGTTGTTGTTGTTGAATCTCTTAGGTGCCTTGCGACATCGTCTTGTATCCCCGTGTACTTGTGTGTGTATAGAAGTTGTCTGATAACCTGTATCACTGTGATGTCTGTACTAGTGTGTGTACTTGTGATCGAGGTAGGATTTAGGTATGAAGCGGCCGTGGCCTTAAGTTAGGAACCATCACAGAATTTGTCTGGAGTACAAGTGGGGAAACCACGGAAAACCACTTACAGGGTGGCTGAAGTAGGGATCGAACCCGCCTCTTCTCAGTTTGGCATCACGAGGTTTAGTGTTCCCCGTTCCAGACCAGAATGAAATTTCTGTGCAGAGCCGGGAATCGATCCCGGGCCTCCACGGTGGTGTTTTCTCGTATGATATCTAGAGCACTGTTTTTGATTATATCATGTTAATCTCTCTGCTGTATATCTAGTTTCCTCGTATTATTAATAATAACAATAATATCTCCAGCCAGGGTGGGCGGGAGCACTAACGCGCTACCGCGTGTCTCGCTGGTATCGGGAGAGCTTGGGTTCGGACCCCAGCTCGGCCGTCCTGAAAATGATTTTCCACGGTTTCCCATTTTCACCCCGAGGCAACCGGGTGAGTTAGCCGTGGTCGTTACGGCAGTCGCTCACATCCGGGAGGCGAAGTGGTTCGAATACCCACGCCGGCAACCTTGAAGATAGTCTTCTGTGGTTTCCCATCTTCCTTCCAGGCAAATGCCGGGTTTGGTCCGTAACTATAGGCCACAGCCGCTACCTTCCAACTCCTTGTCCTTACATTCACACTTTCCTCCCCCAGACAACACTCCACACGCGACGGTACGTGTAGCTCACCCATTGGGTGTCCGCCTCGAAGCAGCTTCAAAAACTGGCGAGCCGAACATGTCCTCGGACACTCCCGGCACTAAAAGCTATACTAAAAAAAAAAAAAAAAAAAAAAAAAAAAAACGAGGCAAATGCCGGGACGTCTCCTTTCAACGATGGCGACTGGGCGTATTCCTAAGACTTAAATATACCAGTGTTTTTTTAGGGGCAACGCGGGGGTACGCGTACCCCTTAAACATTTGAAAAATGTTTAGGAAAAAATATTGGCAGATTTGTGTCTAGTCTGGCAAATATAACTTCCGACTTGAAAGTTCATCGATCAGCTGGCGTCAACGCGCTGTTCACAACAGCTGGAGGAGATTTCTTGTAATCCTCGATTTAAATCGATCTATCGAATCAGTTTCCTTTGGTCGGCAACTCGGCATTTCGTGCTTATAAGCACGCAGGCTATTGTTTGGAGGTGGGGTATGTTGTTATTTTGTGCGTGTGGTTAGTTTTGAAGGATGAAGAAAATAACGAACTATTTAACATTCGCCCAGGCATCGAAATTCCTGGTTCCTGGAAGGAAGTCATCTGGTGACCGACACGACAAGCAAGCAGAGGAAGCAGTGATCAGCCTCTTTTACCAGTGTGGAATTTACTGTAAGAAGAACAGAAAAATGACACACTACCGCAGTACTTATATTTATTTCACTTACGGTAATTTTAAAATGTAAAATGATTAGAAATACTGAATTACCACCTTGACATGTTGACCACAAATATATTAACCCAATGCAACCATTCATTTAACATGTCAGCCCGAAAAGTAATAACCGGACTCGACAAATTGCCGAAAATTGCAACATCGTGATGTTTTGTCGACTACAACTGAGAGTACCCCTTAAATTATTTTTAGAAAAAAAGCACTGTGTATAACTCACAATAAGTAACACAGTTAAAGCGAAATTTGGGAGAGATGAGTTACATTACCCATCGGCGATACAGCTCTTGCAGAGCCCGAGCCTTCTCAATCACATCAGTCCACGTTTTACGGTCCAAAGTAAGCTGTCTCCACCCACGATCATACTGTTACGGCTGTGAGTTTGTGTCATCACTCGCCGCATGAGTCACAACTGCCCCAGGGCTGGGCTGTGCCCTGCCTCCTGTATTGCGTGCGCCTTATGCAACAGGGCTACTAGGACAAAGGGATAGTCCAGAATATTCGTGACTGGACCAGCGATGGAAACCTCGAGAAGCCGTGAACCCTGGATGGATCTAGAAGCATTTATTGAGTCTCCGGCCTGCTATATAAGTGCGACCGTAATCCAGTTAACAAAGGTGCCACTAGGGGGTGGCACGTAACAATACTCTACCTTGCCCAGCCCTCCTTAACGTGGTCAACTCTGCCGTCTCCTTCCTTCCGGATGTCGATGAAATATCTGGATAGCCGCCAGCTTCTCCTCCATCCTTTCTAGATGTCCTGATCATCGTAGTTTTCTTCTTCTTACTTCTACTGATAGTCGAGGTTCCTCATACTGACTATATAACTCTTTGTTATATCGTGATCGTCAGTTTCCATTTTCCTGGGCGGGTCCATATATTCTCCTAAGAATTTTCCGTTCGGAGCAAGCCAAAGTAAGAATGTCTGGTAGATGGTGGGGCAAGCCGAAGTTATGATGTCTGATACGTGGCGGAGAAAGCAGAAGTAACGATTGCTGGTAAATGATGGGGCAAACCGAAGTAAAAATGTCTGGTAAACGGTGGAGAGCCGAAGTAAGGATGTCTGGTAAATGGTGGAGCAAGCTGAAGTAAGGAAGTCTGGTACAAAGTGGAGCAAGACGAAATAAGGATGGCTGGTAAATGGTGGGGCAAGCCGAACTGAGGATGTCTGGTAAGTGGTGGAGCAAGCCGAAGTAAGAATGTCTCGTAAATGGTGGAGAAAGACAAAGTAAGAATGTCTGGTAGGCTACTGTACATGGTGGAGCAAGCCGAAGTAAGGATGTCTGATACATTGTGGAGCAAGCCGAAGTAAGAATGTCTGGTAAATTGTGGAGAAAGACGAAGTAAGACTGTCTGGCACTGTACATGGTGGAGCAAGCCGAAGTAAGAATGTCTCGTAAATGGTGGAGCAAGCCGAAGTAAGAATGTCTCGTAAATGGTAGAGCAAGCCGAAGTAAGAATGTCTGGTAATTGGTGGAGCAAGCCGAATTAATAATGTCTGGTAAATGGTAGAGCAAGCTGAAGTAAGAATGTCTCGTAAATGGTGGAGAAAGACGAAGTAAGAATGTCTCGTAAATGATGGAGAAAGCCGAAGTAAGAATGTCTCGTAAATGGTGGAAAAAGCCAAAGTAAGAATGCCTTGTACATGGTGGAGCAAGCCAAAGTAAGATTACAACAAGGTGGTCTAATGAAATATCCAGTCCAACAATTACTAGTGTTGTTGTTGTTTGAGTCTTCAGTCCTTTGACTGGTTTGATGAAGCTATCCATGCTTCCCTGTCCTGACCAAATCGTTTCATCTCTACATAGCTACCACACCCTACATCCGAGGCAATCTGTTTAACATATTCCAACCTTGGTCTACCCCTACGGTTCTCATCCTCGACCCTTCCTTCCATAACTAAGTTAGCTATTCCTGGGTGTCTTAGTATGTGTCCCAACAATCTATCTCTTCTCTTCATTAACAGTCGCCAGAAACATCTCTCCTCTCCCAATCGTCATAATACCTCTTCATTTGTAACCCAATCTACCCATCTGATCTTCATCATTCTCCTGTAACACCACATTTCAAACGATTTAATTCTCCTCTTTTCCGCAGCTCCAACAGTCCAAGTTTCACTTCCATAGAGTGTCTTGCTCTAGACAGAGATTTTCAAAACTGACTTCATAATACCTAAATCTATATTCGATGTCAACTGATTCCTTTTCTGTAGAAATACTTTCCTTGTCTGTGCTAACCTACTTCTTATATCCTCTTAGTTTTGTCCATCACTGGTTATTTTGCTTCCTAAGTAACAGAAGTCGCCAACTTCCTTTACCTTTTCACCTTCCAATTCGACGTCCATAGGGATCTCTGATTTATTTCGACTGCATTCCAATATTTTAGCCTATTTTCATTTATGAAGAAATAGGCTTATGAGATCACCTTATCTCCGTGTGTGTGTATGTGTTGTGCCCGAAAATGAACCCGAGCCTCCTCGGTACTTGTCATTCCACAGATGGAATAAGAATCGCAGAAGCACTGAAGTGTCCGTCAAAACATCTTCAACGTAATGCTGACAAGTAGCTCATTTTCATACATTTTTAAACGATGGAAAGTGATGGTGAACAATGGAATCACCTAAAATACAGAAATCAAAATGAGCTCGAACATGAGATTCCTAAATCTCGGGATATATGGGTGGAATATGGGTGCCTATCTCCATTGTTCATCATCTTGCTAACTATTTTAAATATAAGATGGAATTTCTATAAAAGGACGAGCAAACAAAGCGTGCTCGCAAGTTTATTAATCAAATAATACGTACAAATAATAATAATCTCTCCTAAACTGATTTAAAGAAATGGCTAAACAATTTAATAATTAAATAATTGTGAAAAATAATATATTGATCATAACTAAAACTGAAATTCGGTCTGTGACCTCGCTGTTCTATAACCAGCTGATTCAAGTGGTTTCCTACCACTTCTGGGAGTATAAAAATGAAAAATAAAAACAACTTCAAATTATTCGAATTACGAATAATACAAATAAATTATTAAATAAACTATTTAAGGCACTACCTGTCCCCCTTACACATTTAAAATTTACAGTTATGTTCTTTTACTCCATACAAAAACTCCTGATTCATTTAAGTTCGTATTACTATCACCTGATCATTTAAACAAATAAATACTAAAACTTATTAAACGCTTGTAAAACTATATACAACACTGCGTTCACGATATTTATACTTCTACCGTTTCATTCAATCGAATGTTCATTATTTTCTTCAGAGAATCTTTCCACACATATTAAAATTTATGAGATTATATTTAAATCCCCTACCCTTTCACATCAAGTTTAATATCGTTATATCCTGGCTTCAATAGCCCAAGCGGTTAAGCTAGCTTTGTAGTAATGTCTTAATCAATAATATCGATAAGATTAATTCTTGCAAATTAAATCCACTTTCTAATACACTTTAAAATGCATCGGTTATCAATTTAAATGAAATAAACAGCTGTTTTGCAACAATCTTAACTTTACCTCAGCCTTACTCAAAAAATATAAGCATTACATTCTCCCTTTTGTGGCACAAATCTTCACATTATACTTATTACGACGCTTGCGTAATTTATGCATCGCATTCTCGCGGAAATACCTTCAAATTTACGTAGCTTTTATCATTGCACATCGCCAACCTTTAATTGTGGAATACATCTTCATCAATTATCATGAAACTTGTGCAGAATATCTTCAAATACCAATACACGCTGTTAAGTAACCTTCCCATTCCACCACTCCTTTAAATTTCAATAATAGAAATGTTAATAACCTCTGCAATCAAGTATCTTTGAAGGAATATACAGATTCTTCTTACAGAAATACGCTTAATATATATGCAGAAAGTCTCTCCTCTCTCTGGTCGTACATCATTTTGTTATTCACAGTAATAACAATATTTAAACACTACAAGTGTTTTCTAGAAAAACAAACCTTTCAGGGATCAAACTAAACCTGGTAATATTAATGACTTCGTAGCTTTAAATTCACTAGACTGACTGAAATCTAGTCATCACATTTAATAGCATTTACAATGACTTTACATTGACTCCATCGTCAATCTTTACGATAACAATTAAAATACAATAGCTGGATCAACATCCAAGCTAACTCCTGCTCGTAATTAATGCTCCCTCTAACAACATGTCTTATAAATAGGACTGCCATGTCCAACAAATATAATATCGAATATAAATGTCAATAGATCATTCATAGATCTCTCCTAATCTGAACTTCAAATCTAAAAATAGCAAGAATTGCAACTAGAGCAATTAAGTAAGTCACACTTGACATAATCGTGCCATTATACAATCAGACATCGCTGACAAAATAATTTTCGAACAAAATCGAAAAATGTAAAATATCACTATCGTTCGAATACGATCAAATCCTATAAACTCTTACTAAACTTTCCCAAAATTCTACAAAAACCTTCACACAGAGTTAATAAACTCAAAAACGAAATTTAAGTTACGCCAAAACGCACAAATCCAAATCCAAAATCTAACATCAAAATAAACCTAAAAATGCCTCAATAAAATTTACGAAATGCTAATAAAAATTGGTCGATCGTGAAATTTCTACAAGTTCCAAATATCTACAAGAATAACTGGAGAATCTTCTCTGTACCTTTTTCTGCAAGATGGTAAGGATTCCTCATACCCGGGTGAGTATGATTATTCTTGCATTAGACCCTGCATTGCTGATCCCGTTTCAGCATTCGCCTGGATCTCATTCTTGGAGCAAAAGTTGGATGAAAGCCTTTATCGTCCGCTCTTGTCTCGGGACTCCCTGGACTCGAACTGATGGTCTGGTCGGTCGTGGATTGTCGACTCTATTACGATAATTACCGGCAAGTGAGGAGACGCCTCGGGCGAACAAATATACAACGACCGCAGTAGTCGAACTACGGACTAGAATATTTCAGCAGTTTATTGAAAGGACTTTGTAAAATTTTATCATTTCAAATGATCTCGTCGACTTCGTCGTTATGCTTTGGGTCTAACGTTATGCGAGACGGAGACGGTTGCGTTACGGAGACGGAGACTGTGACGTCATGCAGCCGCCCGGGAAGCTTAAGTTAATGGGTCAAGGACGGCGAGTGCGTGACGTCATGCAGCCACGCGGGCGGGAAACCTAAGTTATTGGTTAATGGAGTCTGTTAAAAGAGTCATGGGGCGTCGAGCGACCTGGGGCTTCGAGCGAAGCGAAAAGAATACAGGGTGACTCCTAAAGAGATATACAAGACGCCAGATAAGAATACAAGGTGACTTTTTAAAAGGTGTACAAGATGGCAGAGAAGAATACAGGGTGTCTCCTAAAGAGGTGCACAAGATGTCAGACAAGAATACAGGGTGACTCCTAAAGAGGTGTACAAGATGTCACACAAGAATACAGGGTGACTTCTAAAGAGATATACAAGATGCCAGATAAGAATACAGGGTGCCTCCTAAAGAGGTGTGCATGATGTCAGAGCAAACTACAGGGTGACACTTAGCGAGGTGTACAGTATGTTAGATTCAATTCAAATACAGGGTGACCCTTAAAGAGGTTTGCAAGATATCAGATTCAAATTATGGGTGACCCTTAAAAAGGTGCCCGCGCGGGAAGCCTAAGTTAATGGGTAATGGAGTCTGTTGAAAGAGTCCTGGGGCATCGAGCGAAGCGAGAAGCCCTCCTGAGCCTTTCTAACATGTGTTGTATTTGTAGCATGCGTCATTTGAAATGATATAACGTCTAGTATTTCAGACTGACTGAAATTTTTTAAATAAATATCAATTCAACAATAGTGATTATTAACATTTCGACGAAAATTGTTATAAACAAATATAACAATTAGTACAACGCTACAAGGAATATTACTTATATTTCAACATTTTAGAAATATAAAATTTATCACCATGGTTAACAAAGTGAAATTGGGAGAGATGACCCAACACTTTGCCAGCGAGAAAATGATGGCGTAATAAACACTATGAAGGAAACTTTAGCTGCAAGATGATGGTGTTTGAAGTAACTTAAATCCAATGATAAAAGCAATTATTTTCGACATAACATTTGAAATCATGGGATCGTAGAAGCGACTACAAGAATGAAATTCTACAAATCTACTACCAGCGAGGATGAAGACGAACAAGGGCTATCCCGGTTCACAATGAAGATTGAAGCCGAGCTAGGGCCATCCCAGCTCGCAATGCAGTTCGACTTCAGAACTAGGGCAACCCCAGTTCTTGAAATCAGTTCGATGCCAGGACGAGTCGATGCTGTGAGGGATCTCTACACGATGATATCTGCAGGTTGATTCTGTACGAGGGAAGCTGATCTAAGAACACCTCAGAACAGAGGTATGGGAAGAGACCTTGGTTGTGGAATTCAACACGAGAGGAGCCTAGACGAGACATCTACAAGCGACACCAGGTGGAAAGCGAATTTCATCACGTAGACTTTTTGTACTTTGCTGGCTTAGGAATTTATTTGAAGCAACCATAGTTCTGAATGGTTTTCGATATTTCATTTTTGAATTTAGATTTTGAATTATAGGATGTTTGACTTTTCAATGAGAGGATTTTTGGAGTTGAATTCGTAGAGCAAATTTTTCTATTTTTGCATTATTTTAGTAATTTGATCCATATTGGAGATTTGTGCGATATTCGAATTTTTAGGTAGAATTGTTAGGATCGTTGATCGTATTCTAGGGCACGTATATTTTAAATAACGTTGGATTATATAATTAAGAGATTTAAGGAAGGCTATTTGAATATAGAATTCAATTTAATAAGAAACACACTGTAAGTGACGTAATGTTGTAGAAAATCTTATGAACTTATATGGAAAGATTTCTACAAATGAATACAAAATGAAATATGATATTTTGATGAAAGAAGAAGCATTGGAGAATGTTATTCGAACATTCAGTTATAAATTACGCATTTTATGTAGTTGAAAGATAAGTCCAGGAGAGCTATTTACATTTATTGAAGTGGTATTACATTATACTGCTATGAGATTGTTTTGAAACAAGTAATTGAGCTAATATTGAGCAGAATTTATAAAGGAAGGCTGTATAAGCATATTTATTCAATGGAAGATATTACTTTGCAAGTTTTGTTACGCATTTATAGGAAGTTGAAGTATTTACGAATTTGTTTTGTGATTTTGAAACAGAGGAAATAGCATTCCAGTTTATTGAGTTTATAGAAGATATTATGCGTTGATAATGACAATGTACTGTTGACATTGGTCATTGATGTTATAGAAAGGAGTTTTCTTCGATGAAATACAATGTTGACGTTTATAAAGAAGGAATGGGTTGTTTGTAAATTACTTTTGTGTTTATTAAAGACTTTTTAGAAGTATCTTGCAATATAGAAATGTGTGATGTTATAGTCGAAGTGAACAGTTGATTAGAGCTCAATTATTTTATCCATGATAGAAATTGTTTGAAGTGGAAAAGTAACAGTAAAGGCAACAATAATAATTAAAAGGAAGAACTTGTTGATTGTTGTGGGGTTTGAAGCCATTTGTCAGTATTGCCAAAGTAAACAAAAGTTTGGTGCTTTTCTGTCGGTCAACACGAATGTACCCAAATATTATTTATTAATCTCATGTAATTTATTTCCGGATTAGGGCATAACCCAGCTCCTTTTGGGTACATTCGTGTTGACCGACTGAAAAGCACCAAACTTTTGTTTTGTTTTTGGAAGAACTTGTATTATTATGATTATTAATATTTTATTGAATGAAAAGAAGTAAAGAGGACAAGAGCACTATAATCTAGACTTTGTTGCACGGATTTTACCCATATATCCGGATTTGGCTTTATAAACCGAATTTAACGCAGAGCAAGTGGTGAATTTCCACGAGATTTTTGAATTGTCAGTAGGACAATCATTTTTTATTATATGTAAATATTTGATCGGATTACGAATATTTTGAATATTACAGTAGAATAGGAATTGATAAAATAGGGATTTATCAGGAATAAGGAGTTTTGTATATAGTAAAATTCTAGTTGTAATACCGAAAGGCCATCGCTAATTTATTGTCAATATTGGTTAATTTAAAATATTTTATTTACACTCCTTAGGACTAGGCATTTCATTTCCATGCAAGGAGCATACTTTGAATTTTATTTTGAGTTTAGTTTAACTTAATTAGGAACGATTAAGAGAGCTGATAATTTTTAATTCATTATGTTTATTTTGTCCGCGTATTTAAAGTTAAATTTAACTTGTCTTCATAAATAAATAGACAGACACGTCGTTACGAATGTCTCATATTTTTTTTATAGAAAATTGAGTTATCCTTTGCAGTTAATTAAGTAATTGTAGTGTGCTATAGAGGTAGAATAGGACTCAATTCCCACACCTTTCCCCCTTTCACCCCGAGAATCGCAAGTTTCTCTCTCTCCAATGTAGATAGGCTCCCAATATCCAATTAGAGTAGTCCAATAACACATTTATAGACTGTGTATCCCATCAGTTTTATCTGTCGGTAGTTTCTTAGTAATTCTTCTAATTCTTCTAGCCGGGTACTACAAGATGCGGAAATCCACCTGCGGATCCTGGCAGGTTCTACTAGATTCGGGTACAGTACCCTACATTCTACAAACTAGGCGACTTTTAGTAGGGTCGGTTTGACAGCTGTTTTTCCCATGTGGCAAAGATTACTTTTATGTGTCGCCTTATCGTAGGCCTATATGTGGTTGTCTTTCTTTGACTGCTTCGATTCTGTGATGCTCAGGTCTTCTAAGTGTATAGTCAGGTGCCTATTAAAAATTTAAGAAATCATTACAGTCAACTTGTACAGTCTTTGATTTATCGACTTCAACAAAATTGGGCTATATCTTCCAAATTTAAATGTATCCTTACTTAAATATGTAAAGCAATGTACCGACTACACGCTTATTACATATTCTTGAACAAATTATTATTTTTCTTGGCAACTGGTGGCCTAATTATTTCATTTTGAATCTGGTGAGGTACTCCTTTCAAATGACTACTTTGTAAGTTTAAAGTTTCAAGCCTCATAAAATCTTCTGTTTCTATCACTTTCCTGCACATAATTATGTGTTTAGCATTTAAAATTGCCTGTCCTTCAACAAGAGCTCGCCTAGAATTGCCAACAACATTCAATACATATGAAGTCTATCACCCTTGCGTCCACCATTTTGTCGTGACCGACCTGCCACCTACATTCGATTGAGTTCACGAATACGAAATTACTCCCTCCCAAGGGGTCATTTTTGAGATCTCTTCTGCTGTTAGTAGGCCTTTATTAGAAGGGGACTTAGCAGGTCACCCTGTAGAACCCCATTTGTTTGAACCTCTGGCTCTGATATCGGCGATTCTTATTTCGTTCCATCACAGTATGGATCTGACACTTTTTGCCCATATGTTATTTTTGTGCAATGTTTCCTCTAAGTTTTCGATCACTAGACGTCTGTTTATTTGGTTAAATGCCTTGGTGAAGTCTATATAACGGCATAAGGCTTTTGCCTTTGTTCCAGGCCATCCCATATATTTTGTAGCAGGAGGACAATTGCAATGAGAGTTGATCTACCATTCCTGAATCCCAATTGATTTTCAGGAAGGTGTTCATATATTGCGTCGTTTATTCAACCTTTTATGGTCTTTGTAAGAATTTTGAAGGGGTTATTTTCACGTGCTATTCCACTGCAGTTCCTCGGGTTCTTGGGATTTCCTTTTCCATTGTATATCACCTTGACAAGGGATTGTCGCCATTGATCTGGTACGGAAGCCATATCTATGCATTTGTTATATAACTTTGTCACACCGACGTTTGCACAGTATATGAGCGGTGTCTCTTATGTTTCCACTGTAAAGCCTATCGGGGCCAGAGACTTTCTCTTCCTTGGTGCTGGTGATGTAGTTGAAGACTTCTTCTGTGGTCAGTGGTGCCCATTCCGCAACTAAGAGCGCGTCCTTTGTTATACCTTGTAAACCTTGTTTGTTTAATATGTTACTGAAGTTTGTTTCCCAATTCTTCATACAAATGTAGTAATTTTGATTTTGTTTCTTAGGGCGTGACGCAGTAGGCCTAAATGGATTTATCGTGGCTTCTTCTACCATCTCCTTGCACTCTCCTTCCCAGAATTTCCTTTTCTTTCTTGTTTTCTTGTAACTATTTCCTTTTCGGAGTACGGTATATGCGAAGGAATGTAGGACTCTCAATGTTCTGCCGTAGCTGTCGTAGGGATTCCAGCACATCTTGTCGTAAACTGTAATACTCCTCATCAAACCATTGTTTAACTTTTCGTGTGTTCCTTGGTTTTGCTGCTTTTATTTGGAGTTATTTGAGTGCTTGTACCGCTTCTTCTAGTTGTGAGGTATCTATTAGTGTTTCAATGCGTTCTATCTAATCTGAGGTTCCCTCTATCTGTCCGATGTATGTTGTCCTTCAGTAGAGAGGTACCGTACGGATTTTACCATTGTTCTATGCCATATCCCTTGAATATTTAATTCCATTGGTCCCTGTGGTAGCAAATGGCTTCGATGGCTGAACCCTCTCGGCTGGGGGTGGAGCTTCTATTTGATTTCCTGTTGGGTTTCTCATGATCTTGCACGGAAGGCAATTGTGCAAGGTCTTTTTCACAGCCTGACGACCTCTAAGGACCCAAAAATCGTTTCGCAGAGTAGATAGCTCTATGTGAACTCCCAAGTGTTGCAACCTTTGATGTGTTTCCGTTGCAAGTAGAGCTGTAAATCTATGGCTACCGTCTAGAAGTATGGGATGTTTCTGCTCCTCAGAAAGGTCTGCGAATTGTAGTCGTCCACCTAGTCGAATTAGACCGTCGCCAAGAAATCGGTTGAAACGTGCGATTTTCGATCCTTTGGGTAGCTGCTGGTTCGTGCGGATAGCGTGGAGTTCAGTCGAAAGACGTTCTTCTTGGACAGATTTTATCCAGTAAAGATGTGTTTTGGCCAGTTTGGTTACCGTCAATTCTCCTTTAAGTTTGGTCTGGGAATGTAGGTTGTGCAGAAACCGCATAACCCAAGCAGTGACACGAATGAGCCTCGAGTAGGTACTAAATTTAGAAATGTAAATGACGCGTTCGGGGATGGTGATGGTCAAGACGTTCTGGTCTAGGCGCTTTTCCTCAGGTAGTTGCACGTCCGATGAAAACTTGCTGGATGGCCAAACTTTTTCAGGTTGTGAAATCCACGTGGGTCCTCGATAAAATGTTTCACCTTCTTTCTCCGTGGCCGGAGTGAGCTCCACTTGTCCCTTGAGAATATAGTCCAACATCTGACTGTTGTAATTCTTCAGAGCTTCATCCTTCTTTAGCTGATTTGCTAAAGATCGTAGACGATTCTTGGCGTTCAGACGGTTGCTTGACAGCGTGATGTCTGCTTTCTTAGGGAGAGATACCACTTTTCGTTGATCTTGTAACTTTTAGGTTGACTGGAATTTTTCTAAGATAGCAGAATCCTTGATGTTTCTCGTTTGTTCGTGTTAGTCGTTTATTCCAATTATCTTTAAATCCCAAAATTGTTTAATTTCGTCATCTAAAGGTGACGGTGGCTGGTTCAAGTCAATGAAATTCACGGCTGTTGATTGTACTGATATCCTGGAACGGTTTACGCTTAGTACCCATCCGAAAATAGTCAGTAGCAGTACTAGGGAAGAGGTGATTGATACTGGTTCTTGTAGTCTGACAATCTTCCAATAATGATCTGCACCGACTAGTATCTCAATGGGAAGCTCCTGATCATTATCTTTCGGGTCAGCAAGGATCATGCATTTGAAGTCCTGGGGAACGTTAGGTTGTGTAGAGTATTTGTTTCGGCTTTCTAAAGCACATAGCTTGATTGAAGTTTTTGTCGAAAATTCAACTGCTTCGAATTCAATCGAACTTCATGGTGTGGAAAATGCCGAAAGAGATTCGAAGGCGTTGATTTCCAAGTGTTGCGTTTTCAGAACTTGAAGCTGAAGCGTATCTACTAGAGATTCGTTAATGAAGCTCGATTGACTTCCGGCATCTAGTAAACATCTGGAGAGCTTCAAAGTGCCTGTTGGTCCTTTAATCCAGATTCGTGCTGTTTGGAGATAGGAGCGATTCGGTGTCGTGACTTCTATCTTACCGACGGACGTAGATTGCTGTTGACATTCGTTGCACACAGAGAAGTGGTGTTGATTTCTGCATTTTGTGTAGGAAACCTTATCTTTCTTCCTACATTGTTGGACTGTGTCTCCCTAAATTAGACAAAGGAAACATCAGTTACTAGCTTTTAACTTCTCCAATCTGTCCTGAACGTTGGTGACTTATTACAGTCTTCGGCCCAATGGTCTCGTTTTTATTTTTTCACAGAAGACGCAATAAGGGGTGGAATTGGTCTTCGTTTTTGTTTTCCTGGTGGTGGTAACTTGATGAGCGGCAGCTGTTGGAGTGTAGTAGGAGACTAGTGAATTCATGGTATCTCCTCGAATCTTTTGAGTAGTCAGTGCTCAGTGCTCTTCTTTGAGGAAGTCCATCAGTGAGGAAATGTGACCTTCTGGAATGTCAGATCGCTTTGCGTGGATTAATCATCTTCTGCAGATATCAGTGGGAAATGCACGAAGAATATTCGGCGCTAACATTCGCCCATATACATTTATGTCTTCTCCTAAGGCCTTCAGGGCTTGTACTCTATGGTGGCTCTCCACATAAATAACGTTCAGGTCATCTGGGCTAGCCGAGATCGTGGGTTTAGAACTATCCAGGAAGTCAAGGTGTGCCTTAATTATGCGATTCTTATCGCCATACCGGTCTAAAAGTATTTTCTTGGTTTGTTCGTACGTTTCTTCGCTAACTGTAATTCTATCTACGAGACGTTTCGGTTTGCCTTCTAAATAACCTCGTACGAATACGTGCTTATTAATGTCGGAAATTGTGGGATTTTTGTTTACTGTTGACTGAAATTGTTCCCAGAATTGTGACCATGTATCTACGTCGCCGGAGAAGGGTTCGAGTCGAATAGTAGATAATTTAATTTGCTGAAAGACAGCTGGTTGCACTGGTGTACTGGGAGTGGCGCCTAAAGTTTCAACAGTGTGTTCATGTCGCTGTTCGATTAGATTGTTAGCTGTCCGAATGACACGCTTTGAGGAGTCAATATTATATTCCTCGCAAACTACATCTGCTCCGTATTCATCGTCAGTTAAGAAGTTCTGTATGGAGTCGTATGGTGCTAACAGGGACTGTAAGGTTTCGTGGAGGCGATCGCGAGCATGTGCAATGCCATCCAAAGCAGTTGTATTATTAGCTTCTTTTATTGTGTTTGTGAGACGAGAGGCTGTACTCCGTCGAGTGGAGCGGTTTTATTTTAAGTTTTCTGAGTTCTTCCTTGTCCTTCATTAGGAAGTTCTGACAAATAGCGGGTGGCTGAAATATTGATGGGATGGCAGTACGTACGGTGGCATTTAGATGGCAGTAAGGTAGGCAGCACTAGTTATATACTCATGCGTGGAGTATTCTTTGATGGGGTCAACTGCAAGATGGCTTCTCTTCGTAATATAGAATGCCCTTCGATAATGCAAATATACAAAGAAATGAATGCCTTAATTTATTAGCTTAATAGTATGCGCATTCAAGATTCATAAAGCCATGAAGCAATGAAAATTATGATTATAGCAAATATCTACGGCAAAATTAAATTACGGTAACGGAAATACTTATCCAACTAATGTGCGTTGGCTAATGATGCAGTGTGGTGTGGGTTTCAATCCGTTGTTCCCGTCTATTTCTCTATTACGGAATGATTAGTGTGAAGCTCCTCGTTTACTGCACGTGAACGTAATTGTTTAGGTTAGGTTCGTTCATATACAGGCGTTTCGGCACCAAATGTGAGGGATTCGTTTGGATAACAATACACTTCATGCTATCACCCTAATACTCCATCTTTCGTATATTGGTAAAGAACTACGTCTACCTAGATATGTCACACACATTATGACGTTTATACAAATGTCCAAAGAGAGCTTAGTTCCCGACATATGTTTCCATAATGATGTGTGGTTTGCTATCCACAGAGGGGATTTTATTACCTTCTTTGGGACTGGGCGTATTGCAAGGCAGAGACCAAAAGATAACTTCGAGGAAGTACAAAATTTTCGTCCTCGGTTTCACAGCCCCATGGGCTCTGTCCAACTTGGACTATGCCAAATCCTGGCCTGGTTATTGTATTCGTTTTACGCAATATTATTACAGGGTATTTGGTGTAAGAAATTTACTTTATGGTATCTCTAATATCAATTTCGTTTGAAACTCCCATATGTAGTGTTAATAACACGCTGAACTTAAACACTCGTATGCGATGTAAAACTGCTTTGCGGAATATATATATATACAGCCAAATTGGCATTAGCAAGTGGGGGAGTCCGATGTCATGGAGTAATCAGAGTGAATTCTCAACAACATAGCGTCTTCGACGCACCACCCTTCCTTCAAACGAGACCTGCTGCATACGTTCATAAGGCCACGTCGACTCTCCTTTTCTTTTTCCAACTGGATAGCTTGCTATTATACAGTTAGGAGAAACAGGTTGTTGTTGCTTCCTAGAAATACCTGCGTTTCGTAGTCATCAGGTCCATGTACTTCGGTGTGTGTAGGGTTACCAACCGTCCGGCTTTTGCCGGACATGTCCTGCTTTTCAATCATTTTGGTTATGTCCATCCGGCATTTCTAATTTATCGACATTGTCCGGCATTTTTTGTTGTTGTTACAAGATTGCTCACTTAGGTTTTAGGCTGAAGACAGCATGTTATTGTATCGTACATCAACTCCATGTGCTCAGGGCGCTACTTCCGAGGGTGGAAATACGTAATACTAATATTCGATATATTGAATTCGAAGTCCAGGCATCGATCAACCAGTCAACGCGCTATCGCCCTATTACCTTACCAACTGGTATTGCAAAAATTGTGGAAAAAATCATGTATAAGAGACTGATAAGTTTTATAGAAAAAAAAAAAATTATCAAACTCACAACATGGATTCAGAACGGAAAAATCTACACAGACAGCAATTTATCAATGTAGGCGATTAATAGTATACAGTCGCCTCCGTAGCGTAGCGGTCAGCATGGTTAGCTGCCGCCCCGGAGGTCCTGGGTTCGATTTCCGGCTCTGCCACGAAATTTGAAAAGTGGTACGAGGACTGGAACGGGGTCTACTCAGCCTCGGATGGCCCAAATGAGTAGAGGGGGTTCGATTCCCCCTCAGCCATCCTCGAAGTGGTTTTCCGTGGTTTCCCACTTCGTCTTCGGGCAAATGCCGGGATGGTACCTTCTTCAAGGCCACGGCCGCCTCCTTCCCTCTTCCTTGCCTATCCATCCTCACCATCCCTTACCTTCCCTCATGAGGCCCCTGTTCGCTTTGCAGGTGAGGCCGCCTGGGCGAGGTGCCAATCCCACCTCACCAGTTGTATCCCTTCCAATTCGATGTCCCCAGCTCTAGGACACTGCCTGTATAGGCGGTAGTGGTGAGTTCCCTCGCTGAGTCCGTGGGTTCCACCAACCTGGAGGGTAAACGGCAAAAAAAAAAAAAAAAAAAATGGTATTGACAATAAGGAACATGTAACTGGCCTATTCTTGGATTTATCGAAAGCATTTGATGTTGTTGACAGTAAAATCCTCCTTACAAAACTAAATCAATATGATATTAGATGTCTAGCTAATAAATGGATCGAGTCTTACTTAACAAGGCGTAAACAAATAGTAAGCTTGAGACACAAGGATGATGGAACCAAATTACTTAATGAAACATTGTCCAATGAGGGAATTATTAAATTTGGAGTACCCCAGGGATCGATTTTGGACCCACTAATGTTTCTTCTATATATCAATGATATAACACAGAACGTTCATTCACATAAGGAAATTTTGTTTGCGGACGATACAACACTCGTAATAAAAGGTGAAACTAAACAGGTCATACAGCAGTCTGCTGACTCCGTTACAGGAGAGTTAACCAAATGGTCACAAGATAATCGCCTCATAATAAACTATAAAAAAACAGTATGTCTAAATTTCCACACTATACAGAATAGGAATCCTGCGAAGCCCAATATAACATTAAATGGTCATCAAATAGAAAATAAATCGGAAACAAAGTCTTTAGGACTATGGATACAACATGACTTGAAATGTAATAAACATATACAATATCTGAATACTAAACTGAACTCGATGTGCTTTGAGTTACGTATTTTGAAAACCTGCACTAGCATGCACACATTAAGAAATACTTATTTTGCTTATTTTCATTCATACTTAAGATATGGGGTCATATTTTGGGGTATGTCGCCAGATGTACTAAGCACGTTTAGGATACAAAAGACGGCGATTAGAACTATGGCAAATGTAAACACTAGAGAATCATGTAGACCACTGTTTAAAGATTTGAACATTCTCCCACTGCCCTGCATATATATCTTTGAAAGTATTATGGTTGTTTTAAGAATTTAATGAATAAGGATGTTTTTCTTAAAACAAACAATGATGTTCATAGGCATAACACAAGACAAAATCAAAACATTCATATTTCACACACACACAAGCATATATCAAAAAGGAACTTTTCACACAGGAGTTAAATTATACAATAAACTACCCCAGTATATAAAACTTGCCCCAAAAATAAAAACCTTTGATTGAATGTTGAAAGCTTATCTGCAGTGCCATTGTTTTTACTCTGTAGTTGAATACCTTAGTGTATAGGAGCGACGAAATCTATAATTACATTTTACTTTTCTATTTTAATTGTAATACCTAGCTGTAAGTTGTTGTATTTATAGAATTAAGTTTTCATATTATGATAATAGAGTAAGGTGTAAATAGTTGTCCAATAAGATTGTATCTCCTAAGATCTGTTATTATAATAAGTTATAAATAGTTATAGTATTAGTATTATATACTGAGACCGTTAGTCGAGTCAACAACCACGATGACTTTCCTAACATCCCATAAGTCGAATAAAATTACCTTGAGGATCAGGTGAACTTCCTAATAGGCTAAGCGGCACGAGACACTGTAGTCCACGGGGATCGTGGTACATGGTGACGATGGTCATAGACTGCCTAAGGAAGGGTTCACCTCAAAAAACTAGACTGAGAAATTCAACATTCAGACTTAAGTAAAACACCGTGAAAATTTATTAAAATTCACAAACCCCTAGCCTAGTTCGGAGGGTTATGATCGGCTAGTCCGCAAACTAATAAACAAAAGAAAATAAAGAGCAGGTCCCTACCTGAGAAGTTACTGAAAAAAACCCTCGCGAAAGATCTAACTCACAATAATAAAGCAACAACAGCAACACTAGGAAAATGGTACGACGCAAGTCCCTAGTTCAAGTTACAAGATTAAGCTAATATCAGAATTTACATTTAACAGGGTAGCAAAACAAATCTAAGTTAGGATGATACCATTTCCACATTTACATTTAACGGTAATCATCTAGCTAAGTCCTAACAGTTAATAACAAAATTTACGGCGATGACGTCCGTAATAGAAAACAATTACAACAAATCTAAGTGTACAGCAATGAAAAACATTTAATTATTCTTATTAACTACGTGCTATCAGCACACAATAAGGTAACATGTAGGATTTACACACTTATACATCATAAATAAGTAATGAAATAGACACAAATCTTTATTAAATTCCTGCCTACACCTTGGTTTACTCTTTGTAAGCCATAGTCATCTAATGTGTGTAATTACGGTGACGAATGCGTAGTTGAGACCACGTCTGACATCGCATTACCTGAGCTCCACAAGCTACGAACTCTAGGTTCGCGCATGCTTCAGGTCGCTACAAAAGTGTCAACTGTCCTAGTCATTTCCACATAAGGAAATTACCTTCAACTGCACGCCTTTGTCAACAGTTCCAAAATGCAACAGAACAAAGTTAGATAGAAAGAATTCATTAGTTAGCTTTTGTTTTACCAAAGTTATGCGTTTTATTATTAAGATGACGGTTTAGGTTTATCGTTGGTTTATGGCGAATAATACTGACAATAGCTCGGGCACGGAGTGTCTACACTGAGATCATTCTCCACCAAAAAGCCTCGACTCAACAGTCGGAATAAGATCAACGAGCAATAACAACTCGGACACACAATAACACGGGTTACCAGCGGCGCAAAGCTCGCATTCAATAACTCTGGGATTGGCCTGTCCACAACAGTTACCTTCCAATAACATCTAGTCAACGGGAACCCTCCCGGACAAGGTAATCACAAGTACCTTCATACAATAAATCCCTGCATTTAACAGGGTCGCCTGCAACTCACTATAGAAAACCTGACCTAATTGTACACGTCGAAACGGTACACGCAAGAAGTGCGCTCAACTAACAAAAAGCAATCTATAAAACATCTGATCTGAGACAGGGTTGAAAACTGGGTTACATAAGCTAAGTTGCATTGAAAGAAAGAGCGAATACTACAAGCATTCTGTCTCTTGTCAAAGTCGTTCTGTTTCACAAACAAATGAAGCGTGCTCTCAAGGGCACTGGATTACAAAACCAGTTTATGTCACCAGCAGGCTACCACATTCCTGCGTTCGGTCGACACAAAACACACATTATTCAAGGCCGGCGATTTAATCAATATAAAACTATACATCTGGCCTGTTCATAAAAAACTTTACCATAGGTTATGAACCTCTAAAGAGTCCGTGTATAAAAAACACGCAATAAATCTGAATAGAATAATATAATTCCGTCTTTCTACCAAAGACGTCTAAATGATAGTAATCTTACAATTACTGGAGCTCTTTGCTCTCAAAATACAATTCAGTAGTTGCTAGAACAACATCAAATAAAAACGTGTCTTACATGACACAAGCAAAATGATAATTGTGGCACAGATTCCATACAAGGATCTGCTTAATGATACGTTGGGAACTGAGTTCGATGCTAGGCAACGAAACATTCCTTCTAATTGTTAGGTTCAAACTTGACCAAGAATAGCTTCTGAGCTTATTCAAAATGAAAATATAATGCATTTACAAAACTGGTAATTACAGTCGATTGCCTAACTGTTACGACTGTTCTAACGAAAGTCAGGGGTGTATCAAAATTGGCTGCAAAGAATGCAGTTAAAGAAATAACCATGACATCTGATTATCATAACTTAAGTCAGCAAAGACTTGAAATATCACCCCAAACAGGGTTGGACAAAATAGCCTCGAATGACTACGGTCACATCTAGCAAAAGATAGGCTTTGACGTTCTACGACGTTCATCAAGCTGCACCAGGGTTAACCAAAATGTTAGACCCAAGGGTGCCTCACTATACTGAAATAAATGACATTAAATTAAACTAGATACAATCCCTACCTAGAAAAATGGCTGACACAGAGTGTGGTTGATTCACAAACTACATTAAATCTAATATACCACCAGAACTAGAACAAGAGAAGGGATGGTCAAAACTCACGACATGGAGAAGCTATCACTCAGCCCTCTATTCAATAACCAGGGTTGTACAAATTCCTCTCTGGATCTCTGGAACGGTATTATCCTCATCATGATTCCCATCTGGACTCCTCCAAAGACCAGGGTTCGATTCGTCCCTGTCGACAACTCCGTGAATATGCTGGATATGCCTGGAAATGGCATCTTGGATTCCTTCCTTCTCGTCCTCGGTTCTGCAAGCTCCATCATCATGCTAGTTCTCGTAGAAATATCCCCCTCATACCAGGATGGTATTAGCCCATGATGACTGATTCAAGCATGGTGTGGAATAGTCTGGTCACGTTGACGATGAAATAAATTACGAAATTCATTCTTTCACTTTCCAAAAATATAATGTTCGTCTTGAATGTTGTAGGCTTTTATAGTAATTGACAACACAGCCTTAATTTCGTGGATGTGAATAGATACGTGAGCTAGCACTGCTCTATAATTCTGCACGTGCTAATGACACTACTTTTCTATCACGCAGCATCGGTAAAATGTACGTCGTTTTGGAAATAAAAACTTCACTCTGGCAATCCAAATATGTTACACTATCGTAATCACACTTATTTGAAGTAATTGCAACACATTTACCTGTATATTTTCCACAAGGCATTTGGCCCTCCACAATCACGTGGGTACTAAAATGTGGTGTTCCGGTAAAATTATATAATTCACTAATACTTGCCAATAATTATCTTCAATATGTTTCTGTGGCTCACTGTGCATAAATAACAGTATTTCACAATATGCCAGTGCACGATGGCACCTGATAACCAATTCAACGCTAACAAGCGGATATTCTTCTACGTCTTGCAGGACAAATGCAATTACACGCCTCTATTGGGCGGATTCTCCAGACGTAGTGCAAGGCACTGGGTGTCTCAAGGAAGTAGGTCGTCAAACCGAAGTCGTTGAGCGACTACTTACGTTCCTATTTGCGTATCTGCAAGGGTATTACCTTACCTTAAGCTAAAATAACATTCTCAAAAATGTTTTAATAATGCAGCGTGACGAAATGGAATATTCTGAGTCTTGAGAAAGAATAAAATTAATTAATAAGATCTCAGATAAATAATTAGCAGTTCTCACCAAAGTCAAAAGTGCGATTCAACGCTACTTCAAAGAGTATCGCGTGAGCTCTCAGCTCCACGTGGCTTCCTGGGTGTGTTCAAAGGTACAACATCCCATCATAAATGTTCTGTCATAAAAAATATCACATGAACCATAGCTCAGCGGGTTCAATACCTATTACTACTTTTATTTTATAGATGTAAATTCTGACGTGTCCTATATCAAAAATGTATTGTATACATGTATTTGATCAAATGGAATTAATAAAATCTATCTATCTATCATTTCCACGTTTATGTTGAGATAAACCGGAAGTGTCGAGAGCTACAGTTTACATGTGTTTGCCATATGATTTGCAGCTATCGTGTTTGGTTATCTGGTTGTCACCGTAAATTATAGTGCGAGTATGCAGCGAGTGGAGTGAAATATTAATCGCATTGCATCCTATTACGTACCGGTATGTCATCTTTGCAACCTGAAAGGAGTGAATCTAATAAAAGACAGTGTACATTTTCGGATGAACTAAAACATAAGTATCCTAGCTTTACTCACGGTCGCAGTGAAAATGAAGCGAAATGTGCTGTGTTTGATAGTTATGGTAATGTCGGATACAAAGGTGTTGGTGATAATTTAATGTTATTGGTTTTACGTCCCTTTTAACTACACTGGCTTTTAGAGACGCCGGGGTGCCGGAATTTTGCCCCGAAGGGGATCTTTAACGTGCCAGTAAATGTACTGACACGGCTCCCTCCCATTTGCGCACCCTCAAATGCCAGCTGACTGCGCCAGGTTTCGAACCTGCAACCTTGGGCTCAGCAAGCGAGAACGTTACCCCTGAGCCACGCAGCCAGACAAGGTGTTGGTGACTTGGAAAGACACGTTAACAGTGAAAACACAAAAAGATGGTGAGAACTAGGTCAATATCATGTTCAATGTTATCATTTGCCACTCCCAAATATTCACCAGATGATAAAAATGTTCAAGCCGCAGAAGCTACAATGTCATTTCATAGTTTTCCATCACTAGTCGAACAAATCAACGGACTGCACAGCTAAATTGAAAAAGAGTATGTTCTTAGGTTTTGAAGTAGCACAGAAACTAACCTGTGCAAGATCTAAAACAGAAGGTATAATAAATAATGTTATTGCTTCTCACTCGACAGATATTAAACTCTTAAAAATAAAGTTCCATTTTTTGGCCTAGGAACAGATGTAAGCAATCATGGTGCACTAAAGTTGTTTCCAATTGTCATCCAATTCTTTGATTACAAAAATAATGCCATTCAGATAAACGTTCTTGATTTACAAGCATGTCCAAATGAAAGTTCTGAATGTATTTCCTCCTATATTTCAGATACTCTCAAAAAGCATAAAATTACTTCTAGAGGCATTGCATTTTTTGGAGACAATGCCAATGTTAATTTTGGAGGCCTTGCACGCAGGGAAGGGAAGAATGTATTCTCTGCTCTCAAAAAAGACTTGAATTAAAACATAGTAGGTGTTGGATGTCCTGCTCACATTCTACTTAACTGTTTGCAACATGGAGCTGATGCTCTTCCTGTTGATATTGAGTCTGTGGTGATGACAATTTTCAACTTCTTTCATATATATGCAGTGCACACTCGGGAACTGAAAGACTTTTGTGAATTTGTTGATGTAAATTATCTGCAGCTTTTAAATCATTCTAAGACTAGGTGATTAACATTGTATCCAGCAGTTGAAAGAATCCTGCAATTGTTCCCAGCTCTGAAATCCTACTTTCTTTATGAGGGTAGGAAGTCAGTGCCTTCATCAATTAGAAACTTCCTCCAAAATGACTTTTCAGAGCTCTATCTTTTGCTACTTTCCTCAACCATGCACATTTTTCACTATAAAATTTTGTCACTTGAGAAAGAAAATAAATCAGTTGTAGAAGAGCTTGAACTATTAGAATCTGTCCAATCTTCATTGAAAGGCAGACTTGAAGGTCAATTCATTCCCCTTAAAGTCAGACAGATGTTAAATACATTTTCAGAAGATGGTTTGGATAAAGAATGCAAAGTGTTTATGAAGAATGTATTTTGTTTCTATGAAACCTGCACCGAGTACTTGGATAAATGGATGCATCCTATAGAGGAATTCAAGTGTTTCAAATGGTTGAAACTTCAAAACATTTAAGACCTCAGCTTTGACGATGTTGTACCATGTATTCAGTACTTACAGTCAAAAGGTGTAGAAATAGATGATTCAAATTATTCGACCAGTAAGGGCTTATTCTAAAACTTCAACTTTGGATAAAGTTACAACACTAGACCAACAATGGTCTGTTTTTTTTAATAAGTGCCAGAACATTGAGGTATGTTCTGAACTTTTGAACATTTGCCATTTTTTCGTTGCCATACCAGGCAGCAATGCCTCCACTGAACGTGTGTTTTCATTCATAAATGCTCGATGGACAAAGGAAAGGAACCGTTTGTTGTTAGAATCAGTTGAAAGGAATGTTACTTGCGAGGTTCAATTTCAAAGATGTGTCGTGTGAAGAATTTTATAAATATGTACTTCAGGAAAATAACTCGTGTCTTCTTTCAAAAGTAGGTTCTGTTGAAAAATACAGCTTCAAGGAAATGAACTGCAGCAAGGACTGATCGTTAGGTAAGGGATTTCCTTTTATGAATAGTTGTGTGAAAGATATGTATAATTTTGTTATTGATTGAAATTGTCAGGCATTTTTCTTAAATGTCCTGCATTTGGAAATTTTTCAATTGGTAACCCTAGGTGTGTGTGGATTTTGTCTTTCCACCAAGATAATCCAAGCCCTTAAAATGAATATGAAACAACAGCTAACGCCCTGATATTAATTCTGAAATAATTACCGGTATCCATTACTTACCTACAGAAAAATGTTTTTTCATCACTTATGCTTTTAAGTTTGGCTTCAGTTGTTGTTGTTGTTGCTTATTTTAGGGGCTGCAACATCGTGGTGTTAAAACTCCGTGTATTTGGGATTGTGTGATAACATGTGTTATTGTGATTAGGATATGAAAGGGGGCGGCTGTGGCCATAAGTTAGGAACCATCCTAGCATTTGCCTGGAGTAGAAGTGGGGGGGGGGGACCACGGAAGAGTTTTTTTAGATGGAAAGTACCAGTAGGTTATATGAAAATAGGCTATGTTGGTTGTTCACGGAACTAGTTGTTTGAAACTTATATGCAGCAAATCAGACAGGTAAAACGTTACTATCAATATTTCATGGAATTAATATCAAAACGCTTAAATGAGATTCTTTTTCTATATACATCGTCATGTAATATTGCATAATTCTATTGCCTACATATATAAAAATTCACCATAGCGACCATCCGAAATATTTAGGCGGTTCTCAATATCTACGAATCTATTGCAGCAATCAAGCGGAAATTTTGTATGTTGAAAGAGACAATTAACATAAGTAGGATATATGAAAATAGGCTGTTAAGTTTGTCACGTAACTACTTGTTTTGTTTTATATTTATTAATTTTCATCATGAATTCTTTCCTCAAGACAGAATCCATAACATTTAAAAACTCATTCAAATCCTCTTGTGTGTCAGCTAAGATGACGATGTCATCAGCAAATCTCAGAGTTGAAATTATTTCTTCTTGAATATTTACTCCTACTTTGAATATTTCTCCAATTTCCATCATTGCTTGTTCAATGTATAGATTGAAAAGTATGGGCGATAATTTCCAGCCTTGCCTTACACCTTTCTTCTCTCTCATGTCCTTCGGCTCGAATAAATGCTGTCTGGTTTCTGTATAGGTCATAGAGCATCCTCCTATATCTGCACTTTATTCCAATCGTTTTCAAAATGTTAAACAATTTACTCCAATCAACGTTATCAAAAGCCTTTTCTATGTCTACAAATGCCATGAACGTTCTCTTATCCTTTCGTATTCCTGCTTCCAAAATCAGCCTAAGACTTAGTACAGCTTCCCTTGTTCCTACGTTTCTCCTGAAGCCAAACTGGTCTTGACCCAACTCTGTTTCTATCTGTCTTTCCAACCTCTTGTAAATTAATCTACTCAGGCAGGATCTTTGAAGAATTAGTGATCAAGCCGATAGTACGGTAATCTTCACATCTGTCAGCTCCTGTTTTCTTCTGTATAGGGATGATAATATTCTTCTTAAAATCAGAGGGTCTGTCTCATAAATCTTACACATCAAGTTAAATAACCTGATCAGACCTGATCACCTATGCAGCGTAACAAGTTAATCGGTATATCATCTATGCCTAGAGCTTTCTTCCTGCTTGAGTCTTCCAATGCTGCGTAGAATTCTAACCTCAATATTAAATCCCCTTTCGCATCCTCAGCAATTTCCTCTTCCCTTTCCATAACACGATTCTCAATCTCATTTCCCTTACACAAACACTCTATGTAAGCTTTCCATCTCTCAACCTTTTCTTCCCTATCTGTTAGAGGTTATCCGTATAGATTGAAAAGTATGGGCGATAATTTCCAGCCTTGCCTTACACCTTTCTTCTCTCTCATGTCCTTCCTTTCCCCAAAAGTACTCTTAATCCTTCGATAAGCTGTATCTACTTTTCTTAATTTCAGACAATTTTCTATACCTGTACCTATACCTATTCTCCTTCAACCATTCTTCTTTTGCTTCCTTGCGTTTCTTATTAACCTCATTTCTCAGACGTCTGAATTCTGCTTTACCCCTTCCATCCCTTACGCTCTTGTGCTTCCGCCTTTCGCGAGTTCCACGGTTTTCTACCTATTCTTTCTTTCCTACGAAAGTTTTCTTCTGCGGATTTTGTTATTTCATTCTTCAAACGTGCCCATTCCTCTGCAACTGAAGTTTGATCAGGGGTTTTCATTAGTCCTTCCTTTATACTCGTCTTGAATCGTTTGGTCACGTCCTCTTTCAGTCTGTCTAATGCCCACCTATTTGGCTTTTGACTTTTCTTCAATTTCTTCAGTTTAAGTCTGCATGAACAACCAGATTGTGGTTAGAGTTTATGTCAGCAACGGGAGATGTTTTTCAATCCAAAATCTGGTTTCGAAATCTCTGCTTGACAATAATGAAGGCCTATATCCTGGTCTCATCCATGTGTATATTCTTCTATTGTGGTTATTGAATAAGGTGTTAACTATGACCAACTCATACTCGGTGCAGAATTCCATCAGCCTGCTTCGTCGATCATTCCTTTCACCTTATCCCAATTCTCCTACTATCTTCCATTCTCTTCCTTTTCCTACCACAGCATTCCAATCTCCCATTACAATAACATTTTCATCACCCTTGATATACCTCAGAATTTCATCTATTTCCTCGTAGACCTTTTCAACATCTTCATCATCAGCTTGCCTGGTGGACATATAGACTTGTGCCACTGTGGTGCAATTAGGTCTTGTATTTTTTAGCTACAATAATCCGTTCACTATATCGCTAATAATATTCTACCCACTGTCTAAGTTTCCTGGTCAATATGAGGCTTACCCCTGCTTGGCCATTGTGTGATTTAGTGCTAATGATCCTATAGACTCCTGACCAAAAGTCCTGATCTTCCTGCCTGCGCATTTCACTAATCCCATCCAAATCCAACCTCAACCTATCCATTTTCCTTTCTAAGTTTTTTAACTTTCCATTGCGTATCAGACTTCTAACATTACACGCTCTGATCCGTAGAATATCAGATTTCCTCTTTGTCACTTCTGTGATGTTAACCCCCTCTTGAGTAGTCCCCACCCGGAGATCTGAACGGGGGACTAGTTTACCTCCGGATTGGAATTTTACAAGAGAGGAGGCCATCATCACATGTAATTATGCATAGAGAGGTGCATATCCTCGGGAAGAGCAATACGGCTGTAGTTTCCCGTTACTTTCAGCCGTGCAGTAGAACGCAGTGTAGCCACTAGTTGGCTAATATTATCAATATCCTTACCGTCTATAAGGCAAGTAAAGAATGTATTTATTTTGAAAGGCTGCTACTCCCCTTCGTAATAAAGCATTTCCACTAACAAAAATACTAGCATTCTACTAGCGAACAAATGCTAAAATTCTAATACTCGGTGCAGAATTCCATCAGCTTGCTTCGTCGATCATTCCTTTCACCTTATCCCAATTCTCCTACTATCTTCCATTCTATTCCTTTTCCTACCACAGCATTCCAATCTCCCATTACAATAACATTCCATCTACCCGCTGTCTAAGTTTCCTGGTCTATATGAGCGAATATGTTTTTCCATGTTACTCTTGGTTACGTCTGGTTACGTTGTCATTATCGTAGGTGCACCGCCAGTGGTTTGTTTTACATGGCCCTGTTGCCATGCGACTTAGCAGATGTGCCTTTAGCTGTGCGACAAAACATGTACTTCATTTGTAAAATTTTAGTATGTTATGTACTAAAATTTTACTAACAACAAAATATTAATATTCAAGTACCGATAAAATAGTAAAATTCTACTAACGATAAAATACTAAAGTTCTACTGACAGCAAATTTAAAAGAACCCAACATCTAGGTTATCATCTCAGATAGCTATGATACTCTTGTCTTAAGAGAGTTCAAATATCTACAGTAGGTTATCATCTCAGATAGCTATCATACTGTACTTTTAAAAGAGCCCAACATCTAGGTAATTAGTCTGATAGCTATGATGATGATTTTATTACAAATATTACTACCGTAATTTTAATAAGTTTCACCAATCTAACTTGGCGACCGCGCGAAATATTTCACTAGCATTCAATATCTCTGAAATTATTACTGCTATCAATCTGGAAGTTTGTTTGGTGAGGATAGTAAGATAAGTTCATCTATGTTTTTTTCAAAAACCTGATAGTCACACAACCATCATGGCGGCCAAACAAAGAACATATATTTAAATTATATTTTCTCGCGATTTAATCACCTGAACTCAGTGAAACTTGGCACGGTAAATCTTTATACAATGCTCAATATATTGGTGTCTAATTTAATTCAACATTTATGAGAACTTCAAAATGTCGACTGTGTTAAGTCTTAAAATCACGTGTTTACTTTTGTTTCCTATTCAAGCGATTGAAATGAAGATTTGTATAACGAACCAGCATTATAACCTTCATCTGTTGGCATATAATTCTATGGCCTACATATAAAACATTCCAACATGGCGGTTATGTGAAATATTTTACCGGTTTTCAATGTCTCCGAAACTATTACAACAATCAAATTAAAATTCTGTGTAATGATACAGGACAATTAAATGTAGCCTATACAGGGTGTATCAAAAATGTGCGGCACAAAATGCAGGACACATTCCTCACACGTAGACGAAGAAATTATGTTATATGAACATGGGTCCGGAAACGCTTTGTTTCCATGTTACACCTCATTGTCTCCAACTCATTAAGCATGGGAATCACACAAGAACAGAACGTTAGAATCGTGGGGAACATGCACTCTTGGTTACGTCTGGTTACGTTGTCATTATCGTAGGTGTACCGCCAGTGGTTTGTTTTACATGGCCCTGTCGCCATGCGACTTAGCAGATGTGCCTTTAGCTGTGCGACGATGGAGCACCTCCTCATTTTAGTGTTAGTGCCCGTCGGCTTCTAAATAACAGATTTGGTGACAAATGGATAGGTAGAGGTGGATCAATTGCCTGGTCTCCACGCTCTCCGGACCTAAAATCACTGAACTTTATTTGGAGGGCATTTGAAAGTCCTTGTGTATCGAACCCCAGTACAAGATGTTCAGAGTCTCCGTGCCCGTATTATGGAAGGCTACGAAACCATACGCAGTACTCCAGGGATACATCAGCGCATCCGGGATTCACTACGACAGTAAGTTGATGAATGTATCAATGCGCACGTAGGGCCTATTGAACATCTCCAGTGAGAAAGAGTTGCATGTGGTATGCTGGTACGTTCTGTTCTTGTGTGTTTCCCATGATAAATGAGTTGGAAACAATGAGGTATAACATGGAAACAAAGCGTTTCCTGACCCATGTTCATATAACATAATTTCTTCGTCTACGCGTGAGGATTGTGTCCTGGATTTTGTGCCGTACATTTTTGTTACACCCTGTATACCGGGTGATTCAGCTAAGTTGACCACCTCAAATATCTACGGAACCGTTTAAGATATCGTCATTCTCTTTTCAAATTCTTAAATCGTACAACGGGGCTCATGCAACACGGTCCATTTCGCCCCCAGCACATACGTATTTACCGAGAAACCGGTAGCAACTTTCGTTTTTTAAACAGGACTATACTATTGTGGGGGAATTAGCGGTTAATAGGTAAATGTTATCTGGATCAGGTGTACTATGTACTTATTTCTGCAATAAACCTACTGTAGGCCGGTATGCGCGGCAGTATTAAAGGTGTCGGGACGTCTTCAATAGACCGGGCAGCGCTTAGTTCGAATGGCTTTTTAGTCCACGCGTGGCGAAGACAGTTCCACGGTCTTTAATAGTTGTAGATCTTCCTGTATTCAATAACATACATTCTTATCTAGATTTGGCAACGTCACACAAATAAACATTGCACTGACCTCAGACAGAACAAAGGAGGGAGAAAGGAAAAACCAGTTTCGTCCAGTTAACACCCGGGTTCAATCGACCACAACTGGTGCTAGAGTGAACACGAAACTGCTCGAAGTTACAGCCAGGAAGACAACCGGATAAGTATAAGCCTGTATTATTACAGTATAACCACAGTTGATTTTTTACAACCATATAATCACCGCAAACAGACAAACTCCGGATTTCTATCACCATTTTAGCATTTCACCTAACATTAGATATACTACATTTAGCATACACCGACAGTTGCATTACCAATACTGCAACTAAATAATTGTACATATTGTAAATATTTTTCACCTTTATTCTCAAACATAGATGTTATAGCCTAAGTGTAATGGATCTGATGATGATCGCTTGACGATCGAAACCGGTCATCCTAGTGTATTTATTAATCTCATGTAATTTATTTCAGGATTAGGGCATGACCCAGCTCTTTTTGGGTGCATTCGTGTTGACCGACTGAAAAGCACCAAACTTTTGTTTTGAGGACTATACTAATTTCACCCACTAGAACAACTAGGAATCAAGTGACAAGTTCAGTGATGTGCTTATTTTGCAGATCCGACGAGTCGCACACGCAGACACGTAGCCAGAGTGATATGACATTCAACGTTTGCTTTGGATGCTTTGGTGTGCGTATGAGTGCACGGGCCTGACCGCTCGAGCTGAGCCGTCACCTGATGACGTCATATGTTTAACAGTTGTGGTTCACTTTTAAGGTATTTCTGGACACTTGCGACCCTAAGACTTGTGTCCTATATCAATTTACTTGTCTTAATGCCATCTACGTCGCTACAGAGAGTTTTAAACGTTAATAAGAATCACCTGTATAGGCATATGTGTGACTTTCAAAAACCTGTTAAACACAAAATCGTCATCGCTCCCACGCGATTTTCAAATATTTAAAATCAATTTTCTGGCGATCTTATCACCTGAGAGCACTGAAACTTTGCATAGCAAATCTTGATTCAGAGCTTAGTATATAGCCTACACATCTAATGTTATTCAATTGTTTTGAAAAATTCAAGGTGGTGTTATTTCGATAGTTGAAAAACCTCTTTTTATTTCTTGTACGGTATTCAAGTAGTCGAAGGGAAGGTTCACATAATGAACTGTTATAATAATCACTATCTAATGGCACTGAATTCTGTAGCTTACTTTTCGTAAAAGAAGCCGTGCATATGACCATTTCAAAAATTAACTCATGTGACTCGATACAGAAAGATGCCATCTCGCGAGGGGGGGTCAGAATTACCTATACTCTAAGTATATCTACCAGATAATTGTTCATTGTGATTATGGGGGAGGAGACTGTTTTAAGGGTTGGAATACCAAGTTCATCTATTCCAATTTTCTATTGTAGGTACAATATCGTTATTTATAGATTATACGTATGTTCATTTTTGAAAGGAACATATAATACTGATGTTCTATTGAAATTGAACCAGTCTCTCGGCAAGTTGATAGATAAACCCGTACCATAAACTAAATATCCTGGGACACAATTCCTTAGTGTTGTATTCATGTATTGTAGATAAGCCTTACCGTATAAATTTGGACACATATTTTCGAGAGCTGGAGGTGAGTTATCTTGAGTAACGATGAAGGCTTTGATTTAAAACAGAGTATGCACTCGAACCATAGTAAGATCATTTCTCTTTCTTTAAATATTTTTTTAATGTTTTTTGTCCAAAATGACTACAGCGTTTGGGTGTTGAATTTTGAGTTTGAAATTGTTGCTCTGTACAGTACTTTATTACAATGAAGGTCGTGTACCAGAAACTATTTAGTACATCATAAAGAAAATCTATCTAACAGGCGGGAGAACTTTTATGTGGAAAAGACCAGTAGACTATTTCAAAAATAGGTTATTTAGTTCTAAATGGAGCTACTTGCTTTTTTATATCTTATTTATTCGTGTTTTAGTCTAACATCAACCAATACAATACCACAAAATCTATAATTTTGAATATCGATCCATCATTCTCCAATGCACAATATATTCATGGTTCCTCTGAATTTATGATTCAATCCTTTCATCACCATGATCCTCAAATAGTCCTCATACGAACGATGTCACCCCTCATATTAACCTTATCAGTAATAGGTACACTCCTTCTAGCAGTTGAGTTTCATCTTAAATTGACATAGTCAAATCTTATTTGTTGCGTAGTTAAAACACTCATATCTTTCACTCAGTATATAATTTATTAGTATTATTGTTCTTATTATTAATATTACAAGATTCTAAGTTTGCTAAATATTTGACAGATCAAATAGTTAACAAATATGTCACCAATGTTTCCTTCCAAAAATTTCGTTAATATGCAACAATAGTTGTTTCTTTCTCTCTTCAAAATAATATTACTTAAATATTATTTTCTCTATTTTACAAGTACTTAAATGTTCGTTAATTGTTATGGCAAATCTCAATTGGGTAAATTCGTAATATTATCTATTATTTCAAGGGAAAGACAAAAGCTACCTTAGTTTTCCGACTGTTCTCCTTGCCACAATGAATGCTTATTCGTACCGTACAGTAGCTGGACTGCACAGGACAAGAGAAACCCTACGATAGTTTGTAAATCATTCTGGACAGGAGTGATGGTTGCTATGTCGTTTCGGATGTCTAGAAAGGACTTGGCCACGCTTGTGGCCAACACGAGGTACGAATGGAGTTTATGGCACGTACTCATGCAAGCCGTAACTCTGATGGCTAACAAGTTCACCATCTACCATTCAAAAAGGCGGACACAGACTACGCTGCATTACCGGACATACAGGTGGTAGTCGGTTAATAATGCATTAGACCACCAATAGTCTGAAGTGCAGCTATTTAGTGCGTAATTAATGCATATAAACCGCGAATTGTTTACTCAGGAATTTTGCACCATTCATCGTGCAGGGGTGTATTCAGTTCCGTCAACGATGATGCAACCTGAAATCAGCACCGAGTTCTCTGCTCTAAACCAGACCACACATGTCGAGGGATGGATCGAGTGATCGACCCGGCAAAGGTGTTGAAGTTCATCCGGATGTTCGTCAAACCACGCTTGAACAGATCTAGCGATGTGAATGGAGTAACATCATCTTGGAAGAAGGTGCCCTTGCTAGGGAACAAAATTTGTACCATAGGATGCACTTGGTCACTTGAAATGTCCGAATAATCACAGGCAGGTTCATCCTTTGAGAGCAATACTAGTACCAACAGAATACAATGAAAAATCGCACCCAACACCGTCACAGACCCACCTCCATGTTTAACGGTTGGCAACGTGCATTAACCATACATTAACTCTGCCCGTTAGTAGTGGTTTTGTGCCGGTTCCAAACCCACCTCCACCTCCCCACCTCACAAGATGGCAGCGACGCGATATCTCTCGAACCCCTGGTTGGATTTTAACAAATGAGGTGTCATTCAACTCGAGCTGACACCCCCTTTCCAACGGACAACATATTTCAACCCCAAAATAAAACCTACCCCTACTAGGGGATGAAATCGTAATTTTTTAAAGAATCTCGCTTTCCAAGTGCAACATGTGAGAGTTTGAATGCCAATATGGGATTAAACGTTGTTCTACACAAGAGACATGTGTACGGCGGATAGCCACTATGATTTAACATGCTTGTTTTTTGTTTTTACGCATGCCCACTCATGGCTTTTGTAAGAGGGCGGGCTTTTTAAAGATGGTGGCTGTAGTGCAACCTAACCTAACCCCACCCACGAGGGGTGATCAAAAAGTTTTTCCAAGTGGCGCTTATCGATAGGCAAACCAATAATCAAAGAGGGGTATGTTAGGTCTTGAGGCCAGAGCCCCTGTCATTGTTGTCGAGTCCTTGTGGACTGGCCCCCTATTGACTAGCCCCTTGGACGGGTCCTTGTTGACGGGTCATTGTTGGTGGATCCCTGTGGACTAGTCCTTTTTGACAGGTCCTTGTTGACAGGTCATTGTTGACAGGTCCCTGTGGTCGGGTCCCTGTGGACGAACCCCTTTGGACTGGTCATTGTTGACAGGTCCTTGTGGACGGGTTCTTGTTGACGGGCCCTTTTTGACTAATTCCTTTAGACCGATCCCTTTGGACTGGTCCCTATGGACTGGCCCATGGTCCCTAATGCTATGATGAAATTAAACATTGTTCCACATGAAACGCATGTGAAGAGCCGTTTGCTACTATGAATTAACATGTTTGTTTTTTGTTTTTACGCATGCGCACTTGTATTTTTGTAAGCGGGCGGGCTTTTTGAATAATGATTTATAGATGAGTTTTTTTTAAATTACCAAAAGATCCAAAACTAATAGGTCATTAGCTTTTTAATATCTCATGAATCAATAAGGCTATGGACCTGTATGAGAGGTCGTTGGACTTGAGGTGACATTCTGTTTTTGAATATATTATTTATTTATGTCAAAAGGGCCTAACTGCACTTTTGTTAATATCTCGCTAACTAATAATCAGAGAGGGTCAAGTGAGGTGTCATATGACTCAGGATGGTCAACCCTTTTCCATGACCACCGAATTTACCCAAAAGATCTAAGGTCATTAGCTTTTTAATATCTCATGAATCAATAAGGCTAGGGACCTGTATGAGAGGTCGTTGGACTTGAGGTGACATTCTGTTTTTGAATATATCATTTATTTATGTCAAAAGGGCCTAACTGCACTTTTGTTACTATCTCGCTAACTAATAATCAGAGAGTGTCAAGTGAGGTGTCATAGGACTAAGGATGGTCAACCCTTTTCCATGACCAACGAATTTACCCAAAAGATCTAAAACAGCAAGGTCATTGACCTATGATTTTATAAACTAATAATCAGAGAGGCTCAAGTGAGGTGTCATGGGACTCAGGATGGTCAACCCTTTTCTATGACCAACAAATTTACCCAAAAGATTCAAGACAGCAAGGTCATTGACCTAATATTTTATAAACTAATAATCGAATATCAACATGTGAGGTGTGATAGGACTTAGAATGGTCAACCCTTTCCCATGACCAATGAATTTACCCAAAATACCCAATACATCAAGGTCACCGACCTGAGATTTTATAAACTAATAATCGGATACGAACATGTGAGATGTTTACCATGTGTGATGAAACATAGCTAGGTAGAGAAAGAATTAGTGTAGGCTACATGTATGGTGACTGACAAGTCTTTTACCATTGAAACTTGTTTTTCAGATCAAACTGCAGTATAGAGGGAGTATAGGTTGCAGGTATGGGTTAATAAATGACAAACGGTGTACACAAACTCTGATTTTTCGATTTAAGAATTAAGAGTAGACTATCTTTAATTGATTGGTTAAAGAGGATAGCTAAAACACAAAAATGCTCAGTGGTTACCGGGACAAGATGGTCGCTACACACAACAAGCTTTAAATACTTGAGGCTAATAATCTATACACACACATTCGCTTGTTCTAAACTAAACTGTGTTGCTGTCAGTGCTCAGGCAGTAGGCTGATGACAAAATGCATTGCTAACAGAAATATAATCATTTCCGGTTGTATAATGTTACCAGCTATCCATTTTGTGTTGCAGTGTTAAGCACTTTTAGCTCTTGTACTGGTGGTCTTAACTCGATTTCATGGTCTGAGGCCTAGAACGAGTCAAACTAAGAAACAAGGGCATGGTGGTGTAGTGGTTAAGCTGTTAGCCTTTTCACCAGGGTTCGATTTCAGGTTAATATGCATGTCATAAACATATTAAACAAAACAAAACAGAGATAACGTTTAAAACTGATTACATTTGTGTCTTTTAAAATTATTACTTGGATTACAAATACAAAGGTGAACTGGGTTTGATATACAGTTAATGCTGTCTATCACACACTAGACTGTAAGAAAGCCAAAAGAGCAAAAGGCTTTGTTAGTTGTAGTAAGTTCCATAGTAGCAACTAACCTGTTAGTATGATTTGCTCACTACAAAGGTTATAACTGTTCTGATAATAAAATCATTTAGCGTTGGCTTTTATATTTAATATGTATAGTTTGAAGTGATAGCAAAACTGAGAGCAAAATGGTAGCAGAGTGGTAGAAAATATTACATGTATTGTTAATAAATAGTTTAAGCGGTTATGTGGATCCATTACATAATAATTTTAGCTCGACGAAGCTCATTTTCTATATCCAATAGTTCTTCCTCATATTCAGTATAACCAGCCTGTATATAGACATGCAGTTGCTGAAGCCGCCGGATTAGCTTACTTGGATTGTTCCAGTATACAAATTCAACAAATGACTTTTTGGTGTAAACAAAGCATCATCATCATCATCATCATCATCATCATCATCATCATCACCATAACCATTATTATTATCATCATCATTATAATCCTCATCACTATAACTATATAGTCCTTTTTGATCCTTTTGCAATACCACATTTTGCACAGTCTGTGTTGCCTTTGATAATGTTGGGAGTCTTTCAGACATTGACAACTGTCCTAACACGACTTTCTGAGGAGATGATACATGCTTCTTAACAAACAATGCACTATCTTGAGCTGCAATATCTTTTTCTGGGACAAGTGTTTTAGCATTTTGAATAGTTTTTATAAACAACAACGATGTTTTATCTGGTACACTACATTGATGATCACTCACACTTAAGACATCACTATTTTTACTTTTCAGCTCACCTCGACACAGTTTTGAACGATGTTTTGAACAACGCCAAATAACAGTTCCATTTTTATTGGTTCGTTTTACAATATATGTATATCCTTAATGGAATGCATATGGCATACCATTGCTATTTGTTGATACTTCCATGTCAATTGTCAAGCATGAACTAATCTCTAGCAAAGTTCACTCGATAATATAAATAGTTTAAAGTGAGAGGAAAAGTGGGTGCAAGAGTGGGTGCAAAACTGGGTGCAAAAGTGGGTGCAAAAGTGGGTGCAAGAGTGGGTGCAAAAGTGGGTGCAAAAGTGGGTGCAAAAGTGAGTGCAAAAGTGAGTGCAAACGTGGGTGCAAAATTGGGTGTAAAAGGGAGTGCAAGAGTAGGTGCAAAAGTGGGTGCAAAAGTGTGTGCAAAAGTGGGTGCAAGAGTGGGTGCAAAAGTGAGTGCAAAAGTGGGTGCAAAAGTGAGTGCAATAGTGGGTGCAAAAGGGAGTGCAAAAGTGGGTGCCGCTTATAGTAGGCATGAATTGTACTAGAATGTGATTTGAGTAAATGTAATTTCTAAACCCAAGTAGTGAATAGTCAGTTGGTTTTGATCTATGCAAGCGTAAACATGTCACATACACTGGTGATGGATACTCGAGGCTTTAAGGTCAACGAAAACAAGTACAGTATATATTTAAAGAGGTGGCTATCACTGATTGCACAACACGCGGGATTACCATATCTTTTTTTCGGACTAGTGTTTTAACATTTGAAGAGTTTTTTTAAACAGCACCACTCTCCACTATCATTTCATTTCATCTGTCATTCATTTAATCATTGCCCCAGAGGAGTGCGTCAGGCCTCGGCAGCCGGCACAGTTCATATCCTCGCCGCTAGTTGGGGGCTTCATTCATTCCATTCCTGACCCGGTCGGAGACTGGAAGCAGGCTGTGGATTTTCATTTTAAACAGCAACGATGTCTTATCTGTCACATTACATTGATGATCACTCACACTTAAGACCTCACTATTTTTACTTTTTAGCTCACTTTGACACTGTTTTGAACGATGTTTTGAACAACGTCAAATAACAGTTCCATTTTATTGGTACGTTTTACAATATACGTATAACCTTTATAGTATGCATATGGCTTACCATAACTATTCGTTGATACTTCCATATCAATTTTCAAGCATGAAATAATCTCCAATAAATTTCGCTCGATAATAGAAATAATAGTTTAAAGTGGGTGCAAAGGTGGGTGCAAAATTGGGTGCAAAAGTGAGTGTAAAAGTGGGTGCAAAAGTGGGTGCAAAAGTGAGTGCAAAAGTGAATGTAAAAGTGGGTGAAAAAGTGGGTGCAGTTTATAGTGGGCACGATTTTTACTAGAATGTGATTTGAGTAAATGTAATTTCTAAACCCAAGTAGTGAGTAGTCAGTTGGTTTTGATTTATGCAAGCGTAAACATGTCTCATACACTGATGATGGATACTCAAGGCTTTATGGTCAACAAAAAACAAGTATATAGTTAAAGAGGTAGCTATTATTGATTGCACAACACTGAATCTATTTTTGAAATTTTGACGAAGGGCCTAAGTGCACTTTTGTTAATATCTCGCGAACCAATAAGACTAGGGCATTGTATGAGGTATTGTTGGACTTTTTGCCGAAAACTGCTGGTAAACACCTATGTTCCCATGACCTCTTTAAAGATGGCGGCTGACCCACGAGGGGTGATTAAAAAGTATTCCAAGCGGCGCTTGTCGATAAGCAAACCAATAATCAAAGGGGGGTATGACAGAGCTTGAGGCGATAACCCCTTTTGATTGATCCCTATTGATTTGCCCCTTTGGACTGGTTCCCGTTGACTAGCCCCTTTGGACGGGTCCTTTTTGAAGGGAGTCATTTTTGACGGGCCCCTGCTGACGGGTCACTGTGGACGAATCCCTGTGGACGGGTCCCTGTGGACAGGTCCTTTTGACTAATCCCTTTGGACCCGTCCCTTTGACATAATTTGGATAAATGCATGGGCCAACCCATAGGGATCAGTCCAAATGATTTTATTATCAGAACAGTTATAACCTTTGTAGTGAGCAAATCATACTAACAGGTTAGTTGCTACTATGGAACTTACTACAACTAACAAAGGTAAACAATGTGTACTCTATAAAGGCTACTCTTATAACTATAATTGTCAAAATGTAAAAGGAATAATATTTTGGCAATGCTCAAAAGAGAGGTCAAAAATATGTCGAGGCAATCTAAAAAGTAGAAATGGTAAGGTTTTAAGCGTGAGTGATCATCAATGTGGTGTACCAGATGAAACACTGTTGGTGTCAACAAATAATCATGACAATGCTAAAAAGCTAGTACAAGAAAAAAATGTTGCTACTCAAAATAGTGCAGTGTTTATTGAGCAACATTTAACCCCTGCTGTAAAAGTTATGTTTAATCCATCTTCCCCATCTCAAGAGTCATCAACGTCACAGACTATGCAAAAGGTTGTGTTGTTGTTGTTTTAAGGGGCTGAACTACAAGGTTATCTACCCTTCATATGCAAGAGAATCAAAAAGGACTAAATAGTAATAGAGAAAAAAGAAATGTATTTTGAATGTAACTATTGTACAAGTACTTATATTAAATAAATAAAAATATTGTATGGGTATTGTCTGTTTTTTCTTAATTGCTATACTCACGTCCTACTATATTAATGCCATTGTTAACCATCAACAGTCTCCACCTATGTTCAGAAAGAAAGTGATCTTAAACAATACACTCTATCTATGGTTTGTGTACCGAGTATCATAATAATACAGTGTCGTCAAGCCATGTTCAGGCAATAGTAATGTTAGGTAAGGGGTTCGAACCCTTGCTTCCTTGTACAGGATTAGTTTTTACTCAACAGCAACCCATAATACTGTACTTTGAAACATGTCACATCTCATTACAAAATGTCAACAGTATCGTTTTCTAAGACCCCAGCTGCTGGCTAGTAGCTAGCAGACTGTGCAACAGAAAGAGTGTCACCATGTTCATCCTTAAAAAAAAATCAACATTTATTATTCTTTTTCTTATTATTGTTCATTAAGAGTAGTGTAAAGTTGTCTTTGTGACGTAACGGTTATAAAAGTTAGCTGGCACTCTAAAGCTCTTGAGTTCAATTCGAGCTTTAACATAAAATTTTAAAAGTATATTAGGACTAAAACAGGTCTACTCAGTCTCGGGTGATCCAAATAAGTAGATGTGGTTTGATTCACACTTTAACGATAGAACACGACGGTTTTTTATATTTTTAAATAATGATAGCCATTTGTTAATTTTTTTCATTTTCACATTTCACACATTGCCATTTGTCAATTTTCCATGTACACGATTTGAAAATGTCAGTTTAAAGTTTTTGGATTTCATGATATGGAAACAAGAATTTTCCATTTTGTTGTTTACACATTTGTCAATTTCCCATTTACATTTTTAAATGTCAGTTTTAAGTTTTTAAATTGTGTTGATATGGAAACATGGATATAATATTTTTTTCATATCACAGACGACACGTTTTTGAATTAGTCCATGCTGAAAGTTAAGTTTTGTAAAACACACATTTTCTGATTTAAATTTTCTTGAAATCACCTTAATGGAAGTGCTTGGCCATGGCGATAGTGCATTCTCTTTCTGTTTGTTTCCAAAAACATATAGGCCTACTACTACAACTACTACTATTGTAGGTAAGACTGTTTTACAAAATAACACCTATCTACCGCTGCATTTAAAAAAACACAAGTGTTAAAAAACTACAGTGTACTATTTACCATTTGCTATATACATTAATTACCCCACCATCCTACCTTGCCGTGTTTGCTTTGGTTGAACAATCAATGCTACCCACACACTCACACACACAAGCTTTCTCTCTCTATATATCATTCTATATATAGTCATACATTCACACAACCATACCTGTCTTTGAAAAACAAATACAACCACGATATTTATCCTTGACATGCACACTTATCTCAAATAACTTTAAGTTATACATTTAACATTTACTATTACAAAAAAATGTTTCCACTATTTACAATTACAAAAATGAATATTTACAAACTACTAAATCTACTGGTTACAAAAAAGCCATGTCTCTAAACAATAAAATATAGAAGTCACACCTCCACCTCGTGGTTATAACCCTATGGTAGGCTAATGCATAGGTCATTCATCTGCACTCATTTGCTATCCATCAAGGTAAAAGTGCATTTTCTCTGTTCCACAAGATACAAATTTGATTGCTGGATTGTATCCTGCACTGTTTATGCGATATAGCTTTGCCAGTTCATAAAACCGCTAGGTAGTTCTCTACATATAGCAATTTTACCAATGCTCTACCTACGCCTTTTGCTCTTTTGGCTTTCTTACAGTCTAGTGTGTGATAGACAGCATTAACTGTATATCAAACCCAGTTCACCTTTGTATTTGTAATCCAAGTAATAATTTTAAAAGACACAAATGTAATCAGTTTTAAACGTTATCTCTGTTTTGTTTTGTTTAATATGTTTATGACATGCATATTAACCTGAAATCGAACCCTGGTGAAAAGGCTAACAGCTTAACCACTACACCACCATGCCCTTGTTTCTTAGTTTGACTCGTTCTAGACCTCAGACCAGGAAATCGAGTTAAGACCACCAGTACAAGAGCTAAAAGTGCTTAAAACTGCAACACAAAATGGATAGCTGGTAACATTATACAACCGGAAATGATTATATTTCTGTTAGCAATGCATTTTGTCATCAGCCTACTGCCTGAGCACTGACAGCAACACAGTTTAGTTTAGAACAAGCGAATGTGTGTGTATAGATTATTAGCCTCAAGTATTTAAAGCTTGTTGTGTGTAGCGACCATCTTGTCCCGGTAACCACTGAGCATTTTTGTGTTTTAGCTATCCTCTTTAACCAATCAATTAAAGATAGTCTACTCTTAATTCTTAAATCGAAAAATCAGAGTTTGTGTACACCGTTTGTCATTTATTAACACATACCTGCAACCTATACTCTCTCTATACTGCAGTTTGATCTGAAAAACAAGTTTCAATGGTAAAAGACTTGTCAGTCACCATATATGTAGCCTACACTAATTCTTTCTCTACCTAGCTATGTTTCATCACACATGGTAAACATCTCACATGTTCGTATCCGATTATTAGTTTAGAAAATCTCAGGTCGGTGACCTTGATGTATTGGGTATTTTGGGTAAATTCATTGGTCATGGGAAAGGGTTGACCATTCTAAGTCCTATCACACCTCACATGTTGATATTCGATTATTAGTTTATAAAATATTAGGTCAATGACCTTGCTGTCTTGAATCTTTTGGGTAAATTCGTTGGTCATAGAAAAGGGTTGACCATCCTGAGTCCCATGACACCTCACTTGAGCCTCTCTGATTATTAGTTTATAAAATCATAGGTCAATGACCTTGCTGTTTTAGATCTTTTGGGTAAATTCGTTGGTCATGGAAAAGGGTTGACCATCCTTAGTCCTATGACACCTCACTTGACACTCTCTGATTATTAGTTAGCGAGATAGTAACAAAAGTGCAGTTAGGCCCTTTTGACATAAATAAATGATATATTCAAAAACAGAATGTCACCTCAAGTCCAACGACCTCTCATACAGGTCCCTAGCCTTATTGATTCATGAGATATTAAAAAGCTAATGACCTTAGATCTTTTGGGTAAATTCGGTGGTCATGGAAAAGGGTTGACCATCCTGAGTCATATGACACCTCACTTGACCCTCTCTGATTATTAGTTAGCGAGATATTAACAAAAGTGCAGTTAGGCCCTTTTGACATAAATAAATAATATATTCAAAAACAGAATGTCACCTCAAGTCCAACGACCTCTCATACAGGTCCCTAGCCTTATTGATTCATGAGATATTAAAAAGCTAATGACCTATTAGTTTTGGAACTTTTGGTAATTAAAAAAAAATAACTCATCTATTGTGCCCAATGAGCCACGGCTGACTGGCATTGAACTCGGGTCTTTTCAAAGAAGACCAGGCCCATGATTCTGCCAGAATCGAATCATTGATCTCTGAGGGGGAACGGCCACAGGGAACCCGAGGAACAATGAGTTATATCTGCATATAAGTATAATAGCAGGATTTCACGGCCAGAACGGGAATATTATAGCTTTTAAGGTGGATTATTGCGGAAAAATACCAGCCCATGTACGTTTTAGAAGCCAGAAAGCAAGAAAGCGAACCAGCTTGACAGTTGACAAATCGTGGTTAGCAAAGGGGCATTACTAGGTGACGCCATGGAACTAATTCTCGTCTGCACTGGAGAAGCGGCCAAAGATTAATGGCTCTGGGAACCACAGTCTAACAACGCGAAACATGGGAGTGGGGGCAGTCGCCCACAGATATTAATTGATTACAGCCAAATGAGGCAATGAATTAAAATGAAACTTACACCCAGATGCATGTATTCTAGGAAAGATAATTTAGGAGTGTTCTCACGCCTAAATTAAAGCCTGCATCCATCAAGGAACCTCTGCACAGTGATCATCCGCCACGGAGGAAGGATTTGTGTAGGAGCCGTGGGGAATTACCAGAGTAGCGTCATGACGCCGTGGAAGAAGGCAATTAATTATAATTAATTGGCCGAAGCGATTGCTTGCACGCGTGTGATTTTAGGACATCCACGCATAGACAAACATGGATCATATTTCACTTTGCCTGGAAATTTATTATATCAAGAAAGGAGTCGGTCCTGGACATCCAGTGAACTATGTTTCAAAAGGGAGCTTTATATAGGAGAAGCTTAGCAGGAAAGTCAATTCGTCTTGACTCAACCCGTGAACTGGCACGCTGCCGGGTCACGCAAGGAAGTGCGCGGAATTTATAAAGTATTAACGCTCATCATCGTATAAGATTTAGTCTACAGCAGACGTTTAAGCAATAGCATACGCGAGTATAGATTCACTACAGCGTAGAGATAATTTAGGTTGTTTATAGACAATGAACATAACCAGGAGGTGTTGTGATAGGTAAAATGACATATTATTGTAATGATCACTATAGTTACGGGAGCCTGGAAGGCGTCACAAGTAGTCGTGACATAGGATTGAATAGATTTGCAGTAGAGGAGATATAAACTGTAGGTGATAGGAGTCGAACACACACACACACGCAAGATAGACTTTCATGGAGACCAGCGGTTGTCAGGAGTTAGCTGCATCGCATCTCTGAAGTCAGGCGATAGGGGGAATCCAATCCTGGATCCATGTGTGAAGGTAGTGCGAGAATTGTGTATAAAATTATATTACAGTGATTTTTACAAGTGTTTATGTGTATATGGTAAAATAATATGTATTGTGTCAAAGTGAAAAAGCCAGTGATGAAAAATATGATTACCATGTGTAAAGTTTATACAATGTGTCGTGTGAATAATATCATGATGGCTTAAGACAAGCATCATGGCAGGTGCGTGGCTGGCGTGCTGGACCAACCCAGCAAAAATGAAAGTGAGTACAAATTTAATATGTTGATATGATTAAATAGCTCACCATACAACGAAGCATCACTCTAAGATTAAGAATTAACAGTCATTTATGTACGAGTTCACATCCCTCGTATTTTGGTAAAATATGGCTTGGAGGATGATTTGTTTACGGCCAGTTAGGCGTAAGACATTGATGAAAATAACGGTAACGTTAAATAATAATAATAATAATCTGGGGTAGGTAACAATAATAAATAAATTGGCATGTCAGGCCTATAGTACGTGCAAAGTGTGTCATGTCTAGCGTAAGAATACTGTCTTATTGTAAACAGTAAGAGAGAAACGTGAATATCGAGATAATGAGAGCTTTTCAGTGTCATTGAATTGTTGAATGAATGTTTATTATGGTATATTCTACAGGGTTGTATTTGAGAGCCATTAAGATAGATAATGTAAGCCAGTAAATTTATACTTGTTTGGAGCTACGTAGAACTTTGGCTTATGAGTAATTGCATAGAGGACGTGAGTGCTTTAAAAATTGAGTCATCTACAAGAAATATTGTTTGAGCCGCGTTCAGCGAGCATGTAACGTAGAATCAAGAGATTTGCGTCAATAAGTTACGGGGATCATCCAAAAATAGCTTGCGCGTTAGGCGAATCTAGTCGGCTAATCTTCGAAATCTACGAGATAGTATCGCCTTAGAGCATACTTGTGTTATTCGCAACAGAGCTGGGACAGAGTCTGTCTGTATCCACTGTTCGCAGAATTTTGCCACCAGGGATAACTGTTAGAGACCCTGTGTGAGCCCATATATTAATTGATCTGCCCTTAGAGGTAAGACTGATGGTTCTTCGTATAGGAAACGTCGATTTCCTCTTGTTTTATGCATGCTGCACCAGTGAGAGAACTATGATACTCACTTGAGATGCGCGCAAAAGCCACTGATGACGGCCACAGAACGGCAAAGCTATTTCGTGATCCATCCCTTGCCATGAATATTAATTAGGAGCCGAGATGAGCCCATTATGCTCTAAATGTAGGTATTAAATAAGTAGATTGACTCAATTCATATGGACACGACCCACTCAGGGTACCTCCAGCATGGCTGCACTAGTGAAGGAACTTGACCCAGACGGGAAGCCAGACGGGGAGCAGGTAGTCCTCTAAACCGGCGGCCATCTTTCCGATGCCAGCTGTGACTAAGTCTTTGTCCGCTGGGAAAGGAAGTCAATAGACCTGATCCTTTTATTTTAAAAGTGTAGTGGGACACTGAAGAATCTCGATATTTCGAAATGTAATTAAGATATGCTTAATGTGATGACGTCAATTGAATTAAATGCATTATTTCCACACACATACCATGTTGGAATGTTGTGATCGAATAATATTTGGCCCAGTTATTCTCTGAGGAGGAATACTGCACCAAATAAATAAAGGCATCTTTGTAAAGTGTAATTGCCCAGTTCACACTAATTTATTCATACGGGTAGCATAATTTGAATGACATGACACGTTTGTAACGATAATGTTTTGACCAAACCCAGAAAATCGTTGTATGGTGAAGCTATAAAATATCTATGTCCACGTGTATTTTGGAAGGGAAAGTGTACCACTTCAGCGTTTGAAACTGATGGGAAAAGAAAGCGATTCGCACGATACAACACTTACTAATCAAGGCATAAGATAATGAATTAATGTTACTTAAATAAAATGTCCCGTGTAAAACGGATAAATGTTTAATAATTGCAGATTTAATGTCATTTAAATATAATTTGTGTTTATTGTGTTGTGATAAGTTATACCAGTTTGTGTTAAATTGTGCCACGTGAAGAACACTATGGACACTCGCAAATGTCGAAGAGTATCAATAATAGGATGTTTTGAATAGACTTGAGTGCGGTGAAGCACTAATTTTGAGGAGAAGAGACTCACAGATAATATTGATTTTTGTTGTGGGAAGTAAATGTTAAGTTTCTTTTTTTGTGTTTTATGTCATATTGCCATGATTTTCTATCATTAAATGTTATACTTAGGAATATGTTGTTTCTTTCAAGTAGAGTAGTCACCTGACAGACTCAAATCCTGAACATGTGGTCGTATGGTGGGTTGAACGCCCCATACCTCGAAAGACCGTGAGTTAGCTGGGATACGAACACATGCTCCATATGATGACGATTGGGTACATGGAGGACATGTTATTGTACTAGGATTGAGTCGCAGGTACTACTAAAATTCGGCCAAGATATAAATGGTAGAGGCAAGTATAGCAGAAAAGCTAGGATATATTAGGAAAAGGCCGCGTCCCATAGTTAATAAGACTTCACGTTAAAATAAATGTTGATAATCCTCCATAAGACATGCTTAAATGTAATGTAATGCACCACCCTCTTTTGCTTAATTATCATGGCGCCCAACATGGGGGTTATGGGATTCAGAAAACCCCATAATACTATTATGGTTTCCGTGGGGGAAAAACATAATAGTATATTTTTCCTCAAACTGTGTTTGAGCGATTGTGAGTCTTTTTAGGTGATACTCAGACATTAGACACTGTTGTCAGACGAGTGAGTATACGGACGGGTACGAGGGTCTAAACCCATTCCATAGGTGGTCACAGCACCGTGCTAAAATGAATGTTGTTGTTTTCGCGACATCGGAATTCTTTTCCCAATATAACGCACCAGCATGCACAGCTACGGCCTGCCTGTATCTCAAGATAAGAAATATAGGATGGCTGGTACTGAGGGGGTACTTAAGTGTATCGCGGAGTTGAAGGAACATTTCGATGCTACTCATGCCAAGAGTAGGGAAGATGCTAAAGCATTTCAAGATGAAATAGCGGGTAGATTGGATACAGTAAACAATCAGCTAGATGCTAATCAAACTGAAATGAGCCAGATGTTGGCTACGGTAAATACTCAGTTAGAAAATAACCAGTTAGAGGTTAGTCAAAGATTAGATTCGAATTTATTAGAGGTCAATAAAAAAATTGATGATGTTAAAGAATCTATTAAACAAGAGGTAACCAAAAAGATTGTTAGCGTGGTTTCAGAGATGCAAGCAAATAACGACAAACGCTTTGAGTCAATAGAGGTAAAGCTCGAGAATAATCTGCAAGCGTGCAGAGAATCGCAACGTGAAATCAATGATAGATTAAACAATATGTCCGTAGAGCTTAAAGATATTCAAAATCAGAACGAAGCGAATACTAAGTGACAGCAAGAGCAATTTAATACGTTCACTCAGACCGTGGATCAATGGCTTGAAGACAGCGACGAAAAATGGAGTAATCGTATGGCGGGCTACGCAAAAGCTGTAGACGAAGCATTAAGGAAGCAGGATCAGAATATCCTTGACCAATGCAAGGAGATCAGTGAAATAAAAACTGCCGCTAAAGAAAATAAGGGAATAATCTCAAACATGAAGACGCAGGTTGGGAAGGTTCAAAAAGAGTTAGAACAAACTCAAAACGTTCTAGCAGTCATTCATAAAAGGCAAGATGAGGACCAGGGAGAAATTACCAAAATAAGGACCGAAATCTCCAATATGCACGGTCACATCCAGAAAGAGGTTACAGGCTTACGTGAAGAATTGGAACTTCGAGAGGGCTTGAAAAATGTAGCCAGTGATAAAACGCTTGCCGAGGTAAGGCAAGGTTTAGCGGGGGAAATTTCCCATATAAAAGAGAGCCTTAAAGATAACAAGGAGAAAGTCTTTTCTATGACAGAGAAAAACCGTGATCGCCTGGATAAAATAGAACGAGAAGTATTAGCTCGTTTAGAAAGAGTGGAAAACAGGCATAGCCAAATGGAAACCAGAATGATCGCACATGAGGGATCCATACTGCGAAATCCTAGATCTAATGAAGGAAGCATAGATGAAAATAGGAGAAATAGATGGGCAGATATAGAGGTACAGCCCACTCCGAAAAATACAGCCATGCCAAGTGACAGCCCGTATACCACACCTGGTATACCTATCGCTATGTCCACACCGCATGAAAATGCTGTACAGAATCAGATAGTCACTGTTGTAAGGGCTAGTGACGAGAAACCGAGAAAGTATTCTGGGAGTAACTCAAATATGACACCCAAATACTGGCTCAAAGAGGTTTCCGAGTACTTAAATGACGCAAAGGTACCGCCAGAGCGAAGATTAAGAGCTATCGATAAACTGACTGAAGGTGAATGCGCCTTATGGTTCAGAAGTTTTCGGTACACGTTTGACACCGTTGAAGAATTCCGCCAGGCGTTTTTAAGCAGGTACTGGGATGCAAATGTACAACAGAATCACAGATTGGACTTGTACTCCAGACGCTATAGTACAAATAATCCAACGAAATATGCTGAATTTTTCATAGCACAATTATGGCGTTTTAAAGAACTTGACGAGGCCCCTAGAGAGCTAGATCTGTGTATAGCGATAGCCAAGCAATTACCATATGAAGTACAACGACTATTAATCTCGGCAAACTCCAAGACAGCGATTGAAATGGAGGAAGTGCTTAGACAGCTCGATCTCACCACAGCGCAGCATACAAGGCAGAGTCGGAACACGGAACAAGTCCACATGACTAGTGCACCAACTGAACCGACTAGGGTGCAGACTATAAGTAAGTCTACTAGCACAGAAACTGAGAAGTCAGACTGGCAACGAGAAGAAAGGGAAAACCAGAATTGGAGGCCAGCATACAGAGGGAGATCGAACCGCGGACACCGAGGAAGGAAAACCTGGAATCAGCGCAATACAAGAAACCTACAGCCTGATAACAGGAGAAATTACGGCCGAGATGGGAATAACCGAGAATGGAGATCCCAAGAACAGAGTCGCGGGTTCGACGAAGAAGCAGAAGAACGTTATCACGCATCATTGAGATATATGGAGCAGCGTGGAGACGATAACAGGAAATCGCAAGTGCATTGGGATGAAGCGATTAAAAATAGAAGGTCACCCGACATCTATAAGGATGACGACGGCGCCAAGAGTCTGGAACTTCAGCAGCGCGAAGGCAGACAGAAGAACTCCACAAGAAATGGAGCCATAAGAAAAACCAGCCAATTATGACTCGGGGAGAAGGAGATACCCAAAAGTCAATGTAAGGTTCATAAACCCTACCTGATTATAAGGGACTTGCAAAATAATGCTTACAGAATCAAAGATGAAGAAACAGGCAGAGAATTTATAGTAAACGCTGCTAACCTAAAATGGTATAGTCCACCGGAGGAATTTGAAACCACCGAAGAGCAAGCCATGCACACCTAAATGGATGAGGAGTCATTATATATGCACGCAGAGAGTCCTCAGAAAAGCCTACACCAGGGAGAAAGGAAACGAGGCAGCCAGCTCGTAGACCCAAGGGAGACGAGGGTTGAATGCAGCTGTCAGTTGGAAGAATTTTACAACCAGTTGCGGGAAGCAGCGGTAGAGCTCCAAGCGATGAATGAACAGCTAAGAGCGCAGAACAAGGAAATACGAGACGGTAGACATAGTGGAGTGGGGGAACGAGACGACCCACTGCCCGGGAGCACTGACCGCATAAAGTAAACACTGTCTACAGAGTCGATGCCGTATAGAGGCTCGAGAAAATTCACTTGTAAAATGAATTTTTCAAGCTTAGCGAGGGAAAGATGTGCCCAATGAGACACGGCTGACTGGCATCGAACTCGGGTCTTATCAAAGAAGACCAGGCCCATGATTCTGCACAGAATCGAATCATTGATCTCTGAGGGGGAACGGCCACAGGGAACCCGAGGAACAATGAGTTATATCTGCATATAAGTATAATAGCAGGATTTCACGGCCAGAACGGGAATATTATAGCTTTAAAGGTGGATTATTGTGGAAAATACCAGCCCATGTACGCTTTAGAAGCCAGAAAGCAAGAAAGCGAACCAGCTTGACAGTTGACAAATCGTGGTTATCAAAGGGGCGTTACTAGGTGACGCCAAGGAACTAATTCTCGTCTGCACTGGAGAAGCGGCCAAAGATTAATGGCTCTGGGAACCACAGTCTAACAACGCGAAACATGGGAGTGGGGGCAGTCGCCCACAGAAATTAATTGATTACAGCCAAATGGGGCAATGAATTAAAATGAAACTTACACCCAGATGCATGTATTCTAGGAAAGATAATTTAGGAGTGTTCTCACGCCTAAATTAAAGCCTGCATCCATAAAGGAACCTCTGCACAGAGATCATCCGCCACGGAGGAAGGATTTGTGTAGGAGCCGAAGGGATTTAACAGAGTAGCGTCATGACGCCGTGGAAGAAGGCAATTAATTATAATTAATTGGCCGAAGCGATTGCTTGCACGCGTGTGATTTTAGGACATCCACGCATAGACAAACAAGGATCATACTTCACTTTGTCTGGAAATGTATTATATCAAGAAGGGAGTCGGTCCTGGACATCCAGTGAACTATGTTTCACAAGGGAGCTTTATATAGGAGAAGCTTAGCAGGAAAGTCAGTTCGTCTTGATTCAACCCGTGAACTGACACGCTGCCAGGTCACGCAAGGAAGAGCGCGGAATTTATAAAGTATTAACGCTCAAATGTATTAGCGGTGAACAATGGAAAGCGCATCTTGCAGCTTCATAACAGTAATTAAGCATCGTATAAGATTTAGTCTACAGCAGACGTTTAAGCAATAGCATACGCGAGTATAGATTCACTACAGCGTAGAGATAATTTAGGATGTTTATAGACAATGAACATAACCAGGAGGTGTTGTGATAGGTAAAATGACATATTATTGTAATGATCACTACAGTTACGGGAGCCTGGAAGGCGTCACAAGTAGTCGTGACATAGGATTGAATAGATTTGCAGTAGAGGAGATATAAACTGTAGGTGATAGGAGTCGAACACACACACACACGCAAGATAGACTTTCATGGAGACCAGCGGTTGTCAGGAGTTAGCTGCATCGCATCTCTGAGGTCAGGCGATAGGGGGAATCCAATCCTGGATCCATGTGTGAAGATAGTGCGAGAATTGTGTATAAAATTATATTACAGTGATTTTTACAAGTGTTTATGTGTATATGGTAAAATAATATGTATTGTGTCAAAGTGAAAAAGCCAGTGATGAAAAATATGATTACCATGTGTAAAGTTTATACAATGTGTCGTGTGAATAATATCATGATGGCTTAAGACAAGCATCATGGCAGGTGCGTGGCTGGCGTGCTGGACCAACCCAGCAAAAATGAAAGTGAGTACAAATTTAATATGTTGATATGATTAAATAGCTCACCATACAACGAAGCATCACTCTAAGATTAAGAATTAACAGTCATTTATGTACGAGTTCACATCCCTCGTATTTTGGTAAAATATGGCTTGGAGGATGATTTGTTTACGGCCAGTTAGGCGTAAGACATTGATGAAAATAACGGTAACGTCAAATAATAATAATAATAATAATAATAATCTGGGGTCGGTAACAATAATAAATAAATGGGCATGTCAGGCCTATAGTACGTGCAAAGTGTGTCATGTCTAGCGTAAGAATACTGTCTTATTGTAAACAGTAAGAGAGAAACGTGAATATCGAGATAATGAGAGCTTTTCAGTGTCATTGAATTGTTGAATGAATGTTTATTATGGTATATTCTACAGGGTTGTATTTGAGAGCCATTAAGATAGATAATGTAAGCCAGTAAATTTATACTTGTTTGGAGCTACGTAGAACTTTGGCTTATGAGTAATTGCATAGAGGACGTGAGTGCTTTAAAAATTGAGTCATCTATAAGAAATATTGTTTGAGCCGCGTTCAGCGAGCATGTAACGTAGAATCAAGAGATGTGCGTCAATAAGTTACGGGGATCATCCAAAAATAGCTTGCGCGTTAGGCGAATCTAGTCGGCTAATCTTCGAAATCTACGAGATAGTATCGCCTTAGAGCATACTTGTGTTATTCGCAACAGAGCTGGGACAGAGTCTGTCTGTATCCACTGTTCGCAGAATTTTGCCACCAGGGATAACTGTTAGAGACCCTGTGTGAGCCCATATATTAATTGATCTGCCCTTAGAGGTAAGACTAATGGTTCTTCGTATAGGAAACGTCGATTTCCTCTTGTTATATGCATGCTGCACCAGTGAGAGAACTATGATACTCACTTGAGATGCGCACAAAAGCCACTGATGACGGCCACAGAACGGCAAAGCTATTTCGTGATCCATCCCTTGCCATGAATATTAATTAGGAGCCGAGATGAGCCCATTATACTCTAAATGTAGGTATTAAATAAGTAGATTGACTCAATTCATATGGACACGACCCACTCAGGGTACCTCCAGCATGGCTGCACTAGTGAAGGAACTTGACCCAGACGGGAAGCCAGACGGGGAGCAGGTAGTCCTCTAAACCGGCGGCCATCTTTCCGATGCCAGCTGTGGCTAATTCTTTATCCGCAGGGAAAGGAAGTCAATAGACCTGATCCTTTTATTTTAAAAGTGTAGTGGGACACTGAAGAATCTCGATATTTCGAAATGTAATTAAGATATGCTTAATGTGATGACGTCAATTGAATTAAATGCATTATTTCCACACACATACCATGTTGGAATGTTGTGATCGAATAATATTTGGCCCAGTTATTCTCTGAGAAGGAATACTGCACCAAATAAATAAAGGCATCTTTGTAAAGTGTAATTGCCCAGTTCACACTAATTTATTCATACGGGTAGCATAATTTGAATGACATGACACGTTTGTAACGATAATGTTTTGACCAGACCCAGAAAATCGTTGTATGGTGAAGCTATAAAATATCTATGTCCACGTGTATTTTGGAAGGGAAAGTGTGCCACTTCAGCGTTTGAAACTGATGGGGAAAAAAGCGATTCGCACGACACAACACTTATTAATCAAGGCATAAGATAATGAATTAATGTTACTTAAAGTAAAATGTCCCGTGAAAAACGGATAAATGTTTAATAATTGCAGATTTAATGTCATTTAAATATAATTTGTGTTTATTGTGTTGTGATATACCAGTTTGTGTTAAATTGTGCCACGTGAAGAACACTATGGACACTCGCAAATGTCGAAGAGTATCAATAATAGGATGTTTTGAATAGACTTGAGTGCGGTTAAGCACTAATTTTGAGGAGAAGAGACTCACAGATAATATCGATTTTTGTTGTGGGAAGTAAATGTAAAGTTTCTTTTTTGTGTTTTATGTCATATTGCCATGATTTTCTATCATTAAATGTTATACTTAGGAATATGTTGTTTCTTTCAAGTAGAGTAGTCACCTGACAGACTCAAATCCTGAACATGTGGTCGTATGGTGGGTTGAACGCCCCATACCTCGAAAGACCGTGAGTTAGCTGGGATACGAACACATGTTCCATATGATGACGATTGGGTACACTATAAATCATTATTCAAAAAGCCCGCCCACTTACAAAAAAATGTGCGCATGCGTAAAAACAAAAAACAAACATGTTAATTCATAGTAGCAATCGGCTCTTCACATACGTTTCATGTGGAACAACGTTTAATTTCATCATAGCATTAGGGACCATGGGCCAGTCCATAGGGACCAGTCCAAAGGGATCCGTCTAAAGGAATTAGTCAAAAAGGGCCCGTCATCAAGAACCCGTCCACAGGGGCTCGTCCACAAGGACCTGTCAACAATGACCAGTCCAAAGGGGTCCGTCCACAGGGACCCGACCACAGGGACCTGTCAACAATGACCTGTCAACAAGGACCTGTCAACAATGACCTGTCAAAAAGGACTAGTCCACAGGGATCCACCAACAATGACCCGTCAACAAGGACCCGTCAAAGGGGCTAGTCAATAGGGGGCCAGTCCACAGGGACTCGACAATAATGACAGGGGCTCTGGCCTCAAGACCTAACATACTCCTCTTTGATTATTGGTTTGTCTATCGATAAGCGCCACTTGGAAAAACTTTTTGATCACCCCTCGTGGGTGGGGTTAGGTTAGGTTACACTACAGCCACCATCTTTAAAAAGCCCGCCCTCTTACAAAAGCCATGAGTGGGCATGCGTAAAAACAAAAAACAAGCATGTTAAATCATAGTGGCTATCCACCGTACACATGTCTCTTGTGTAGAACAACGTTTAATCCCATATTGGCATTCAAACTCTCACATGTTGCACTTGGAAAGCGAGATTCTCTAAAAAATTGCAATTTCATCCCCTAGTAGGGGTAGGTTTTATTTTGGGGTTGAAATATGTTGTCCATTAGAAAGGGGCTGTCAGCACGAGTTCAATGACACCTCATTTGTTAAAATCCAACCAGGGGTTCGAGAGATATCGCGTCGCTGCCATCTTGTGAGGTGGGGAGGTGGAGGTGGGTTTTGAACCGGCACAAAACCACTACTCCCGTTGATGGAAACAAGATGAAGGATGACACATCGGGCCAATTGTATTCCAATCATCGACGGTCCATGTTGCGTGTTAGCGGCACCATAATCTTCGTACTAATGAGTTCTTGGTGGTATTCAGAGGTTTGAAGTTTGCAACTTGGTTGCGGATAAAAAAAGCTTCCTTCGAGAGACGGTTGTAGCAAGGGCTTATTCTGGACGCTGTTTGAGTACTTAAATCACTTGTGTTACATTAGCTCTACAGGTTTTGTGGCAATCCCCTTCAATGCTCAGTAGTCCTTACCACTGAGGCTTGGCTTTCGACCACTATTACTCTTCGCTGATAGTATATGGTGTCAGGGAATGTTCTCCGCAGTGCCTAGGCACTGCTACGTTAGGTGAGAGCCGGAGTTTAGTTGGCAGCACAGCACAGCACAGCACAGCTCACACGTGTGTTCTGATATCCTGTCGACCTTGGAGAAGACAAGCTCGGCGAGTGAGCGAAAGGTCTGACACCGCGCTGCCAACTTAACTCCGGGTCTCACCTAACGTAGCAGTGCCTAGGCACTGCGGAGAACATTCCCTGATGCACTGTATCTTGCCACGAGTTATGTATGCGGTCATAAATTTCGACACTGTTGCCCTCGATACACCAACCCTATTGACTGTCTGTCATACACTTGCTCCAACTAACCACAAACCAACAATTTTCCCTCTTAGAAAATCAGGGAAGTCTTCCATTTCACATCCCCATGTCTACAAGGATGAACGCATTATCCTACCTATTAAGAAACCTAGCGTAGCCTACTGTAGCCTATCAGCAGGTGACCTCGTTAATCCGCCCCTCCTAATAACAATAATAATAATCATACTATCAGTCTTCACAGCATTGACAAAAAAAACACCTAGTGGTGTAGCGGAGAGCATTCATGGCTGTCACCTCGGAGGCACGGGATCGATTCCCGGCTCTGCCAATAGATTTTAATTCTGGTGTGAGGACTGGAACGGGGTACAATGAGCCTCGTGAGGCAAAACTGAAGACAGGAGGGTTCGATTCCCACCTCAGCCATCCTGGTAGAGGCATTGTGTGGTTTCCCCACTTCTGCTCAAGGCAAATGCTGGGATCACTCCTTACTTAAGGGCACGGCCGCTTTTTGGACTATTATTATTATTATACCGGGTGAGTTAGCCGAGGTCGTTGCGGCATGACTGTTGGCAGTCGCTCACATCCGGGAGACGAGGAGGTTCGAATCCCCCCGCCGGCAACCTTGAAGATGGTCTTCTGTGGTTTCCCATCTTCCTTCCAGGCAAATGCCGGGGTTGGTCCTTAACTATAGGCCACAGCCGCTACCTTCCAACTCCTCGACCCTCCCTTCCAAATTTCCTCCCCAACGGTACTTGTAGCTCACCCATTGGGTGTCCGTCTCGAAGCAGCTACAAAAAAAAAACTGGCGAGCCGAACATGTCCTCGGACACTCCCGGCACTAAAAGCCATACGCTAAAAAAAAATATTATTATTATCAACATTATAAATCCCGCACGACGCCTAGCATATACTGTAGGTGGTATTTTATTTACTAGTATTTGTCATAAAATCAATACAGAATTCAACTGAATAGTATCACTGGTGTCATTAAGTACGATGTGGTGTAAAACTGTTCTTCGCTTAAAAGCTGGACTTCGAGGCATGTCAAATATGTTTTTAAGCTTTGCCTTTACTTTATCTGCACATTTTAAAGCACCCATGTGCGTAGTAAATTTTTCTCTGAACATTCACATAGTGCGAGATGGCATGGAACTACAGCAAGGTGTTTTACGATGCCTTCATGTTCATTATTTGTGCTCAAAATGTATCCACGAAGAACGATGTAAAAATATACTGTATTAGCATCCTTTTACATCCAGCATTTACCTGAGCTTAGCTTGCCCTGTTGTTTACCTGACACCGTACAGTGACCGAGTTCAGGAAGACTGATATCATTGTGCACTATGAACTGAATACCCCTTCAGAGAATAGCAGTCAGCATCATGTTAGCGTGCTTCACCGCAGAGGTCTGGATTCGATTCTCAGCTCTGTCAAGAAATGTAATTATGGTCTGAGGTCTGAACGGAGTTCACTCAGTCTCGTGGGGCAGAACGGAGAAGAGGTGGGTTCGATTCCTACCTCAGCCATTCTGGAAGTTGTTTTCTGTGGTTTTCCACATCTACTCCAGGTAAATGTCAGGATGGTGTCTACATTAAGGCCACGGTCCCCTCCTACCAAAATTCTAGCCCTAATTACAAATACAGCTAATACAACTATCACAATGTCACAGGTTATCAGACAGATTGGACACGCTCCCAAGTACACGGAAATACATGACCACGGTGTCCAAAACCCCTAAATGGATCATCCATTGAAATAAGCATAGCAATGTACGCCTGTTCACGAAAACCAAGATTAACGGCCTAGGGGAACCTACGTGCTGACCTGAAGGCCAAACGGATGGGCAGTGGTCGCTTGGTAGGCCTAGGCCTTTAATGGGCTGTGGTGCCACAAATTCTCACGCTCTTCGGTAACAAGCAATACACACACTAGTAAGCCATTACAATACCACATGTTGGCTGTCACCGTGGAGGCCCGGGTTCAATTCCCGGCTCTCACAAGAAATTTAATCCTTGTCTGAGGGCTGGAACGGGGTCCACTCAGCCTCGTGAGGCAAAACTGACAAGAGGAGGGTGTGATTCCCTTCTCAGCCATTCTGGGAGTGGTTTTCTGTGGTTTCCCACTTCTACTCCAGGCAAATGCCGGGATGGTACCTAACTTAAGGCCACGGCAACCTCCTTTCCAATCCTCACTTGAATTACTAATACACACGTTAGTACAGACATCACAATAACGCAGGATAGGCTACCCCTATCAGACAAATTCTACACACACCTAAGTACACGGACTAAATGATCACGATGTCGCAAAGCCCTAAATGAATTAACAACAACAACAACAATGCCACAGGCCAAGAGACAGATTCCACTCACACCAAAGTGCACACTGCATGATCTAAACAACAGCTAGTGTGCTGGTGAATGTGGACTGGTCCTTAGTATTGAAGCACAATATATACAGTACTTCCCTCGGTCTTAATCCCGACTTAACAATCGGCACGGCACCATCTTCAGATGTCACGGTTCATTTCCGCCATGTAATAGCTTTAAAAAGCTTGTTAAGACCGTGGTCCTGCACGCTGATGGCACAACACAAATCGCAGAGAAGGAGCGTTTGGAGAGCACGTCAACACGATTTGTGAAATGCTCCGACATTATTGCGTGCAAATAATACAGAACTGAATGCCAGGTACAGTATTAGGAACTATAAGGTGCGTTCAAAAAGTAACGAGCCGGAGGCTGGAATGCGCAAACCGGTGACGACATCGGCTAATCGTGGCGTGTGTAACGAGGTGTGGTTCCGACCAGAGCATGGAAGGTCACAGCCCGTCACTAGAGGGTACGTCACGTGACGATACAAAGCGAGCAGCAGCATGCATCAATCGTCCAACGCTGCCAGTCGCATTGCAAACAGTGACATGGAGGCGTCAAACGAAGAGCAAAGAGGTGTTGTTCGGTTTCTGACAGCGGAAGGAGTAGGGGGAACGGACATTCATCGCCGAATGTCACAAATGTACGGCGAACACTGCATGTCCCTTGCAAGGGTCAAGGCGTGACACAAGCGCATCAGGGAAGGACGGGTGTCATTAGCCGATGATGCCCGGTCTGGGGCACCCCCCTGCATTACCGATGACAACGTCCAGCTGGTTGATGCACTCATTACCCAGGACCGCCGAGTGACAGTGAACGCCGTAGCCGCCGTGGTCGGATTGAGCGTCGGAAGTGTGCACACCATCTTGAAGGAACGACTGCACTTGCGCAAAGTGTGTGCCCAATGGGTGCCCCACAGTCTTCAACCACCCCAGGAAGCATGTCGAATGGTCACTGTCTTGGTCATCTGCAGCGCTATGCGAGGGAAGGGAATGGGTTCCTGGCACGAGTGGTGGCTGGAGATGAGTCATGGTGTCATCACTTCGAACCAGAATCCAAACGACAGAGCCTCCAGTGGAAGCATCCAGGGTCACCACCACCCAAAAAAGGCAAAGCCATCCACACGAGTGCAGGAAAGGTAATGCTGACGTTCTTCTTTGACCAAGATGGCCCCCTTCTGATACACTTCATGCCGCACGGGACAACTGTGAATGCCCAGCGTTACTCGCAAACCTTGACCACCCTTCGCCAAGCGATCAAAAGAAAACGACCAGGCAATCTCACCCGTGGGGTCATTCTGCTCCACGACAATGCACGACCTCATACGGCCAACACAGTCGTGGCACTCCTGCAGAAACTCAAATGGGAGGTCCTCGGCCACCCTCCTTACACTCCAGACCTCTCTCCCTGTGATTACGCCATATTTGGTCCCCTGAAAAGGGCTCTGCGGGGCCAACGATTCACCTCGGACGTCGACGACCAGCTGTACGTGCGGAACTGGTTCACATCGCAGCCCAGGGAATTTTATGAGACAGCCATTCACCTCCTCGTGTCACAGTGGGACAAGTGCCTCAACAACCAGCGCCAATATTTCTAACATACAGGTACTGGTTTCTGTAATTATGCCTCCGGCTCGTTACTTTTTGAATGCACCTTATAAATGGGAGCAGGTGGACCATTTCAAGTACTTGGGCTGCATATTCTCTCAGGATGGCAGTAGAGAGAGGAGGATAGAGGCAAGGACCAGAAAAGCCAATGCAGTGAGTTCTTGGTTACTATCTACAGTATTCTGCAAGAAATAAGTTAGTGTAGCAACGAAACTCTTCCTGCATCGCTCAATATTTAGAACAACCTTGCTGTATGGAAGTGAGAGCTGGAGAGATTAAGTATATCTGATACATAAGCTATAGGTAACTGATATGAGGGTAGTACGAATGATTGCAGGACAAATAGATGGGACCAAAGGCAGGAGTGTACTCATAATGAAGAGATAAAGGCTAAGTTAGAAATGAACACGCTAGATGAAGCTGTTCGTATGAGCCGACTCAGATGGTGGGGTCATGTGAAAAGAGTAGGGGAGGAGAGATAACCTAAAAGGTTAATGAGTTCGGCTGTAGCCTATATGGTACGAGACGCAGAGGTAGACCTAGGAGGTGATGGTTAGATTCAGTGTTGAACAATTTCAAAGTGAGAGGTGTAGAAACAGAGAAGGCCACCGTGCTAACTGCTAAAAGAGGATCATGGAGGCGACTTGTTCGCAAACAGAGGCTTGCAGACTCGACTGGATGCTGAAAGGCAAAACAGACTCAAATGAAAATGAAATAAAATGAAATTAATAATAAAAGAGCACTGATGCAGATGTTTTTTTTTTGTTTGTTTGCAAAAACACTTCCTTGACAAAGTATTTTTAGTTGACAGGAATTCTCAGGCTCTAGAACAACGAAGGAGTGATCGAGGAGTAACATCCCGTTAACAAAGATAATATGTTCAGTAAAGAATATGTAGCCTACCTTCCTCTTAAATGTATAAGTATAGTTATAGCTCTTTTCCCTGATCAAGGAGTAGGCTATAATACAGGGTGTCTCAAAAAATGTGCTAACACTTTGAATGACTATAAAATGATTATTTATGAACATAGAGACAAGTTTAAGGGCTTCAATTATAGAGGAGACATGTAATTAAAGACTCATGTTCGCAAATGTTCAAATTGATGACCGTCAGTGTCCAGACAAAGCTGATAACGCGAAGCATTGGATTCGCAAACGTTACGAAAAATTCATTTGGAATTTCGTGACATTGTCTGTCAATTTCCAATTTCGTGTTGGAATGTAGGATTTCCAGCGCAGACGCTTCATGATGCGATGGACGCTATCTTTTGAGACGTGTGTCTCTCGTGCCGTTTGTCGTAGTGATTTCGGTGGGGATCGAGTGAGGGCTTCCTGCACCTGTTGTTCTTTTCTAGGACTAGTGGATGTCCGTGGCCGTACAGAACGTTTCTTGTTGACGTTGTGAACGGTTCCATCTGCTTCAAATTTATCTCTGATTCGAGCAATGGTCCGGTGCGTTGGTGGTGGTTTGTCGAACCCCTGGACATCGACGGTGATCAATTTGAACATTTGCGAACATGAGTCTTTAATTGCATGTCTCTTATATAATTGAAGCCCTTAAACTTGTCTCTATGTTCATAAATAATCATTGTATAGTCATTCAAAGTGTTAGTACATTTTTGAGACACCCTGTAGAATGTTCTTGCGATGAACGGTAAGAGTTGTAGCCTATATAAGACTCCCCGTTCACTAAGGTTTGCATCCAGAGGAATTGATTGGAACATTAGAAAAGTACGTCCATCCACCATCTCGAATATATGGAATCGTTTATCATGCGTCTTCTGCACAGAAAACCTTTATGTGAGACTATATAGTTGCTATTACGTCATTGTAACTGTTATAAAGAGTGGATTGTCAATATTGTCTTATATATTCAAGATGGCGGCTACGTGCTATATGCAGTGTGATAGTCACATGACTAATGCAAGCGAGGTATATTATCTGTTTCTTCTCCTCTTACAAAGCTTCGTGTTAATTGCGCAATTGTATCCTGAATTATTGATTTTGAAGTTTTAATAGTATGCTTAGGCACCATCTAGAGGTTGTTAATTTGCCTTTGGAATACAAAGCCCATATATGGTTCTACTTTAATGCTAATTTGAGATACTGTATCTCTAATTTATATGGAGTTATTTGTTTGTATATTTTATAATTTCAAGATCACAGTTGTGCGCTATATTCAGTTTGATAAATTTATCACTAACGCTACTGACGATCCTTATATAATACTCCTCTTCTACCAAGTTTCTCCTCAATTGTATAATAACATCCTGAGTTACTAAATTGTATAGTTTATTATTACGCCTAGCCGCCATCTTGAATCTATGGAGTCACTCTTCTTTTGCTTTGGGCATACGAAGCGATTTATAAGGTTTTATTTTATTACTGAATTTTATTATTATAGCTCTCGGATACCGAAAGTTATTAATTTATTTTGAAATTTCAAGATAGCCGCTGTGGACTATATTCAGTGTGATAATCTTTTGACTAACGCATGTGAGAACTCTTATATGATACTCATCTGTTGCCAAGATTCGTCTCAATTGCGAAATAATATTCTGAGTTATCGATTTTCATGTTCTAATAGTTTACGTAGCCGCCATCTTGATTGTATTGAGAGCCTTGGCCATACAATGTCATATATACGGTTCTACCTTGTCACTAATTTTCGTTGCTGTAGCTCTTAAGTGTTAAGAGTTATTTACTAGGGCATTCGATTTTTATTTTTATTTTTTTAATTTTTTTAGCGTATGGCTGTTTTTGCTGGGAGTGTCCGAGGACATGTTCGGCTCGCCAATTTGTAGCTACTTCTAAGCGGACACCCATTGGGTGAGCTACACGTACCGTCGCGTGTGGAGTGTTGTCTGAGAAGAAAAGTTTGTATGTAAGGACGAGGAGTTGGAAGGTAGCGGCCGTGGCCTATAGTTAGGGGCCAGCCCCGGCATTTGCCTGGAAGGAAGATGGGAAACCACAGAAGACCATGTTCAAGGTTGCCGGCGGGGGGATTCGAACCTCCTCGCCTCCCGGATGAGAGCGACTGCCAGCAGTCATGCCGTAACGACCACGGCTAACTCACCCGGTAGGGCATTCGATAAGTGATGGCAACACCGCTATAACATCACACAGAATATTATTTGGCTAATTTTGACACTGCGAACTTCATCTATAATCTTCTGCCATGTCAACAATACGTTGCCAAATGCTTGGAAGACGACGCACTCCATTTGCAGCACCATTTCTGGATATCTCTCTCACTGATCGATCTAGAGCTCTCTGGATGTCAACCCTTGATTGAAATCGAACGCATCGTAGAGGTTCTTTGATCTTTGAGAATAAGTCGTAATCACAAGGGCTCATGTCAGGTGAATTTGGTGAATGTTCGAGTATTTCCCTGTTCCACCATGTAAACAAATTCCTCACTGTTGCAGCTACATGGCAACGAGCATTGTCATGTAGTAACACAATAGGACTCCCAATGGCCTGAGGTTGTTTACGACGTCATGCTGGGCGCAAAGGATGTTCCAAGTAAAGCAAGTAGTAGTCTGCATTTACTTTTATGTCATAAGGTACAGCATGTACCAAAATTATGCCTTCATAATCATAACACACAAAATCATCAGTTTCAAAGGATCCTGCAATGCTCGACATCTTTTTAGGCGTGAAGATTCCTTATGCCGCCATTCGCTTGATTGTCGTTTCAGCTCACGTGTATACGAACGTACCCATGTCTCATCTATTGTGATAACGCCTTCGTGTTCATATCGCTCCAAATGCATTCTTGCTGTCTCCATTCGCTGCCACTTTCCAATTTCGGTTAGAGTGTGCGGAACCCTGTGGGCACAAACTTTTCTCGCATCTTCAGTTTTTTTCTTAAAATATGATGGACAGACGATGCTGCAATACCATGTTGCTTGGAAATCTCCACACATGTCCAGCGCCTGTCTTTTTCCCTTTCAGCCTGAACATGGAGATCGTCAGTTGCAGCAACAGATCTACCAGCACATGTTCTGTGTTGACATTCCTCTCTTCCTTGATGGAAGGCTTCCACCCATTTTGCAATAGTTCGAGAAAGTAGGACGTCTTCTCTCCCGCAAGCTTCTTGCAATGCTCTAAAGCACTGAGATGCACTTTTTCCTCTTGCAGCTAGGATTCTTATGAAGCACCTTTGTTCATATCTACCGAACATCTTTTTAGGGCGGTATTACTTACTGAATGTGAGAAACAGTTAATATATTCACTAATATCAGCTATTTCGAGACTTTCAATATTACAGATTTATATAACAAAGACTGCTCAGTAATATACTATAAGATTACAACAGTCACTACTAGGATCGCTGATTGACAACAGTGTTGCCATTACAGTACTTATCGAATGCCCTAGTATTTTACATCTTATAATTTCAAGATGGCCGCTGGGCGTAATATTCACGCACATATAGTAATAACGTTGGTAACAGTACTGTGAACATTGATTCATTTAATCATTACTTATGGATTATAATTATTGCATAATTCTCACAGCTGTTTGTTTGAAATTGCTTGGCTGATGACCTTGTAGTTCGGGCGCCAGACGCTTCCCACATGAGGGTATGTTTTTTCCTAAATTTGGTAGAGAACCGATTATTAATTTGGTTGTAATTAGATTTACGTTTTGAAATTTTCAGTGGCCGCCATTTTGTTTTCGTTAAGATGGTGGCAATATGAAACATGACACTGAGTAGCCCTTTGCTTGTGCTACCTCTGTACTAAATGTGATTAAATTCGGTTTTGTTGTGTTTGAATTCATGGGGTGGAGGAGGGGCAGACATACACACAAACATACAGAGACACGGACACTACTGTATTTGACCCGTGTAGATCTCATTAGTGTACTTTCAGTTTTTACAAAATTCGAAAGTACGATTAAAAAAACACAGTTCACCTGGCTCCGGGTGTTTAAAAGCTACATTTACCAGGGTTACGGTAAAGTACTCGACGATAGTGTAGGTGGAGATGATCATTAGTATGGTAGAACTGGTGGAAGAGGCAGCACCTCACAAGAGGGGTTGGTCATTGGAGCCACTTCCCGTGGGTAGAGAACAAGGTTAGTATAGAGCATCCAGCGTTTAGAAAAGACTGTGGAGCCTTATGGCGACAGTGTTGCTAACTCTAGGCAGAGGTAGCGCTGACGTCATACGTTATGTTCACCCGCTTCGAGTACTGCGCTTTCATAAGTTAGCGAGACAACCACAACCCCAGCAGCTACCTGAAATAGAACACGCCCAGGACGGATTGGACCAGTATTAAGGATACTGTATGCGAAGAGAACCAATAACGACATTCATTTCGTTGTGATATGACGCATTACTGATTGACAGATGTCGAGAGCACAACTCTTCCTTCCTTCTCGGATGTATGCAGACGATGTTAACAATTTTTATGTCAGCAATACTGTTGATCATCACCTCTTTAGTTATTAGTTAGGCTGTACTTTAGTTTCTTTCAATTTTATTCTTGTTGTTCTGTTTAGATTAATATTTGTAATATTGTAGTGAGTTAGCCATGCGGTTAGGGGCGCGCAGCTGTGAGCTTGCATTCGGGAGATAGTGGGTTAAAACCAACCGTCGGCAGCCATGATTCGATTGAACAGAAAATAAAACAGACACACAACAGTAACACCAATGACGGATAGTGCTTCAGAACTTATGTTGTCGGCGGAACTTAGCACGTGCTCCACTCCGGGCGAGCATGCAGCACAGGACGAGGCTCTTCTTTCCAACGTGCTAATCTCGAAAATTTTTAAATTACTAAGACGTAATATAAGCGATACTTGTACTCAATATCAAAGGTAATCAGTTGGCAGATAATTGTAGGAAGCTATTATGACGAAAAATATATATGTTCAGAGTTCCTTCATGATAAAAGGTGAGACAACAAAACCAGTGTAGGGGGGATTTCCGTTACAAGTAAAAGCCCATAAGACCCACAGTCTTTTCTAAACGCTGGATAGAAGACAGGTTACAACGTAACTCTCGGCCAATAGGAGAGCACGCGGGAATAAGACATAGGTCTGCTGCGTTTGAATCTGCCATTTGTCCGGAGCGTATTATACGCTCTGAAAATATTTCATTAAGGGCAGCAGCAACTCCACGGTGTCAACTAATGAATTGTTTGAAATAAGAAATGGTGTTGAACATCAATTTACATAAGATAATTAAAAACGTATTTCTAAATGTGAATGTGATGTACACGAACATACTCACAACCCACTGAGTCACCAAGAGGCATGAATCCAACCTCTCACCCTTGCTTTAAAATTGTGAAGGAACGAACAAGGCTTAAAGCAAGAGTCTTTTACTAATCTGAGGACCAAATATTAACTGATTTTATTACAGGAGGAAAATAATTCAAATTATAATAAGATATCTACCATGAATATTTTAAAAATTAAAAAATGTTGAACAATTATCATGAATCTATTTTACCCATCTGTGTGAGATCATACAGGTGGGTTCTAATGTGATCAACTTTTAATTGAATCAATTTTTTCAGAAACCAGTTGTTGTTGCTTAAACATCTCTCTGGTAGCAGTTAAAATGAAACACCTCGAGTACTCACTTAAAATAATTTATTAACTAAATTCTACAACTAAGGAGAACATCTTAAGACTACGACATGGCTCTCCGTGAGACTACACGTGACTGTTGAGCGGGGACCTCACTCAAGGCTGCCCGAGTCGCCTGCGGGGTGCTGCCGTCATGTGGTTGCTGGGTGAACTACCCTTAGTCCAGAGCGAGGCACCGGACATGCCGCCCATCTAATTTGTTACACAAATTATAAAAAATGATGGCAGTACGTGGACATACTGCTCCAACACAAGTCTCTAGCAATAAATCAAAACACACAATGTAGACAAAAAGAAAACAAGATAAACACAAGATAAACACTATATGAACACAAGATAAACACAAGATAAACACACTACATTGGTAGTCCTTTTACATGAGTTCTTCAGGGAAAAGGCTGATCCTGGTTACTGGCCGTTTGTACGACCCCTTGCTCGTCCGCACAGTCACAACACGCACCAGCCCATCAGTCCCAGGATGGAGCTCTTCTATTGTCCCTGTTGGCCATGTGAGGGGGGGAGCATTTTCTTCTTTGAGGAGCACCAGCCTTCCTGCCTTAAGGTTGGGTTGGTTGTGGAGCCACTTGGAACGCTGCTGGAGCTGGCCCAAGTAGTCGGTTGACCAGCGTTTCCAGATGAGTCGTCGGCACCGCTGGACCAGTTGCCATCTTGACAGCCGTGATGATGGCCCTAAGAGACAATCTGGTTCAGGGAACGACACTAAGGGTTCGCCAGTCAAGAAGTGACCAGGGGTGAGGAACGCATACTCATCAGGACTGTTGGGTATCGGGATGATGGGTCTCGAATTTAAACATGCCTCAATTTGTGTGAGCAGTGTTGTTATCTCTTCAAAAGTTAGCACAGTGTTACCAGCAACTTTCTTCAGGTGGGTCTTCACTGATTTTATACCTGCTTCCCACAGTCCGCCGAAGTGAGGGGAGTAAGGAGGTATGTGATGCCAACGAATTCCTTCTTCAGCTGTGAAGTTCGATACGGTAGTTTGATGGTCTTCTGTTCGGATGAAGCGCGACAATTCATCTAGTTTCCTTCTTGCACCGGTGAAGCACGTGCCATTGTCACTGTACATGTGACTGCAGCGCCCACGTCTTGAAATGAACCTTCTTAATGCGGCAATAAAGGCCTCCGTGGATAGATCGCTGACTGCCTCAATGTGTAGTGCCTTGGTCGCCATGCACACAAACAATGCTATGTAGCATTTCTTCTGTATTTTACTTCGTGAGCTTCCATATTTCACATGCAGCGGCCCTCCATAGTCCACACCACAATGAGAGAACGGCTTGCTTGGGGTCACTCTAGACTTAGGCAACTGTCCCATGAGCTGACTGGTGTCATTGGTCTTCACTCGGAAGCATGTTACACAGCTGCGGATCACTTGCCTGATAACAGATCGGCCATTGGTTATCCACCACCGTTGCCGCAACGAGGCTAAGAGAAGTTGGCTTCCTGCGTGCAAAAGTCGTATGTGCTCATTCCAAATAAGCAATTTTGTGACAGGATGCTTAGGGGGCAGTATCAAAGGATGTTTTTGTTGAAATGATGCTTCAGCATTCTCCAGCCTGCCGCCCACCCTCAATAGGTTGTCACTATCCAGAAAGGGGTGCAGAGTGAGAAGTTTGCTCTGAAGTGGCACTGCGTTTCCTTGATGTAAATTATGTATCTCCTGACTGTACGAGCAGCGCTGAACGATGCGGATGTTTGCTGTCAGACTATCGCGAAGTTCGTCAGTAGTCAAAGGTCCATGCCTTCTTGCTGCTGCCTCCTGCTTTAGATTGTGAAGAAATCTGAGAATGTATGCAAATACTCTGTGCAGTTTAGTCCAGCTGGAAAAGCGGGTGAAGAGGTTATCTGCGTCATGATTACTCGCCACGAAACACAACCTTACTCCTCGCTGCTCAGGAATTTCGGTTGGTTCAGCAGTGGTTAGTTCAGGCCAGGCTGAAGGATCCGTCGATAGCCAGGCGGGCCCCGCCCACCATAATCGATTGCCTTGAAGTCGATGTGGCTCAGTTCCCCTGGAGATAACGTCCGCTGGATTTTCCTGTGATGAGACATGGTTCCAATCTTGCTGAGAAGTCAGTTGGTGAATTTCCGACACCCTGTTGGCCACATATGTTTTCCAGGCTGAGGAGCTACCTGCAATCCAGGCCAGAACGACAGTGGAGTCTGTCCAGTAATAACGTCGACATGAATGTAGATTAAGGGCTTGAATCACTCTTTCCATTAGCCTGCTCAGAAGTAGTGCGCCATTCAACTCCAGTCTTGGGAGCGACACTTGCTTCAAAGGGGCTACCCTATATTTAGAGCAAAGTAAGTGAACGGAGATTGTTCCATTGGAGTTGATGCAACGTAGGTAAGCGCAGGCACCGTAGGCTCTTTCTGAGGCATCAGCAAATCCGTGAAGTTCAACATTGGCATTCATGCCGTCTACGGTCACCTTCCGTGGTACACGAATCTCATTTAGTTTGGGGAGCTGCTGATGTATCTCCTTCCATTGTGTCTCAAGTTCTGAGGGAATTTTACCATCCCAATCGAGGTGTCGTTGCCAAAGGACTTGTATGAACAACTTGCACTGGACAATTACAGGCCCTATGAGTCCCAATGGATCATAAATGGACGCTACATTGGCCAACACTGATCTCTTTGTCCAAGTCAATTTGTTGTGGTTGAGAGCTCCCACGGTGAATTGAAATGAGTCACTACTCGAATGCCATAACAGACCAAGCGTTTTCACGGCGCCATCTTCAAGAGGAAGACTGCAAGACACCTGGCTCTCGCGAAGTGTAGGTGGGATGGCCTCCAATACATCGGGATTGTTGGACCGCCATTTGCGGATGGGGAATCCTCCGGTTTGCAGGAGCGATGTGAGGTCCTTGTACAAATGGATGGCTTTTTCAATGGTGTCTGTCCCTGTCAAAAGATCATCAACGTAGAAGTCTCTCTTGGCAACGTCGGCTGCTGTAGGGTGTATGTCTTTACCGTCGAGTGCCACCTGCAGTAAGCAACGGGTAGCTAGATACGGAGCCGCTGCAGTACCGTAGGTTACCGTAGTCAATCGGTACATATCCAGTTGTTGATTCGGAGAACTGCGCCACAAGATTCTCTGGAAGTCTCGGTCTGCTTCATGAATCTGGATCTGTCGGTACATCTTCTCGATATCTGCTGTTAGCGCATACTTGTGTGTGCGGAAGCGAAGAACGATAGAGAACAGATCCTGCTGAACAGTTGGCCCAACCAGCATCACGTCATTCAGGGAGATCGACGAAGTTGTTTTAGCCGACGCATTGTAGACAACTCTGACCTTGGTAGTGTTGCTCGTGTCCTTGATTACTGCGTGATGAGGCATGTAATAAACAGGTTTCTGCTGGTCACTACGATCGACAAGTTCCATGTGTCCTAGTTGGCGGTATTCATCCATGAATTTGATATACTCATTCTTCAGTTCAGGTTGTCGATGCAATTTCCTCTCGATGTAGCCAAAGCTCCTCCTGGCATTGGCAAACGAGTCACCAAGTTCTCCTACTGCTTCTCGTAGTGGAAGTCTCACTGTGAACCTGCCCGACTTATCACGCGTGAATGATTTCCTAAAATGCTCCTCGCATTGACTTTCTTCCTTGGAATGGCTACGAGTCGTCAGCTCCTCCTGTTCCCAAAAGCGTTCCACCTGTGTGTGCAAGGCTTCAGCCGTGGATAACATTGATGTTGTTCCATTCTTACGTTGTTGAACTGAGTGAGGGGGTAGACATCCAGATATCACCCAACCAAGTTGTGTATTTTGAAGAGTAGGGTAACCTTCTCTAGATTGTTGTTCGGGTCTCAAGACTTCAAAGAACACAGTAGCACCTAACAGCAGATCTATCTCCTTAGGCTGGTTGAAATTAGGGTCGGCTAGTGGAATGTTGACGGGCAGTTGCCAGTCCTCGCACTCTATTCTTGATGAAGGCAGCGGGCCAGTGATCTGACGCAGGACAGAACCTACTATATGCCGACTATAAGTACCAACTCTCGACTCTATCTGAAGTTGACAGAAGTGAGAGGATTCAGTCGCTCGCGTGTTGCTAATGCCATTGATGGGCATTGAATGCCGATTCAGCTTGATACCCAACCGGTCCACTAAGTCTCGAGACACGAAGTTCATCTGTGATGCGCTGTCTAATAGTGCTCGGCATTGATGCATTCGACCTTCGCTATCCCTAATGTTAACAATGGCAGTTGATAGCAATACTTCATTGTGAGGGCAAGCGCCTCTGACAGAACAATATGCTTGGTGTTGGGATGCAGTGTGTGACGAGGTAGCAGTACGGTCCATATTCTGGTCTATATGTAACATTGTGTGGTGACTTTTATTGCATCTTCGGCAGTTACCAGCGTTGCAATTGTTGGCTATGTGGTCATTTCTCAAACAATTGAAACAGAGATTATGTTCCTTCACAATACCTATACGGCCATTTACGTCCATGTATTTGAATTTTGGACGTTTATGCAGACTGTGAGATGTCTTACATAGCACACAATAAGGTGACGTGGTGACGAAGGCTCGGTGTTGTCCCCTTGAACTTGTACCACGCTTGACCTCATCTTGGGTTACAGCAGCTGTCTTGTTGGACGTGACTATTTCTAAAGTTTGGCAATTACTTTCCAAGAATTGAATTAGGTCCTTCAAGCTGGCATGCACTTCATTTGACGTACCGTTCTCCCATTGTTTCCTGAGATTGAGACTGATTCTTTCCAAAACTAAGTGCGAGAGCATAAGGTCATGCAAGGGCGTTTCAATTTTTAGAGCTTCTATGGCATTTAAGTTGCTGCAAAGTTGATTAATTAGCAAACGCAGCTCTTTAGGAGAATCATGCTTTGCGTTAGGGAGTGACAACAATTCCTTGATGTGAAGGTCTGATATAAGTCTGGGATTGTGATACCGACTGCGAATCAATTCCCAGGCGACCTTGAAGTTATCCTGTGAAATTGGTAAATTCTCAATTAGGTGGTGAGGTTCGCCAGACAAACATGATAGAAGATAATAGTATCTTTGAATGTCTGTGATTGTATCATTATTGATGATCAGCGCTACAAAGGTGTCATAGAAATGCATGAAATCTTGTAGAGCACCACTGAACTTGGGTAGTGAAATAGTTGGAAGTTTTAGGGCGCAACTATTGCTCATGTTATCACTATTTACAGGCGGAGGTGTGTGTGTATGTTCGGGGCACAATAGCGTTTCCATTTTTGACTTAATGTCCAAGCATAAATCATCAAAGGCTGCTCTATCTAGATCATGTGCTTCGTTTTCAGGATCATCGATTTCCAATTGTATCTGAGTGTCATTATACTCATCCATTAAACTCGCCAACGATTGTTTCCTAACTTTAATGTCATTAAGTTTCCCACCTGCTGCAAATGCATTCACGAATATACTTAAGCGAGTCACGCGAGATTTGATGACTGCTCTTTTCTTTGTTAATACACGTTTTTGATTGGCATCCATAATAACCCGGTAAGAAAGGACAGAAGGAAATGTTGAACCAGATTGTACTCACCGATGCTGTCTTCAATGTTGGTAAGCTTGTTCATCTGTCGAGAGCGGTCTCTGGTGGATGTTCCTGCAAGTTCCGTTCCCTAGCATTCCTGGCGGGCATGTATGGTAGCTGACGTAAGCGGACTAGCACCTCACAAGATGGCGTCCTACGGTCATGGCGTGGTTGTGCTATTCAAGATGGCTATTTACAGAATACGAATTTATTTCTACCGTTATATAGGTATATATTTTGTATTCTTATACCGCACTTTGTATTATTAGTCACAGTTTGATTTGTAACATAAGTCATGCACATTTCATCACTAAACAGGTACACTTGTTTCACAAAAATCCCACATGTTGGCACACGAATAAGTTCGAAGTTCACTTTTTTCTATAATCCGGCATTAGGAGGACCAAAATGTTGTTGCTTAAACATCTCTCTGGTAGCAGTTAAAATGAAACACCTCGAGTACTCACTTAAAATAATTTATTAACTAAATTCTACAACTAAGGAGAACATCTTAAGACTACGACATGGCTCTCCGTGAGACTACACGTGACTGTTGAGCGGGGACCTCACTCAAGGCTGCCCGAGTCGCCTGCGGGGTGCTGCCGTCATGTGGTTGCTGGGTGAACTACCCTTAGTCCAGAGCGAGGCACCGGACACCAGTCAAGCACCAAGTCTGTCAATTGTGGGAAAATGAAAAAAAAAACTGTCTAGCATCAGACTAAATGTTTTGGTAGGGGTTTTAATATTTTAGCTTGAAAGTATTATATCATTAAGTACTTATTATCTAAAGAAAAATATGTTGTGCTTATTAACGTTGCTGTAAAAAATCCGAAACATTTTTCACTTAACTGATTTCTGCAATAAACGAGTGTTGCAAACATATTTTTATGGGATAATTCTCGAAATTTGAAAGGATTTCGTAATAAAACACATATTTGTGGAAAAAGAAAATATTTTAATTATTTTGCATATTAAGGCTTTCACGGCCCGGATTATTATATAAATAATTCATGCTTTTGGGCTAATGCCGTGTGTATTTTTAATTTAAACCATACGTTTCGGAGAAACCTTGCCTCCTTTTTCAATGGAAATAAACAATGTGGCCAAAGAAAGTATATCAATGAGATTACAAAAAATATAGATAAATTCCTCTGTTCGTCACCAGAGAGCAGCTGCCAGAAATAACTGTATGGACCATGGTGGAACGGCGGACAGAGTAGTAAGTAACAAGAAGGTAAAGGGGGCGGTGTGAAAATATAGAAACTCCTCGAAGAATGAGGAGGGAGGGGGGAGGTGGGAGGGTTAGATGGATATAAGGAAACATAAACAAAAGGGAATAGTAGCTGAACGATACCTAACGTCATACAGTCAACGGCGAATAAACAGATGGAAACTCCTCCAGTGACGAACAAAGGAGATCAAATCCAGGCTCTGAGCCCTAGAGGGAAAATGTACAATTTTTAATATGTGAAGAACAGAGAGACTGAGAGGAACTATCTCCCTAGATCCTTAATAACTGGTAGCCAAGTGTCACTTAGCTGATATCCAGTGTCTCTGTTAAAATTATTGGGATTTTTACGAATTTCAACTGCCTCCCTTATAATTCTAGACCAGTTGTGCTTAACAAGGGCAAGCGCATGAGCATCCTTGAAACATACATCGTGCCCTGAAGACAGGGCATGTTCAGCTATAGCTGATTTGTCAGGTTGGTTTAGACGGATGTTCCTTTGATGCTCTTTGATGCGAGTGGCAATGGATCGTTTTGTTTGTCCAATGTAGACTTTTCCGCAAGTACATGGGACTTCATACACCCCAGGTTGTAGTATTGGGGACAATTTATCTTTGTTTAATGCTAAACGTTGACCAATTTTCGTCATAGTGCCGAAAACTGTTTTTATCTTGTGCTTGCGGAGAATCTTAGCAACGCGGTCAGTGGTGTTGTGAATATAAGGGAGGTAAGCAGTTCCTCTCACGTCGGAGCTCTGAGAAGGTTGTCTATCCCTCCTTCTGGGATGTAGGGACCTATATATAGTGGATTCATTATAGCCATTACCCTTAAACATGGTTTGTAAGGCATGTAACTCTTCCTGAAGAGTTGATGCCTCACAAATACGTTCCGCTCTTTTGGCTAGAGTTGTTATAATTCCTTGTTTTTGTGCTGGGTGGTGGTGGGAGTCCGCATGTAAATAACGGTTAGTGTGAGTTGGCTTACGGTAGACGCTGTGCCCCATGGAGCCATCCGCTTTCCTCCTCACAAGAACATCCAAAAAAGGTAAGCATCCACCTGACTCTAGCTCCATTGTGAAGTGGATTGAAGGATGCAGCTGATTTAGGTGGTTCAGAAAGTGGTTCAGTTTCTCAGAACCCTCCTCCCACACCACGAACGTATCATCCACATACCTCCACCAAATCACAGGTTTGAAAGACGCCGAAGATATAGCCTCCCCCTCAAAATGTTCCATGAAAAAATTTGCCACGACAGGCGAGAGTGGACTTCCCATGGCCACACCATCAGTCTGCTCGTAATATTTACCATCCCACAAGAAATAGCTGGAACACAAGCAGTGGTGGAATAATCGGGCAATGTCCTCAGGAAACAAATCCTTGATGAGTGGCATGACCGAGTCCACCGGCACTCTGGTAAACAAGGACTCTACATCAAAACTCACCAAAGTAGCATTTGGTTGAACGGCGATGGTTGACAATTTTTCGACGAAATGGGTTGAATCCCTAATGTAGGACTGTGTGCGCCCCAAGTGCGGCTGAAGCAACTTGCTGAGATATTGCGCAAGAGCATACGTTGGAGAACCTATTGTGCTAACAATTGGTCGAAGAGGGACGTCTTGCTTATGGATTTTTGGAAGACCATACAATCTCGGAGGAACAGCATCTCTCGGAATAAGACATCTTCCCTCTTCTTTTGGAATAGATGACAGGTTAACAAGCTTAGCAGTGGCATTGGATACACGAGTGGTTGGATCACGAGTGCACAGTCTGTAGACTGGATCAGATAACAGAATCGAGATTTTACTTTTATATTCAACGGTATCCATCACCACTGTCGCATTTCCCTTGTCAGCGTGAAGAATAGAAATGGTGTCATTATTTCTTAGTTCCTTCAATGCCTTTCTTTCACCCCGAGTTAAATTGGGTGTGGGTACTTTAGAGGATCTTAATATCCTCACACTTTCTTGTCTAACTTCTTCAGCTTCATCTGGAGGTAAATTGTAGATGGCAGCCTCAACGGATGTGATCAACTCCTCTGTAGGAATTTTGGAGTTGATCACATCCGTTGAGGCTGCCATCTACAATTTACCTCCAGATGAAGCTGAAGAAGTTAGACAAGAAAGTGTGAGGATATTAAGATCCTCTAAAGTACCCACACCCAATTTAACCCGGGGTGAAAGAAAGGCATTGAAGGAACTAAGAAATAATGACACCATTTCTATTCTTCACGCTGACAAGGGAAATGCGACAGTGGTGATGGATACCGTTGAATATAAAAGTAAAATCTCGATTCTGTTATCTGATCCTGTCTACAGGACTGTGCACTCGTGATCCAAC